>CM051003.1:14150125-14227625 GCA_027704905.1 Muraenolepis orangiensis
TATAAAAATAAGATAAAAATAGAATAAAAACAGAATAGAATAAAAGAAAAATAATAATGCAATTTATAAAATGCAATATATCGGCACAGAAAAAGAGCAATATGTATATATAAATCAATGTAATAAAATGTACATTGTTATATGCTATACGCCCTTGTTCAGCAGCCTGATGGCCTGACTGTGGAAGCTATCTCGGAGTCTATTTGTACGGCACTTGATACTGCGGTATCGCCTGCCTGACGGTAAAAGTGAATACAGTTCGTGGCTGGGGTGGGCAATGTCTTTAGGGTTAAGGTTCTGTGTGTTCTAGCAGGGTACCAGGGTTAAGGTTATGTTGTGACAGGGTACCAGGGTTAAGGTTCTGTGTGTTCTGACAGGGTACCAGGGTTAATTTTCTGCTGTGGCAGGGCACCAGGGTTAAGCTTCTAATGTGGCAGGGTACCAGGGTTAAGGTTCTGTGTGTTCTGACATGGTACCAGGGTTAAGGTTCTGTTGTGACAGGGTACCTGTCACGATGCGGGGAGTGGGTTGGACCCCGAACGCAGACAACGACACGGTGCAGCGATACGAACGGCTTTATTCCCAAAAGCACACACAAGGGTACACGGGGAGTACCGGCAGGTAGTGGACCGACGAGTATTCCGGGACGGGGGAGGAGTCTGCGTACCGGGATGTCGAGGTGCGTAGTACCGAACGGGTAGTAGGCAGGCGACGGGTATCAAAACAGACGGAAGAACAACGTGCAGTATACGTAACGACCTCACGCTGGGGTAAAGGATAGACAAGGTATACATACCCCAGTGCACGTGGCTTGGCCCCCTGCCAACCACCGTAACCGTGACAGTACCAGGGTTAAGGTTCTGAAAGGGTACCATGGTTAAGTTTCTGTGTGTTCTGACAGGGTACCGGACCGTGGACAGTCTGCTACAGAGGATGTTTGAGGCAGATCTCGACCCGGAGGACTTCTCTGGCGAAGATGGCCCGGAAGAAAACTTTAACTTTTCAAATCCTGTTTTTTGCTCGATATAATAAATGATATATACTTGATTTAAACGTGTTCTATATGTTATGAGATACTTGCTATGAGATGTTATGAGAACATCTAACGGAGAGATACTCTAACACAGATTACAAAACGATTCACTAATGTTCTCATATGTGAATAATTCATAAGCTATTGAAAATAGAAAAAAACAAGACCCACAGTTATAAACAATTATATGAAACTCACTTTGATGTTTACTTTTAAAATGTTAAATTAATCCATTCTCTGTTTCTATTTTCAATAACATTCAGTTCATCCCAATATGTCATAACACACGTGCTTCAAACAGTCTGACTGGGATCATGTGATGCTGCTTCAATCAGACACCAACCACACACAGCAAGTTATCAATATTCCAACTTCCTAAGATTGCTCATAACTCAGAAAAAAGGATTGCTGAAGAGGACTCTTCTCAATTAAGTTTCCCTTTAAGGGAATCCCTTAAAGTATTTTTCTTTTAAAAAGGTATGGTCTTAAGTATTTTTCTTCTAAATGGTAGCTCCTCAATGAAGTATTTTTCTTTAAAATAGTAGTGTCTTAATGAAGTATTTTTCTTTTAAAAGGGTACCTCCTTAATTAACCACTGTATTTCCCTTTTTAAAAGGTATCTCCTTCATCGCGAGGGTATTATGATCATAGTATTTTTATTTTTAATAAGTATCCCATAATTAAATATTATTAAATTAAAACTCCTAGATGGAATCATTGTACAAGTACAACAACATTGTCTAGCAATCGTCACGGTCACTCGCTTATCTGTGGTCGGGTCGCGGAGGTAGCAGCTTCAGCAGGGGACTCCAAACTTCCCTCTCCCTGGCAACATGGACCAGCTCTGACCGGGGGATCCCGAAGGCGTTCCCAGGCCAGTGTGGAGATGTAATCACTCCACCTGTACCTTGGTCCGTCTCTTTCCAGTTGGATGTGCCTGGAAAACCTCCCTCGGGAGGAGACCAGGAAGCATCCTTACTAGATGCCCACCACCTCAACTGGCTCCTTTCTACGCGAAGGAGCAGCGGCTCTACTCCGAGTCTCTCATGAGTGACCGAGCTTCTCACCCTATCCCTAAGGGAGATACAAGCCACCTTCCTGAGGAAACCCATTTCAGCCGCTTGTATTCGTGATCACGTCCTTTCTCGTCCTTTTTACCCATTGTTCATGACCATAGGTGAGGGTAGGAACGAAGACTGATCGGTAGATCGAGAGCTTTGCCTTCTGGCTCAGCTCTCTTTTGGTTACAACGTTGCGGTAAAGGGCACCCAATACCGCTCAGGGGGAGCGGTATTGGGCACCTATTCTCCGGTCAATCTTGCGCTCCATTCTCCCCTCACTCGAGAACAAGAAAGGTAACACAGCTCTTACAAACAGCAATACAAATATATCAATTATTGAACAACTTAACTAAAGAAAACAGGTTAAAAATGTGTCATCTAAAATGGTATATTTACATATTGCGGTGGCCCTATGTACACAGTGGCGTAGCGGAGGCCCCCGCAGCACCCGCGTTGCGGGGGAGCCCCGGAGCTTAGGAGGCCCCCACCCCCACTGTAGGCTATCCTCTTAGATTTCGTAACGGGAACAGGGCGCAGAGGGCGCCTTGGCCCCCCCCCCCCCCCCGTTGGACTTCACGATTGCGACAACCCCCCCCCCCGCCCCCCGTTGGACTTCACGATTGCGACACCCCCCCCCCCCCCCCCTTCAGTGGCGTTGCGCAATATTTCGGGGCTCCCCCGCAGGTCGGACCATGGGGCCACGCCCCCTCCCCTAAATCAATAAGAGTGACATGGGATAGACATCGCGGACAATTTTTTTAATGTTTTTTTTTTCAGGCATCTTTTGTAAACAGTATAGTAGGAACTCATGTGTACACTGATGTACGGTGTTGTCGCGATCGTGAAGTCCAACGGGGGGGGGGGTTGTCGCAATCGTGAAGTCCAACGCGGGGGCCAGGGCGCCCTCTGCGCCCTGTTCCCATTACGAAATCTAAGAGGATAGCCTACAGTGGGGGTGGGGGCCTCCTAAGCTCCGGGGCTCCCCCGCAACGCGGGGGCTGCGGGGGCGTGGCCCCATGGTCCGACCTGCGGGGGAGCCCCGAAATATTGCGCAACGCCACTGTATGTACAGTAATGCAAATAAGAAATGTATATACATATGTAAACATAACTAACTAGGTAATGTAGTATTGATGCATTATGATTGATGCATTATTGTAGTTACACATAACCGTCAGTGTTTGACAGTGTACAATTATCTTATGGCTCTGGGGTAGAAACTGTTCTTAAGTCTCGTCCATGATTTGATGGACCTGAATTTTGTCTGCACTGCTGAGGCAGCGGGAACTGAAAATGTCATCCAAAGATGGCAGTGGGCAGCCTACATCGACCCTACAATGTTAGATTAGATTAGATTAAAATGTATTAAATATACAACAATACAGTACAGCAAAAATTATTTGGCATCTAACCAGAGTGTAAATGTTGCAGTAAAGTGCATGGTAATATATAATATACAGTTGTTGAATAATATGTAAATACGGTCTACTAAAAAAACTACTACTAAAAATCGGTATAAAATTATTTAGGTATGTAGGTATGAGATATGTGCAGAATTATGGGTCTTCTCCTTCTTTCCAGAAGTCAATTATGAGCTTTTTTAGTTTTTGTGCAGTTCAGATTGTTCTGTGAATACCAAATGTAGGCTACCCTGTAGGCTCTTATCTCCTTCTGAGATAAGTCCAACCATAGTTGTGTCATGCGCAAACTTGATTATGGTGTTGGTGGAATGGGTGGGGGTGCAGTCATGGATCTAGAGGGCATAGAGGAGGGGGCTCAACACGCAGCCCTGTGAGGAGCCAGTTCTGGGTGGGGGCCTACAGTTTAGTGACTGCCCAGTCTGCCCAGTTTAGTCTGCCCAGTAGGATGGTGTTAAAGGCAGAGCTGAAGTCTATGAAAAGCATCCTCACAAAGCTCCCCTGCTGCTCAAGGTGGGTCAGTGTCATTTCTCTGACATCTCTGCGGAGGCTGGGGACATGACACAACCAGAGCTTCTATTTCTGAAGCTGCGGTTGAGAGCTGCGGCCTTAAGGTCATTGGTGCCTCAAGGGGCGACAAACCTCAGACTTCCTGGTGGACACCATTGGTCAGGGATGCTGTCAGACTGAAGAAAGAGGCATTCCAGGCTATGTTATTCCGGGAGACTCCAAACTTGGTTGCAAGGTATCGACAGGCCAAGAGGACAGCAACCTCAGCCGTAACAAAAGCAAAGCAGCGGGTGTGGAGTTTGGAGTTTGAAGAAGCCATGGTGCCTCAGGAGGGGGAAGTGGGGATCCATTCAAGCTGTTAACAGTAAGGGTTGGACACACAGTTGCTGAACTCAACTGTTCAAGATTCAAGATGTTTTATTTGCCCTTTGCTTTGCAACAAGTACAATGGAATGCTTCCTCTCCATTCCCTCCCACAGTATGATTTTCCTACAACAATACTATACTAAACTATACTATACTATACTATACTTAACAATAATATACTATAAACAATGCTATATACTACCTATATGCTATACTATATACTATAAACAACGCTATATACTATGTATTATACTATCACTATGCTATACACAATAAAAATAACAAAGTGATGGATGGATGATGGATGATATATACCAGGGCTATTCAATTAGTTTAGTGGGGGGGGGGGTCACAGATACAGCTACAGATACAGTAAAGTACAACCACAACCACAACAATATAAGAGTGCATATATTGTATGTTTATTTTGTAAATGCATAACAACATTAGTGCATTGTATTGTTCATAGCCCCATTTCTACATTCAAATAGCATGTACGGAAATCCTTCTAGGTGAGCCATATCACAGACATTTGGAATTTCACTCATTTAACGAGCAGACAACAAGGCAGTATAGTAGTAAGTATCTTATGTTGAAATTGCATCAGACACCTCAATGATCTGTATATGTGAGCCACAACACATCAATAGGATACGTTAAGTGCATAATATGGTATTATAAAGTCAATATGAAAACATAAGTAATATTTAAACGGCAACCTACCTGTTCAAATGAACAATAAACAACCGTGTTACCTTACATATGTAGCCTTAACTAATATTTGCCATTTTTTTGATTTAGCAAGAGTAGTGAAGTCAGGTGTATATGTTGTCAGGGCAATATGCATACAGTGGTGCAAATGCTGGGCAGTGAGAGATAAGCGATTACTTGTTTTAATTGCATTAATGTGTGAGAATGACGATGTGTAAGTAGAGCCAAACATGGTTTGGATAAAAGGGTAAGACCCCTTGAATTCGGGAATTTCTCGTGGCTAACTTAAAGAGTCCAGAACTTTTCAGAACCTGCCAGCTGTAATGACTGACACAGGTCATCTGATGCCTCCCTTTAAGACCAAGGAGCTGATCATGGACTTCAGGAAGCAGAGAGGAGAGCACAGCCCTATCTCCATCGACGGTGTTGCAGTAGAGAGGGTGAGCAGCTTCAAGTTCCTCGGCGTGCACATCTCCGAGGACCTCACATGGTCCACGCACACCACACATGTGGTGAAAAGGGCCCAACAACGCCTGTATTTCCTCAGGCGTCTGAGGAAATTCAGCATGGGCCCCCGCATCCTGAGAACATTCTATACCGGCACCATGGAGAGTGTTCTTACAGGGTGTATCACCGCCTGGTACAGGAACTGCACCGCACTCGAGCACAGAGCGCTTCAAAGGGTGGTGCGGACGGCCCAGTATATCGTTGGAGGTGAGCTCCCCTCCCTCCTGGATATATACAACCAGCGGTGCGTGGCCAAGGCCAAACACATCATAAAAGACATTGCCCACCCCAGCCACGAACTGTACTCACTTTTACCGTCAGGCAGGCGATACCACAGTATCAAGTGCCGCACAAATATACTTAGAGATAGCTTCTACAGTCAAGGGTATATAGCATATAACAATGTATATTTTATTACATTGATTTATATATATATATATATATATATATATTGCTCTTTTTCTGTGCTGACATATTGCATTTTATGCATTGCATTTTTATATATTTAACTTTATACAGTTTTAACTTATTTTTATTCTATTCTGTTTTTTATAACTGCTGTCTGTCGTCGGGTATTGCACATACGATTTTCACTCATTGGTTATACTTCACGTAATCACCTCTGTGATTTGTAGGCCTGATGTGCGCAATGTAGGAAAGTGGAGCATTTTGCCTGGGCATAGATCAGCAGACAAATGTGAGAGCTTTCTTTGAAAAGCAAACTGCATGACTGTTTTATCTCTGCCCTGCAGCTCCATATTAAGTTGGTTCAAGGGATGGAAAATACAAGAAAGTTGCAAGAAAAAGTATGTGAACCCTTTGGAATTACCTTGATTTCTGCATAAATTGGTCATGAAATGTGTTCTGATCTTCATCTAAGTCACAACAATAGAAAAACATAGTTTGCTTAAACTAATACCACACACAAAATTATATGTTTTCATGTTTTTATTGAACACACCATGTAAACATTCACAGTGCAGGGTGGAAAAAGTATGTGAACCCCTATGCTAATGACTTCTCCAAGAGCTAATTGGAGTCAGGAGTCAGCCAACCTCAATGATACAAGTTTGGAGGTGTTGGTTAAAGCTGCCCTGCCCTATAAAAAACACACATCAATTTTGAGTTTGCTATTCTCAAGAAGCATTGCCTGATGTGAACCATGCATCGCACAAAAGAGCTCTCAGAAGACTTAAGATTAAGAATTGTTGACATGCATAAAGCTGGAAAGGGTTACAAAAGTATCTCTAAAATCCATGATGTTTATCAGTCCACGGTAAGACAAATTGTCTATAAATGGAGAAAGTTCAGCACTGTTGCTACTCTCCCTAGGAGTGGCCGTCCTGTAAAGATGACTGCAAGAGCACAGCCCAGAATGCTCAATGAGGTGAAGAATCCTAGAATGTCAGCTAAAGACTTACAAAAATCTCTGGCACATGCTAACATCTCTATTGACGAATCTACAATACGTAAAACACTGAACAAGAATGGAGTTCATGGGAGGACACCACGGAGGAAGCCACTGCTGTCCAAAAAAAACATTGCTGCACATTTGAAGTTTGCAAAAGAGCACCTGGATGTTCCACAGCACTACTGGCAAAATATTCTGTGGACAGATGAAACCAAAGTTGAGTTGTTTGGAAAGAACACACAACACGATGTGTGAAGAAAAAAAGGCACAGCACACCAACATAAAAACCTCATCCCAACTCTGAAGTATGGTGGAGGGGGCATCATGGTTTGGGGCTGCTTTGCTGCCTCAGGGCCTGGACAGATTGCTATCACCGATGAAAATGAATTCCCAAGTTTACCAAGACATTTTGCAGGAGAACTTAAGGCCATCTGTCCACCAATTGATGCTCAACAGAAGATGGGTGATGCAACAGGACAATGACCCAAAGCACGGAAGTCAATCAACAACAGCATGGCTTCAACAGAAGAAAATACACCTTCTGGAGTGGCCCAGTCAGAGTCCTGACCATAACCCGATTGAGATGCTATGGCATGACCTCAAGAGAGTGATTCACACCAGACATCCCAAGAATATTGCTGAACTGAAACTGTTTTGTAAAGAGGAATGGTCCAAATTTCCTCCTGACCATTGTGCAGGTCTGATCTGCAACTACAGGAAACGTTTGGTTGAGGTTATTGCTGCCAAAGGAGGGTCAACCAGTTATTAAATCCAAGGGTTCACATACTTTTCCCACCCTGCACTGTGAATGTTTACATGGTGTGTTCAATAAAAACATGAAAACATATAATTGTTTGTGTGGTATTAGTTTAAGCAGACTGTGTTTGTCTATTGGTGTGACTTAGATGAAGGTCAGAACACATTTTATGACCAATTTATGCAGAAATCCAGGTAATTCCAAAGGGTTCACATACTTTTTCTTGCAACTGTAATTCTCAAAAAGCAAATGGCAGCAGACAACTTGCCATTTTCCATAAGAGACAAAAAAGTATGGGCTTTATTCTGCTTAATTGAAAACGCCAGGATCTCCTCTCTTAGTTCACAAACTTGTTTCAATCGGACAGTGCCAGAGTGTCAGATGGGGGTGGTGGTTCCCCTGTTCAAAAGGGGATCCAAAGGATGTGTGCCAATTATCACATAACTTAGCCTCCCTGGGAAAGTCTAGTTCAAGTTAGGTTTATTGTCATTTCACAGTTTAAGTATAAGTACAATTAAGTATAAGCAATGAGTGAAAATCTTATGTGCAATACCCGACGACAGACAGCAGTTTTAAAAAACAGAATAGAATAGAATAACAATTATTTAAAAAGAACAAAACTGTATAAAGTTAAATATATAAAAATGCAATATATAAAATGCAATGTATCAGCACAGAAAAAGAGCAATACATATATATAAATCAATGTAATCAAATATATATTGTTATATGCTATACATCCTTGTTCCCTTATGCTATACACCCACCCCACTGACTTGTAAAGCGCTTTGGATAAAAGCGCTATATAAAAGCCCCCATTATTATTATTATTGTTCAGCAGCCTGATGGCCTGACTTGATAATGCGGTATCGCCTGCCTGACGGTAAAAGTGAATACAGTTGGTGGCTGGGGTGGGCAATGTCTTTTATGATGCGTTTGGCCTTGGCCACGCACCGCTGGTTGTATATATCCAGGAGGGAGGGAAGCTCGCCTCCAACGATATACTGGGCCGTCCGCACCACCCTTTGAAGCGCTCTGTGCTCGAATGTGGTGCAGTTCCCGTACCAGGCGGTGAGACACCCTGTAAGAACACTCTCGATTGTGCCGGTGTAGAATGTTCTCTACTCCAAGGTGCTGGAAAGGAGGGTCCGGCTGATAGTCAAACCTCGAATTGAAGAGGAACAATGCAGATTCCATCCTGGTCGGGGAACAATGGACCAGCTTTACTCTCTCGCGAGGATCCTGGAGGAGGCCTGGGAGTATGCCCATACAGTCTCTGTGTGCTTTGTGGATTTGGAGAAGGCATATGACCGTTTCCCCCGGGAGATACTGTGGGGTGTCCCATCTCTCTACTCCCAAAGCGAGAGCTGTGTCTTAATCCTGTAGTATGTCAGGCCTGTTTTTAGTGGGTGTTGGCCTCCGCAGGGTTGCCCTCTGTCACCTATCCTGTTTGTGATATTCAGGAGGAGGCCACAGGGCAGACCAAGGTCCAGGTGGGGCGATTTTATCTCTATGCTCATCAAAATGCACAAATAATTTAAGATGATTGACAGCACAACACAAATTCAAGAAAGACTTTTGAGGTCATGAACAAGTTTCTTTAATAAAGCTGTTATCACCACATTACGGTTGCTCTAGCGGTACACAAAACACAACAAATAAACACATTGGTTACAATATACTTTTTTCTCAATAAAACCCTTTGTGGTCAATGGTGTAGTACTACAGCACTACTAGCATACTTGCTCACTTGTGGTGGCTCACTGCAAGGTCTGGGGTTAGGGTTAGTCCAGACCAGACCAGAGGGTTAAGAGGCTGTTCTATGTTCTTCAACAGACGAGACCAGAGGGTAGGTGTTGGTGGAGGTCAGTGGGGGTGAAGGTTAGAAGAGAAGGGGTAGGAGGTTAGCGGTTCTGATTGGTTAGTGGAGGGAAGAGGAGGGTTCTGATTGGTTAGTGAGCTGTAGGGAGGCAGGGGGGGCAATGGGTCGGGGGTTAAGGTGGGGGGGCAGGGCACTGGAAGGCCGGATGAGGGGTGGAGGCTGGTTAAGGGAAGGGCGGGGCTGGCTGAGGGAGGGGCGGGACTGGCTCAGGGAGGGGCGGGGGTCCAGGAAGCGGGCTTGCTGCTGGAGGGGAGGGGGCTGACGATGCAGAGCCGGGGTGGCAGGGAGAGACGGTCTCAGGAGAGGAGGGGGCTGGTGTAGAGAGGAGTTCATCAATGATGATGAAGAAGAGAGCGAGGAGGAGGATACCTGACGGAGGAGAGAGAGGGGTCATAGGTTAGGTCATAGATTAAATCATTGGGGTTAACACTATTGGTTAGGGTTAACAGTTTGGGGTAAACAGTAAAGATCAGGGGTAACAGTAAGGGTGAAAAGTAAGGGTTAACAGTTATGGACTTAGGGTTATGATTAACAGTAAGGGTTAGGGATAAGGGTTAGCATTACGGTTAAGGTTAACAGTAAGGGTTAGGGCTAACAGTTATGGTTAGGGTTAACAGTAAGGCTTAAGGTTAACAGTAAAGGTAAACAGTAAGGGTTAGGACTAACAGTAATGGTTAGGGTTACCAGTAAGGGTTAGAGTTTTCAGTAAAGGTTCAAGTTAACAGTAAGGGTTAGCGTTAACAGTAAGGTTTAGGGTTAACAGTTAGGGTTAACAGTAAGGGTTAGGGTTTAGGCTAAGGGTTGAGATTAACAATAAAGGTTAGAGTTAACAGTAAGGGTTAATGGTTAGTGTGAAAGTAAGGGTTAGGTAAGGGTAAGAGTTATCAGTAAGAGTTAGAGTTTACAGCAAGATTCAAGATTTTTATTTGCCATTTGCAACAACTACAATGGAATGCTTAGTCTCCATTCCCTCCCACAGTATGCATTTCTAAAACACAATACTATACAAATACTATTAACAATAAAAAATGTACATGAAAAGAATGTGTTGAATTGTGCAAAAAGCATTTAAAGCCTTTTGAAGTGCCAGTAGTGCAAAACCATCATGAATACAGTGCAGTACAGTGCAGAACAGTGCAGTAACTGTAATAAGTACAGAATGTCTAGCAAAGTATGATAGTGTAATATTAATGACAATGTTATGATAGTGGCAGCACTCCTAGCAGTTCAGTAGGCACACTGCCTGTGGATAAAAACTATCGAGATGGCCTTCCTCCGACATCTGGTCAAAAATATCTCCTCAATGCATGGACGTGCACACCCGATGATCTTTTGCACTGTCCTCACGACCCTCTGGATGGCTTTCTTGTCCTGTGCAGTGGTGTTGCCGTACCACACATTGATGCCACTCTTCAGGACGCTCTCTACAGTACCACCGTAAAAGTTTACTAGCCCCCGTTGGCCAATTCCGCTTTTCCTGAGGCACCGCAGGGCAGAGAGGTGCTGGTGTGCCTTCTTCAGCATGACCTCCATGTTGCGGGTCCACACCAGGTCGTCGGAAATATGTAGCCCTAGGAAGCGGAAGCAGCTGACGACTTCCACCAGTGTCCCGTCCAGGCTGATGGTGGAGTGGGTGCCCCGGTGGCTCCTGAAGTCCACAATGAGCTCCTTAGTCTTGCTGACATTCAAGATTCAAGATTTTGATTTGCCATTTGCAGTACAGTGCAAGTACAATGGAATGCTTTCTCCCCATTCCCTCCCACAGTGTGAATGCTATGTACATGTGTGGAATTGTGCAAAAAGCATTCAAAAGCCTTTTAAAGTGCCAGTAGTGCAGCAGCATCATGAATACAGTGCAGTACGGTGCCAAACAGTGCAGTGACTGTTATGAGCCCAATAAGTGCAGCAAAGTATGATAGTTTAATGTTAATAACAATTTAATGATAGTGGCAGCACTCCTAGCAGTTCAGTAGGCACACTGCCTGTGGATAAAAACTATCCTTGAACCTGGTAGTCCTTGTACGGATGCTGCGGAACCGGCGACCGGATGGTAGGGAGGAGAAGAGATGGTGCCCAGGGTGGTTGCGGTCCTTTGTGATGGAGATGGCCGTCTTCCGACATGATGAGCTCCTTAGTCTTGCTTACATTCAGTGCAAGAGACTGAGGCAGCAGCCTTGGGGTGCAGCGGTGTTGAGGACCAGAGTGGATGAGATGTTGTTCCTAATCTTCACCAATTTAGGTCTGCCCGTCAGGAAGTCAATAATCCAGTTACAGATAGGGGCGCCCAGACCTAGGTCCCTCAGTTTTAGGACCAGCTTGGAGGAAACGATGGTGTTGAACACTGAGCTGTAGTCAATAAACAACAGTCTGACGTAGGTGTCCCTCCTGTCTCGGTGCTCCAGTGCCATGATCAAGGGTTAGAGTTAACATTAAGGGTTGGCGTTAACAGTAAGGGTAAGGGTTAACAGTTAGGGTTAGGGTTAACAGTAAGGGTTAAGGTTAACAGTAAGGGTGAAGGGTTAAAAGTAAGGGTTAAGGTAAAAAGTAAGGGTTAGAGTTATCAGTAAGGGTCAGGGTTAACAATAAGGGTTGGGGTTAGGGTTGGGGTTGGGGTTAACAGTTAAGGAACCGGTCTACCTCCTCATCGTCCTCGTCGGTGCTCTTTCCTGACATGTTGGAGCTGTTCTTCTCACCCGGAGGGTGAGGTCCGTTGGGGGTGTGGCTTCCCTGCTCAGCCTCCCACTCTTGAAGGACTTCCTCGAGGTTGAAACGACGTCTGTAATTTACGAAGAAGTTCTTCACCTGACCGACGGTCTTGTTACCGATGACATCAGCGATGGCCTGGAAGTCTTTGCCGTACTTCCTGACCCCTGCAGGACAAACCTGTACCTTAAGGACTCAACTTTAGATCAGTTCCCTTACTGTGGATACCATCATGACATCATCAGAACCTCTCATGTACATGATGCCATCATGACATCATCAGAACCTCTCATGTACATGATTCCATCCTGACATCATCAGAACCTCTCATGTACATGATTCCATCCTGACATCATCAGAACCTCTCATGTACATGATGACATTATCAGAACCTCTCATGTACATGATGCCTTCCTGACATGATCAGAACCTCTCATGTACATGATGCCATCCTGACATCATCAGAACCTCTCATGTACATGATGCCATCCTGACATCATCAGAACCTCTCATGTACATGATTACATCATCAGAACCTCTCATGTACATGATGCCATCCTGACATCATCAGAACCTCTCATGTACATGATGACATTATCAGAACCTCTCATGTACATGATTCCATCCTGACATCATCAGAACCTCTCATGTACATGATGACATTATCAGAACCTCTCATGTACATGATTCCATCCTGACATCATCAGAACCTCTCATGTACATGATGACATCATCAGAACCTCTCATGTACATGATGACATTATCATAACCTCTCATGTACATGATGCCATCCTGACATCATCAGAACCTCTCATGTACATGATGCAATCATGAAATGATCAGAACCTCTCATGTACATTAGATTAAATTAGATTAGATTAGATTAAAATTGATTGTCATTGCACAGCACAAGTACAGTACAGTGAAAATAACTGGCATCTAACCAGAGTGCATACAGTGCATACAATGTACAGTGGTTAAATACGATGTCAAAATAGTGTAATAGGTATAAAAACAGGTATAAAATAACTTATAGAGTAGGTATGAGATATGAGCAGAATTACAGGTATATATATATATATATATTCAAGGTATTCAGAGAAGAGCCTGGAACTCTCAGATGAAAAGATATATATATATTATATTATTATATTAATAAAATTTAAATAAAATGAATAAATGAGAATCGTATGTGTGTTGTTGATCTGTAATATTACAGTGTTACTTTGATTTGTTTGTCTCGGTCTATGCACTACGCATTTGAGTGGTTTTGTGTTAGAAAAAAAATGCAACCAATCTGATATTTTTCTGGGTTGCTGGGAAGAATATCCTTCAGTATTCTCTGTTCTTGAGCGAATGCCTTGGCCCTTAAACTGAATGAGAGCCTAAGTTTGGATTGACAATTTGATCAACCAATCATATATTGATTTGTAGCCAATGGGCGCATTCTTTCAGATTTCCCCACGGATCCATGGTACGCTAGAAGGTCCTGTTAGTTCACTGGCTCGAGACAGAGGATCTAGCTTAGTGCTACGTAGCAATTCATTTGAAGTTTTATTGGTTTGTTACGTCGAAATGGCAACAGGTGAAGATAATGTTGTTGCGATCTGAAAAGCAGTGATCAGCTTTATGACAAAAAAAATAAATTCATCCAGAAGGACAGGAGAATGGATTTCGTTTTTAAGTGAACATCATTGGTGAGTGAGACTAGAGAGGCTGGTTTTGCTGCAGTGTTGCATCTTGTTGAGCTGGTTGCATTTTATTTCCACACAGATGTTGAATGATTAGTTAATGGCTGTCTTGAGTTTGTTAAGCATTGTTGTGCATTTAAATGAAGAGTTTTGACTTGAACTTTCTTTGCATTGGTATTTGTTAGGAAGGTGTGGTTGGGTGGCAGCCATTTGTCTATGAAACCTAATAGTCCTAGCTGAGTGGAGTAGGCCCTGATGGTGTGTGACGATGTAGCGAGCTACAGTACAGTCATTCATCCAGGGACAGTCTAAAACGCTTAACGTGAAAAGGCTTAACGTGAAAAGGCTTAACGTAACTAAGAGTTACAAAACTGCAATCAATAATCACCAAATTGCTCTGGCATATGTCTTGTCATTAGCACTTTCACCTGTCAAAACATCTAAACTTAAATCATACCATTATGGACGTTATGTGACATTAAGTGTTTTCCTCTCTATTGAGCCAGTTAGGAAAAGTCTTAACGCAGCTTTATGAGAGGAAAATACTTAATGTAACATAACTTCTGTAATAGTAGGATTTAGTAGGATATTTTGACAGGTGAAAGTGCTAATGACAAGACATATGCCAGAGCAATTTGGTGATTATTGATCGCTGTTTTGGAACTTGGAAAGTTACGTTAAGCCTTTTCACGTTAAGCGCTTTAGACCGTCCCTTTCATCGATAGCCTGTGTGTGGTGGTCTGTGTTGGTCTGTTACTTCACTACATGGACACTGCTTTGTCAACTATGGTCAATGGGGGGGGGGGTGGTGGTCTACAGAAGGTCCAGTTGTGATAAACACGGTTCGCCACTGACATATACAGGTATAGTATACAAGTATCAACATGTAAAAGCAAAGAAATGACCATTACCATGTAGTGAGCAGGGGTATGCAGTTATATCAACAAGATAAATATTTATACGTATATAATGTATATATGTATATAAATGTATATACAGTAGGTGAAGAGCAGGGGTATGCAGTTATATCAACAGTTGAAGATTAATAATTATACACTAAGTCTAGTAAAAATGTACATGCTATTATACGTTAACAATAAATATGGAAACTAATCCAATTTCAAAAATATCTTGTCGGGTGTACATTTTAAAAGCAAGACTGTTCTGTGTTAAAAGACTTAGAATTCTAAGGTATTTTACTGCTAATTTGCTAACATTATCATGACATTATCAGAACCTCTCATGTACATGATGCCATCCTGACATCATCAGAACCTCTCATGTACATGATGACATCATCAGAACCTCTCATGTACATGATGACATTATCAGAACCTCTCATGTACATGATGACATCATCAGAACCTCTCATGTACATGATGATATTATCAGAACCTCTCATGTACATGATGCCATCCTGACATCATCAGAACCTCTCATCCTCTCAATCTCTCATTATCAGAACCTCTCATGTACATGATGCTATCCTAACATCATCATAACCTCTCATGTACATGATGACATTATCAGAACCTCTTATGTACATGATGACATCATCAGAACCTCTCATGTACATGATGACATTATCAGAACCTCTCATGTACATGATGACATCATCAGAACCTCTCATGTACATGATGACATTATCAGAACCTCTCATGTACATGATGCCATCCTGACATCATCAGAACCTCTCATCCTCTCAATCTCTCATTATCAGAACCTCTCATGTACATGATGCTATCCTAACATCATCATAACCTCTCATGTACATGATGACATTATCAGAACCTCTCATGTACATGATGACATCATCAGAACCTCTCATGTACATGATGACATTATCAGAACCTCTCATGTACATGATTCCATCCTGACATCATCAGAACCTCTCATGTACATGATGACATTATCAGAACCTCTTATGTACATGATGACATCCTGACATCATCAGAACCTCTCATGTACATGATGCCATCCTGACATCATCAGAACCTCTCATGTACATGATGACATTATCAGAACCTCTCATGTACATGATGCCATCCTGACATCATCAGAACCTCTCATGTACATGATGACATCATCAGAACCTCTCATGTACATGATGACATTATCAGAACCTCTCATGTACATGTACAGAGTGGAGTAGGCCCTAATGGTGTGTGACAATGTAGCGAGCTACAGTACAGTACCAGTACGGTAATTCATCGAGGGACAGTCGAAAATGCTTAACATGAAAACGCTTAACGTGAATTTGGCTTTTTAAAGAGTTACAAAACCGCGATCAATAATCACCAAATTTCTCTGCCATAGAACTTTCACCTGTCAAAAAATCAAAACCTAAATCCTACTATTACGGATGTTATGTTACATTCATCAATAATCATCAAATTGATCTGGCATATGTTTTGTCATTAGCACTTTCACCTGTCAAAATATCTAAACTTAAATCCTACCATTATGGACGTTATGTGACATTAACTGTTTCCTCTCTATTGAGCCAGTAAGGAAACGTCTTAACGCAGCTTTATGAGAGGAAAACACTTAATGTAACATAACTTTCGTAATAGTAGGATTTAGTAGATGAAAAAGATAGATATTTATATAGATATATATATCTATATATATCTATAGATATTTTGACAGGTGAACGTGCTAATGACAAGAATTTGCTGATTATTGATCGCTGTTTTGGAACTTTAAATTACATTAAGCCTTTTCACGTTAAGTGTGTGCGGGTGCTGTGTTGTGCTGTTACTTCACTACAGTGACAGTGCTTTGCCAACTATGGTCAATGTGATAGACACACTGATATATACAGGTATAGTATACAAGTATACTATATCAACATGTAGTGAGCAGGGGTATGCAGTTATATCAACAAGATAAATATGTATACGTATATAATATATATATGTATATAAATGTAAATACAGTAGGTGGAAAGCAGGTGTATGCAGTTATATCAACAGTTGAAAATTATATGGAAAAAAATCTCGTAAAGTCTAGTAAAAATGTACATGGCTATCATACAGGTATGTTAAAAACAAATATGGAAACTAATCCAATTTCAAAAAGATCTTGTCGGGTGTACGTTTTAAAAGCAAGACTGTTCTGTGTTAAAAGAGTTCGATTTATAAGGTATTTTACCACTCATTTGCTAAATCTTGTCAGACCTTGGGTGTCACGATGTGTACGCGCCGCCATCTTGGTCGTTTAATGTCATGATGTCATGATGCCATCATGACTTCATCAGAACCTCTCATGTACAAGATGACATCATCAGAACATCTCATGTACATGATGCCATCATGACATCATCAGAACCTCTCATGTACATGCGGCAGTATAGCTCAGGAGGTAGAGCGGTCGCCTCACAATCCCTTGTTCAATCCCCCGGCTCCTCAAAACTGTTGAGGTGTCCTTGAGCAAGACACCCTAAATGCACCTGACGTGCTGGCTGTCTTCTTGCATGGCTGACTTTGCCCTCGGTGGATGAATGGGAGGCATGACTTGTTAAGCGCTTTGGATAAAAGCGCTATATAAAAGCATCCATTACATTACATGATGACACCACCAGAACCTCTCATTTACATGATGCCATCATGACATCAATAGAAAATTAGCCAAATTATTTTTGCTGTGCAATGACAATAAATTTGAATGAATTTATTAACCTACACCGACACCTACACCACTCACGTACATGATGCCATCATGACATCATCAGAACCTCTCATGTACATAATGCCATCATGAAATCATCAGAACCTCTCATGTACATGATGACATCATCAGAACTTCTCATGGATATCATCAGAACCTCTCACGTACATGATGCAATCATGACATTATCAGAAGCTCTTATGTACATGATGCCATCATGACATCATCAGCACCTCTCATGTACATGATGACATTATCAGAACCTCTCATGTACATGATGCCATCATGACATCATCAGAACCTCTCATGTACATGATGACATCATCAGAACCTCTCATGTACATGATGACATTATCAGAACCTCTCATGTACATGATGACATTATCAGAACCTCTCATGTACATGATGACATTATCAGAACCTCTCATGTACATGATGACATTATCAGAACCTCTCATGTACATGATGCCATCATGAAATCATCAGAACCTCTCATGTACATGAGGACATCATCAGAACCTCTCATGGACATCAGATTAGATTAGATTACATTCAAATTTATTGTCATTGCACAGCACAAGTACAGTACAGTGAAAATAATTTGGCTTCTAACAAGAGTGCAAATGTTACAGTAAAGTGCATGGTAATATATAATGTACAGGGGTTAAATAAGATGTGAAAACAGTCTACTAGGTATACTAGGTATATAATAAAAACAGGTATAAAATAACTTATAGAGTAGGTATGAGATATGTGCATAATTATAGGTATATATATACCTTCAAGGTATTCAGAGAAGACCCTGGAACCCTCAGATGAAAAAAAAAAAAAAATCAAATTTATTATATTAATAAAATTAATACAATTAAAATAAAATTAATAAATGTGAATCATATCTGTGTTGTTGATCTGTAATATTACAGTGTTACATTGATTTGTTTGTATTTCTCGGTCCATGCAATACGCATTTCAGTGGTTTTGTGTTAGAAAGAAAATGCAACCAATCAGATATTTTTCTGGGTTGCTGGGAAGAATACCCTTTAACCAAAGTATTCTCTGTTCTTGAGCGAATTCCTTGGCCCTTGAACTGAATGGGAGTGTACGGTTGGATTGACAATTTGATCAACCAATCATATATTGATTTGTAGCCAATGGGCGTATTCTTTCAGATTTCCCCACGGATCCATGGTACGCTAGAAGGTCCTGTTAGTTCACTGGCTCGAGACAGAGGTTGACCGGGTTATCGAAAAATTCATCCAGACTGGACAGGAGAATGGATTTTGTCTTTAAGTGAACATCATTGGTGAGTGAGACTAATTTGTATTTGCTGGTTTTGCTGCAGTGTTGCATCTTGTTGAGCTGGTTGCATTTTGTTTCCACACACTTGTTGAATGATTAGTTAATGGCTGTCTTGAGTTTGTTAAGCATTGTTAAATTGAGATTTTTGAGCTTTCTTTGCATTGGTAATTGTTACGAAGGTGTGGTTGTGTGGCAGCCATTTGTCTATAAAACCTAATAGTCCTAGCTGAGTGGAGCACCACCTGTGTGTGGTGGTGCTGTGTTGTGCTGTTACTTCACTACATGGACAGTGCTTTGCCAACTATGGTAAACTTGTGCTGGCGACAATCTTAGGCTGCGACAATCTGATCTGCCTAAATGAGATAACGCATAAAGTGACTGCCTCCGTGACGTCCGTCTGACTAGAACAACCCAATTCAAATTCCAAGTTCAAATCCGGGGGGGCACTGATATATACAGGTAAGAATACAAAAGTGTCAACAGGTAGTGAGCAGGAGTATGCAGTTATATCAACAAGATAAATATATATAAATGAATATAAATGTATATTCAGCAGGTAGTGAGCAGAGGTATGCAGTTATATCAACAGTTGGAGATTAATATATATATACGGTAAGTCCAGTAAACATGTATATTGCTATCATACAGGTATGTTCTGTGTGAACAGACTTTATTATTAGGTATATTACCGCTAATGTAGCTAAATCTGGACAGACGATGGGCGTCATTTAATGTCATGATGTCATGATGCCATCATGACATCATCAGATGTACAAGATGACATCATCAGAACCTCTCATGTACATGATGCCATCATGACATCATCAGAACTTCTCATGTACACGATGACATCACCAGAACCTCTCATGTAAATGATGACATCATCAGAACTTCTCATGTACATGATTACATCACTAGAACCTCTCATGTACATGATGACATCAGAACTTCTCATGTACATGATACCATCATGACATCATCAGAACCTCTCATGTACATGATGACATCATCACAACCTCTCATGTACATGATGCCATCATGACATCATCAGAACCTCTCATGTACATGATGACATCATCAGAACCGCTCATGTACATGATGCCATCATGACATCATTAATACCTCTCATGTACATGATGACATCATCAGAACCTCTTGAGTACAGCTCAAGTAGAGTCAGAAGTACAGTGAGAAGTACTGTAAGAGGTATAGTCAGAGTACAGTCAAAAGTACACTGATAATGATAGTCAGAAGTAAGGTCAGTACAACAAGTAAAACAAGTACAACAATAAATACAGTAGTTACATAAGTGAAAGAAAGTTGTTACTGTAGTGCGGTAACAGTAAACGTACCTTGGACGGCTAGAAGCTGTTCATCGGTCGTCCAACGAGCGTTCATCTTCTGGTTGCTCTACAACACCAGAGGAGATAAGGAGATAATAACCATATAAAATAACCATATAATAACAGTAGGCCACGCCTATTGTGTGCTGAAGGGGCGGTCGTGTGTACAGGATGACGGTTGTGAGAGATGTTATGGTTCTGACCTCTGGAGGTCGAAAATCATCTATGCCCATTTCCACCACATGTTTCAGACCACTGTTCATCTGCTTGGTGTTTTGAACCTGGAGAGAGGAGATATGAGAGGGGAGAGATGAAATAAGGTCAGAGGGGAGAGATGAGAAGAAGAGAGAGAAGAAAGGAGGGGAGAGGAGAGATGAGAGACAGCCTGCCTGTCTCTTCAGCGACACCAACTCCGTGTCCAGCTGCCGGAGGAGGCCGTTGGCTGCGTTGAAGTTGCAGGATACAGCCAGCACGTCCTCCTGGTTCAGATACATTCCTTTAGGAGGTCTCCACTTGGAGCGCTGGGAGTGGTGGCGGTGCTGCAGGGTCTGGTGCTCCCGACGCATGGCTCCCCCCAGCTTTGAAGTCACCATCTGGGGCACCGGGCCCCCGGACTTAGAGGTCACCGTCTGGGGCACGGAGCCCCCAGACTTAGAGGTCACCACCTGGGCCTCGGCGGGATTCTGGTGGGACAAGAGACCGCCCTTTGCTTACACTATATACTATCCAGTAACATATATAATATATACATTCCACTTCTATATCCATCTAGTAACAAATGTCCTGCTTAGGGGTAAGGTGTTAGCTTTTAGGGTTAGAGGTCAGGTGTTGGGGTTAGGGGTCAGGAGTAAGTTGTTGGGGTCAGGGGTTAGCTGTTTGGGTGAGGGGTCAGGGGTTAGCTGTTGGGCTTAGGGGTCAGGGGTTAGCTGTTTGGGTTAGAGGTCAGAGGTTAGGGGTCACCTCTTTTTTGGCATCCTTGTTGGGGTCGTAGTCACTGTCGTGGGCTTCAACTGGATTGGCCTCCTCCATCTCCTCATCACTATGGAAACATGTCACTATGGTTAAGCCATTGAACCTACATGTGATGACGTCATACCAACCATGATGACGTCATATCATCCATGATAAGGTATATTATATATATAGTTATATATAGTAGACTATATAGAAGAATATATATTTATATATAGTAGAGTATATAGTAGAATGTATATATATATATATACCGTAGAGTATGTAGTTATATATAGTATATAGTACAATATATTGTTATATTTTTTACAGTACATACTATACTACTATAGTTTTATAGTAGCATCCATACCATATAGTGTATAGTATAATACATAGTATAGTATAGTAGTATAGTATGTAGCTCAGTATAGTAGTATCATACATAAAAGAAAATAGTATATAAAGTATATATAGTATGTATAGTATGTATAGTATCATACCTACTATATAGTATAGTACAGTAGTATAGTACATACTATATAGTGTGTAGTATAGTAGTACACACCATATAGTATAGCAATACCTGTCCTCCAGGGTGTTTCTGGAGGCCAGCTTGCGGGCCTGCCGGTCCATCAGGCTGGTACGAGACCTGCTCTTCTTCCAGGAGTAGTAGTACTTCACCAAGCTACAGATGGACTTATCTGGCAACTAGTAGAAGAGGAGGAGGAGGGTTGTGTAGTTAGTTGAATGATTGTAAGGTAGGTGTATGTTAGTTGTATACTAGTTGTAAAGTATGGTTGTAGAATTGTATGGTTGTAGGGTTGTATAGTAAGATGGATAGATATATATTTATTTGTCCTAGTGGGGAAATTGGTTTGCATTATGATCACAGAGCATTAGTTGTATGGTTGTAGGGTTGTATATGTGTAAAGTTAGTTGTAGGGTTGAATAGGTGTAAAGTTAGTAGTAGGATTGTATAGGTGTAAAGTTAGTTGTAGGGCTGTATAGGTGTAAAGTTAGTTGTAGGGCTGTATAGGTGTATAGTTAGTTGTAGGGTTGTATAGGTGTTTAGTTAGTTGTATGGTTGTATAGGTCTATAGTTAGTTGTATGGTCATATTGGTGTATAGTTAGTTGTATAGTTGTAGGGTTGTATAGGTATACAGTTAGTTGTAGGGTTGTATAGGTGTATAGTTAGTTGTAGGGTTGCATAGGTGTATAGTTAGTTGTAGGGTTGTATAGGTGTATAGTTAGTTGTAGGGTTGTATAGGTGTATAGTTAATTGTATGGTTGTATAGGTGTATAGTAAGTTGTAGGGTTGTATAGGTGTATAGTTAGTTATAGGGTTGTAAAGGTGTATAGTAAGTTGTAGGGTCTTATAGGTGTATTGTTAGTTGTATGGTTGTATAGTTGTAGTTAGTTGTACGCTTGGACAGTTGTATAGTTTTACAATTGGATATAGTAGAGAGAGCCCATCTAACCATCTGCTGGATGCGGTGGAAGCTCTTCCCATGGAAGCTGAAGGCTTGTTCAAACAGAACCTTGTCCTCCACCGTCCAGTCGTCAGGGAAAGGAGTGAAGTTGGGAAGGTCAGCCAGAGACTTCTCTATGTTGTGTTGGTGCCAGAACAGCATCCCCAGGGCCTGAGTTAATCATAGAGTAAGAGAGATAGATATACAGGTTTATGGTATATATGGCTACGGTTTATAGGGTTACGGTGTATAGGGTTACGGTATATAGGGTTACAGTATTAAGGGTTATGGTATAAAGGGTTGCGGTATATAGGGTTACAGTATTAAGGGTTATGGTATAAAGGGTTATGGTATATAGGGTTATGGTATATAGGGCTACGGTATATAGGGTTAAGGTATATATGGTTACAGTATATAGGTTTACAGTATATAGAGTTATAGTATAAAGGGCTACGGTATATAGGGTTACGGTATATAGGGTTACAGTATATAGGGTTAAGGTATATAGGGTTACAGTATAAAGGGTTATGGAATATAGGGTTACGGTATATAGGGTTACAGTAAAAAAGGGTTAAGGTATGTAGGGTTACGGTATGAAGAGTTACAGAATATAGGGTTACGGTATATAGGGTTACATTATATATGGTTACAGTATATAGGGTTACGGTATATAGGGTTACGGAATATAGGGTTACAGTATATAGGGTTACAGTATACAGGGTTACAGTATATAGAGTTACAGTATAGAGAGCTACGGTATATAGGAGTACGGTATATAGGGTTACAGTATAAAGGGTTACGGTATATAGGGTTAGAGTTACGTATATAGGGTAACGGTATATAGGGTTACGGTATATAGGGTTACGGTATAAAGGGTGTACTGTAACCCTATATACTGTAATGCTATATTCCGTAAGCCTTCATACCGTAGTATGAAGGCTTACGGAATATAGCATTACAGTATATAGGGTTACAGTATATAGTTACAGTATAAAGGGCTACGGTATATAGGGTTACAGTATATATATATAGAACTCTGAGGCCGTGTACAAGAAGGGCCAGAGCCGTCTCTACTTCCTACGGTCTACGGTCTACGGCTACGGTCCTTCAACTTTTGTAACACGATGCTGAAGATGTTCTACCAGTCGGTGGTAGCCAGTGCCATCTTCTCCGGTGTCGTGTGCTGGGGAAGCAGGTTGAGGTCAGCAGACGCCAACAAGATCAGCAGGATCGTCAGGAAGGCTGGCGCTGTCCTGGGGGTCCAGCTGGACTCCTTGTTGGTGGAGTCTGAGAGGAGGATGCTGCGCAAGCTGCGTAGTATCCTTGACAACAACTCTCACCCTCTCCATCAGGTGCTGACCTCATACAGAAGCACCTTCAGCAACAGACTCATTCCACCCAGGTGTACTACAGAACGCCACAGGAAGTCCTTTCTTCCCGTGGCCATCACTCTTTATAATTCATCTACCTCGGGTCGTGAGAGGGACAGTGGAGACTCAGTGACCTGAGGTCAACGCACTGTTATTATTATTTTTTGGTCAACGCACTGTAAATCCTCTCACTGTAATTTTGCACTGTAAATTCAATTTCACTTTTCACTTTTCACATGTCACTTTTTCAGTATTTCCGAGTATCAGATTTATTATTATTCTATTACTGCCAATTTGCACTATACGTATTGTTGTGTATTGTATATACCTACGTATTACTGTAATAATACTGTAAATTGTGCAATTCATCTATCAATACATTTAGATTTCATTTAGAGTTAATTTTGTTATATTTTGTTTATACATATATAGTTTAGCTTAGTTTAGTTTGTTGTTATTTCGTTTTTAGCTTTAGGTATTAGTATATTTTGTGTGCATTTATTCCCCCTGTTTCAACTGTTGCACCTTAATTTCCCTCGGGATAAATAAAGTTATCTTGAATCTTGAATCTTGAAATATAGGGTTACAGTAAATAGGGTTACGGTATATAGGGTTACAGTATAAAGGGTTACGGTATATAGGGTTAGAGTATATAGGGTTAGAGTATATATGGTAACGGTATAAAGGGTTACGTACATAGGGTAACGGTATATATGGTTACGGTATATAGGGTTACGGTATAGTCAGAGTATATATACCCCAGGTGAGGTCATTAGCAATTAGACAAAGGTGATAGTTGACAGGTGTGTGTGTGTGCGCCGCCAGCGCACGTGGCTTGGCCACGCCCCCTGCCAACCACCGTAACCTTGACAGTACCCCCCCCTCAACGGGCGCCTCCTGGCGCCCAACCTGTCTTGTTCCCGGGGGCAGTCAAGGGAAAAGAACGGGTCCAGACTGTAACGGCTCCCAGTCGATGATCCGGGGGGGTGGAGGAGATTTGGTGGGCGGGCAGGGCCCGGGAAGAGAGCCACCCCTTCTGCCCAGGTTGGTAGGAGTCTTCTCTGGAGGTCTCCTCTGGAACCTCCTCCGGGGGTCTCCTCTGGGGGTCTCCTTTGACGTCCTCAGGTAGGTGCGGAGCGGCTCCTCAGGCGGGTGCGGAGCGACGTCCTCAGGTGGGTGCGGCGCGACATCGGCAGCGTCGGCAGACAGGGGAAGCACAACGTCGGGCAGCGCGGCGCTGTCAGACGGGAGAATAACGACGTCGTCAGCGTCGGCGGACGGAAGCAGCACGACGTCTGCAGGCGGGTACGGCGCAACGTCGGGCAGCACAGCGTCGGGCAACGCAGCGTCGGGCAGCTCAGCGTCGGGCAGCGCGGCGCTGTCAGATGGGGGAGAAGCGGCGCTGTCAGACAGGAGGAGCGCAACGTCGGGCAGAGAAGTGCCGGGCAGCGCGGCGCTGTCAGACGGGGAAATAGCGACGTCGGTAGCGTCGCTGGGGACCCCTCTGAGGAGGGAAGCAACGACGGTTGCCAGGTCCCTGAGCTGGTCCATCTTCGTCTGCAGCTCCTGACCCAACCGTCCCTGACTGGCAATCTAGGACTTAAAATAGGACTTAAACTTGTCGCAGGGGTATAGGGTTACGGTATGAAGAGTTACGGAATATAGGGTTACGGTATATAGGGTTACAGTATATAGGGCTACGGTATATAGGGTTACAGTATATAGGGTTACAGAATATAGGGTTACAGTAAATAGAGTTACAGTATACAGGGCTACGGTATATAGGGTTACGGTATAAAGGGTTACTGTATATAGGGTTACGGTTCATGGGGTTACGGTATGAAGGCTTACGGTTTAAAGGGTTACAGTATATAAGGTTACAGTATAAAGGGTAACGGTATAAAGGGTTACGTATATAGGGTTACGGATATAGGGTTACGGTATTTAGGGTTATAGTATAAAGGGTTATGAAATCTAGGGTTACAGTGTATATGCTTACAATATATAGGGCTTTACAGTATAAAGAATATAGAGTTACAGTATAGAGGTTTACGGTATATAGAGTTACAGTAAATAAGGTTACGGTATATAGGGTTACATTATATAGGGTTACGGTATATAGGGTTACAGTATATAGGGTTACAGTATATAGGGTAACGGATAAAGGGTTACGTTACAGTATATAGGGTTACGGTATATAGGGTTACAGTATATAGGGTAACGGGATAAAGGGTTACGTTTATAGGGTAACGGTATGTAGGGTTACTGTATATAGGATTACAGTATATAGGGTTACGGTATATAGGGTTAGAGTATAAAAAGTTACGGTATAAAGTTATACGGTATAAAAGGTTATTGTATATAGGGTGACAGTAAAAAGGGTTACAGTATATAGGATTAAAGTATATAGGGTTACGGTTTGAAGAGTTACGGTATTTAGGGTTATGGTATATTTGTTATATATATTATGGGATATAGGAATATGGGGTTACAGTATATAGGGTTACAGTATATAGAGTTACAGTATAGAGGGCTACGGTATATAAGGGTACGGTAAATAGGGTTACGGTTTATAAGGTTACAGTATATAGGGTTACGGTATATAGGGTTACAGTATATAGGGTTACAGTATATAGGGTAACGGTATAAAGGGTTACATATAGGGTAATAGTATATAGGGTTACGGTATATAGGGTTACGGTATACTCATTCCACCCAGGTGTACCACAGAACGCCACAGGAAGTCCTTTCTTCCTGTGGCCATCAGACTCTATAATTCATCTACCTCAGGTCGTGAGAGGGACAGTGGAGACTCAGTGACCTGAGGTCAACGCACTGAGGTCAACGCACTGTTATTATTATTTTTTGGTCAACGCACTGTAAATCCTTTCACTGTAATTTTTGCACTGTAAATTCAATTTTCACTTTTCACATGTCACTTTTTCAGTATTCTTTATTAGTAAAAAAGAAAAAATATAATAACTCTGAACTTTTAGTTATTTATTAGTATTTTATTACTGCCAATTTGCACTATACGTATTGTTGTGTATTGTATATACCTATGTATTACTGTAATAATACTGTAAATTGTGCAATTCATCTATCAATACATTTAGATTTCATTTAGAGTTAATTTGGTTATATTTTGTTTATACTAGTTTAGCTTAGTTTAGTTTTTAGTTTTTAGGTATTAGTATAATTTGTGTGCATTTATTCCCCCTGTTTCAACTGTTGCACCTTAATTTCCCTCGGGATAAATAAAGTTATCTTGAATCTTGAATATAGGGTTACAGTATAAAGGGTTACGGAATACAGGGTTACAGTATAAAGGGTTACGGAATATAGGGTTACAGCATAAAGGGTTACGGAATATAGAGTTACAATATAAAGCGTTACGGAATATAGGGTTACGGTGTATAGGGTTACAGTATATAGGGTTACAGTATATAGGGTAACGGTATAAAGGGTTACGTATATAGGGTAACGGTATATAGGGCTACGGTTTATAGGGTTACAGTATATAGAGTTACGGTAAATAGGGTTACGGTATATAGGGTCACAGTATATAGGGTTATGGTATATAGGGTTACAGTAGAAAGGGTTACGGAATATAGTTACAGTATAAAGTGTTACGAAATATAGGGTTACAGTATATAGGGTTACGGTATATAGGGTTACATTATAAAGGGTTACGGAATTTAGGGTTACAGTATATAGGGTTATAGTATATAGGGTTACAGTATATAGAGTTTCAGTATAGAGGTTAACGGTATATAGAGTTACGGTAAATAGGGTTACGGTATATTGGGTTACGGTATATAGGGTTACAGTATAAAGGGTTACAGAATACAGGGTTACAGTATAAAGGGTTACGGAATATAGGGTTACAGTATGTAGGGTTACATTATATAGGGTTACAGTATAAAGGGTTACAGTATTGAGGGTTACGGTATATAGAGTTACGGTAAATAGCTTTACGGTATATAGGGTCACAGTATATAGGGTTACGGTATATAGGGTTACAGTATTCAGGGTAACAGGATAAAGGTTTACGTATATATTAATGGTATATAGGGTTACTGTATATAGGATTACAGTATATAGGGTTAAGGTATATAGGGTTACGTTATGAAGAGTTACGGAATATAGGGTTATGGCATATAGGGCTACAGTAAATAGGGTTACGGTATATAGGGTTACGGTATATAAGGTAACAGTATATAGTGTTACAGTTTAAAGGGTTACGGAATATAGGGTTACAGTACATAAGGTTACAGCATAAAGGGTAACAGTATAAAGGGTTACGTATTTAGGGTTACGGTATATAGGGTTACAGTATAAAGGGTTATGGAATATAGGGTTACAGTATATAGGGTTACAGAATATAGAGTTACAGTATAGAGGACTACGGTATATAAGGTTACGGTAAATAGGGTTACGGTATATAAGGTTACAGTATATAGGGTTACGGTATATAGGGTTACACTATATACGGTTACAGTATATAGGGTAATGGTATAAAGGGTTACGTATATAGGGTAACAGTATATAGGGTTACGGTATATAGGGTTTCAATATATAGGGTTACGGTATATAGGGTTACAGTATATAGGGTTACAGTATAAAGGGTTATGGAATATAGAGTTACGGTATAAAGGGTTACGGAATATAGGGTTACAGTATATAGGGTCACAGTATATAGGGTTACGGTATATAGGGTTACAGTATACAGGGTAACGGGATAAAGGGTTACGTATATATTAACGGTATATATGGTTACTGTATATAGGATTACAGTATATAGGGTTAAGGTATATAGGGTTACGTTATGAAGAGTTACGGAATATAGGGTTACGGTATATAGGGTATCGGCATATAGGGCTACAGTAAATAGGGTTACGGTATATAGGGTTACGGTATATAAGGTAACAGTATATAGTGTTACAGTTTAAAGGGTTACGGAATATAGTGTTACAGTACATAAGGTTACAGCATAAAGGGTAACGGTATAAAGGGTTACGGTATTTAGGGTTACGGTATATAGGGTTACAGTATATACGGTTACAGTATCTAGGGTTACGGTATATAGGGTTACAGTATAAAGGGTTATTGAATATGGGGTTACAGTATATAGGGTTACAGTATATAGAGTTACAGTATAGAGAGCTACGGTATATAAGGTTACGGTAAATAGGGTTATGGTATATAAGGTTACAGTATATAGGGTTACAGTATATAGGGTTACAGTATATAGAGTTACAGTATAGAGGGTAACAGTATATAGAGTTACAGTATAGAGGGTAATGGTATATAGAGTTACGGTTAATAGGGTTACGGTATAAAGGGTCACAGTATATAGGGTTACAGTATAAAGGGTTACGGAATATAGAGTTACAGTATAAAGGGTTACGGAATATAGGGTTACAGTATAAAGAGTTACAGTATAGAGGGCTACGGTATATAGGGTTACGGTAAATAGGGTTATGGTATATAGGGTTACAGTATACAGGGTTACGGTGTTTAGGGTTACAGTATACAGGGTTACAATATATAGGGTAACGGTATAAAGGGTTACATATATAGGGTTACAGTATATAGGGTTGCAGTATAAAGAGTTATGGTATAAAGGGCTACAGTATATAGGGTTACGGTATATAGGGTTACGGTTTATGGGGTTATAGTATATAGGGTTAAGAAATATAGGGTTAGGGTATGAGGAGTTACGGAATATAGAGTTAAAGTATATAGGGTTACAGTATATAGTTACAGTTAAAAGGTTTATGGTATATAGGGTTACGGTAAATATGGTTACGGTATATAGGGTTACGTATATAGGCTTCCGCCGCAGGCTGAAAACCCATCTCTTCAGGACACACTTCCCGGATCCTTCCTCGTAGCGTCAATTAAGTCAGTCAAAAGTAGATTACATATTGTAGATATTGTTCTAGATATTGTTGCATATTGTTTGCCAACCTAATGTACTTTTTCCCTCACACTTTTGCCTGAATTATTGTACTTCTACCTGAGCACTGGTTCAGTAATTGGAGACTTGTTAGAAATTAAATGCACTTTTGACTTCTGGTGATGAGTTGTTCTCTTACCTTCCTTTGTTGAAACTAACTATTGTAAGTCGCTTTGGATAAAAGCGTCTGCTAAATGACTGTAATGTAATGCAATGTAATGGTTACGGTTTACAGGGTTACAGTATATAGGGTTAAGGTATAGAGGGCTACGGCATATAGGGTTATGGTAAATAGGGTTACGGTATATAGGGTTACGGTAAATAGGGTTATGGTATATAGGGTAACGGTATATAGGGTTACGGTATATAGGGTTACGGTATGAAGGGTTACGGAATATAGGGTTACGGTATATAGGGTATCGGCATATAGGGCTACAGTAAATAGGGTTACGGTATATAGGGTTACGGTATATAAGGTAACAGTATATAGTGTTACAGTTTAAAGGGTTACGGAATATAGTGTTACAGTACATAAGGTTACAGCATAAAGGGTAACGGTATAAAGGGTTACGGTATTTAGGGTTACGGTATATAGGGTTACAGTATATACGGTTACAGTATCTAGGGTTACGGTATATAGGGTTACAGTATAAAGGGTTATTGAATATGGGGTTACAGTATATAGGGTTACAGTATATAGAGTTACAGTATAGAGAGCTACGGTATATAAGGTTACGGTAAATAGGGTTATGGTATATAAGGTTACAGTATATAGGGTTACAGTATATAGGGTTACAGTATATAGAGTTACAGTATAGAGGGTAACAGTATATAGAGTTACAGTATAGAGGGTAATGGTATATAGAGTTACGGTTAATAGGGTTACGGTATAAAGGGTCACAGTATATAGGGTTACAGTATAAAGGGTTACGGAATATAGAGTTACAGTATAAAGGGTTACGGAATATAGGGTTACAGTATAAAGAGTTACAGTATAGAGGGCTACGGTATATAGGGTTACGGTAAATAGGGTTATGGTATATAGGGTTACAGTATACAGGGTTACGGTGTTTAGGGTTACAGTATACAGGGTTACAATATATAGGGTAACGGTATAAAGGGTTACATATATAGGGTTACAGTATATAGGGTTGCAGTATAAAGAGTTATGGTATAAAGGGCTACAGTATATAGGGTTACGGTATATAGGGTTACGGTTTATGGGGTTATAGTATATAGGGTTAAGAAATATAGGGTTAGGGTATGAGGAGTTACGGAATATAGAGTTAAAGTATATAGGGTTACAGTATATAGTTACAGTTAAAAGGTTTATGGTATATAGGGTTACGGTAAATATGGTTACGGTATATAGGGTTACGTATATAGGCTTCCGCCGCAGGCTGAAAACCCATCTCTTCAGGACACACTTCCCGGATCCTTCCTCGTAGCGTCAATTAAGTCAGTCAAAAGTAGATTACATATTGTAGATATTGTTCTAGATATTGTTGCATATTGTTTGCCAACCTAATGTACTTTTTCCCTCACACTTTTGCCTGAATTATTGTACTTCTACCTGAGCACTGGTTCAGTAATTGGAGACTTGTTAGAAATTAAATGCACTTTTGACTTCTGGTGATGAGTTGTTCTCTTACCTTCCTTTGTTGAAACTAACTATTGTAAGTCGCTTTGGATAAAAGCGTCTGCTAAATGACTGTAATGTAATGCAATGTAATGGTTACGGTTTACAGGGTTACAGTATATAGGGTTAAGGTATAGAGGGCTACGGCATATAGGGTTATGGTAAATAGGGTTACGGTATATAGGGTTACGGTAAATAGGGTTATGGTATATAGGGTAACGGTATATAGGGTTACGGTATATAGGGTTACGGTATGAAGGGTTACGGAATATAGGGTTACAGTAGATAGGGTTACAGTATATAGAGTTACAGTATAAAGGGCTATGGTATATAGGGTTATGGTATATATGGTTACGGTATATAGGGTTACAGTGTATAGGGTTACAATATATAGGGTTACGGTATATAGGGTTACAGTATATAGGGTTATAGTATATATGGTTACAGTATATAGGGTTAGGGCATGAAGGGTTATGGAATATAGGGTTACAGTATATAGGGTTACAGTATACAGGGTTACAGTATATAAAGTTACGGTATATAGGGCTACGGTAAATAGGGTTACGGTATATAGGGTATTGGCATATAGGGCTACAGTATATAGGGTTATGGTATATAGGGTTACGGTATATAGGGTTACGGTATATAGTGTTACGGTTTAAAGGGTTACGAAATATAGGGTTACAGTATATAGGGTTACAGTATATAGCAGGGATATTCAACTGGCGGCCCGCGGGGAGCTTTCTCGTGGCCCCTGGAACGCACTCCATATTCCAATGTAAAAAATGTCCAATGTTTTTTTTTATAATCATTTAAAAAAATATCAATATATGTTCGCTATTATGTTATCCGAATTAAATGAGTCCAAATTATTTCTCCTTCAATAGTTCTTAAAAGGCAATCTTGCATTGGACTGATCAGTGTGTAATTATCGCGACATCGTGTCAATCTCGTTACTCTCATTACTGATCCAAAATGAGCGGAGAGAAACGGCGGAAAATTTACGGTGAAAACCTTGACATTTCAACCCCAAATGGACTGATGATTTTGTATTTATTTTACCATCGCACGCCAATCCTAGACCTTTATGTTTAATATGTTAAATAACTGTTTCAGTCTGCAAGGTTGCTAATGTGAGGCGCCACTATGAGACCAAGCATGCTGCTAACTTCAATGCTGTTTACCCACCTGGTAGCACAGCTAGACGTGGTCAAATAGAAATACTTAAATCTTCTTACACTGCATCAACCACTATTCTTTCAACTGCTTATACAGCCCAGGAAAAGGCCACTGCTGCTTCCCTACGAGTGATGTTCGCTTTAGCCAAAAAGAGAAAGCCATTCACTGATGCTGAAGTTGTGAAGGAGTGTACTCCTTCACAAAGTTCATCCACCACTTGAGATGGTGGATGAACTTTTTGCAGGAGATAAAAACAAGGAAGATATAATGAACCGTTTGAAGCAAGTGCCGCTCTCTGACACATCGGGAAGTCAAAGAGTAGAGGTACTGTTTGAGGACTGTTTTTCAGCATTAATTGCCGATCTCAAATCTACAGAGTACATGTCACTCGCTGTCGATGAATCGACCGATGCAACAGATACGGCACAGCTCTCGCTGTTTGTGAGGTACTTCGATGGTGACGTTTTTAAAGAGGAGTTGTTATGCCTTTTACCACTGATAACCAGCACTACAGGTGAAGTGATTTTCGCTGCAGTTTGGAGTTTTTTTGAAGAGAAGGGTTTGGATCTAGGTAAGATCAACCTTCTCGTTACCGATGGCTGCCCGTCCATGATTGGGAAAGAAAGGGGCTTTGCATCTTGCTTATGTGCAGAGCATCCCACAGTGAGACACACTGCATTGCATCATACATCAATCAGTTCTGTGTGCGAAATTGTCAGGGGAGTTGAAAGAAGCAATGGAGACTGTCATAAAAATTGTGAATCATATTCGCTCATCAGGTCTGCAGCACCGACTGTTCAAAATGCTGCTTCAAGAGCAGGAAGCCGCATACTCAGACCTATTGCAACATAACGATGTCCGCTGGTTGAGCCGAGGACGTGTTCTTGAACGTTTCTTTGCACTGCGAAAGGAGGGGAGTGAATTCCTCTCAAGCCAGAAATCAAGCAAAGCTAAAGACCTACTTGCACGCATGCAAAAGCCGGATTTCATTGCACAGATTGCCTTTTTGTGCGACATCATGGGCCACCTAAACACACTCAACCTGCAGCTACAGGGGGGAGGGTCAAGTGTGGCTGAGATCATTGAGAAGGTTAGTGTGTTTCGGGTGAACCTGGACCTCTTTCTACCTGACGTAATGGGGAGGAAGATCCACTTCCCAACACTACGCAACGTCCCCGTGAGCAGCGCAGCAATGGCTGGAATGAAGGGACTTTTGGGCTTGGCTGAAAACTTCACAGAGCGATTCAACGACTTCAAGATTCCAAAACAGGTTATTTTATTTGTGCGCAATCCATTTGCAGTCGATATTTCCGGGTCCTGTCCAGCCGAGGCGAAAGCCGTGATGCCCGGTATTGACGAGGCGGCATTCCAGCTGGAGTTGGTGCAAATTCAGAGCTCTGATGTGCTGAAAGCAAAATTCGGAGAAGAGGGACTGTGCGAGTTTTGGGCTCATTCTACTCATCAGTTTCATCACTGCCGGAGACTGGCTATCTACCTGTTAACCATGTTTGGATCTACTTACATATGCGAGTCCGGATTTTCGACAATGAACTTGATAAAGAATCAACATCGCAATCGACTCACGGATGAGCATCTCAACGAGTGCATGCAGCTTGCTCTGACCTTGCACCGACCTGAATTCAGCAAACTGGCTATGGCTCGGAAATGCAACTTCTCACACTGATTTGTCAGGTAGCTTCTATTTTCATTTATTTTGTAATGATGGGACTGCCTATGCTTGAATCTTTGTTAATCTCGGACTTCTAGGCCTCCTCTGCCTCTTACTGATCGCATTTGCTATCCTAGGCCTAGCATTGTTTTCTGGTATTTGTTGCCACCCAGCATTTTGGTGTTATAATACACAAATCGATATGGATTCATTAGAATAAAGTAGCTGTGGTATGGCGGGGGCGGGCGTGGTTTAGCGTCAGGTTGTAAAGCAGGGGGCGGAGCGGCTAATTGCCTGGGATTGACGCAGCTGTCAAGTGGATTAGAATGTTAGGGATGCGGTGGTATTTAACCACGTGTGTTTTTGTTCTCTCAGTAGGAGACTGGCGGACAGACGGAAAGACGAACGCTTATGCCAGGACGAGAATCCAGACCCCTGCCAGTTATCATTTGCCCGTTGAGGGATTGTTCTGTTTTAGCCACCTCGGGAACCTTGTGTGAAATAAATATCCGTTTACCCGACTGCGTCTCGCTCTCCCTCCTTATATTCCGCAGCAGACCACAAATCTGTCACAGTAGCCTACATTACTATTTTGGTTGCCTATTTTACTACTACTACTACTACTACTACAATAATAATAATAACAATAATAATAATAATAATCATTATTATTATTGCATGGTTGTTTGTACAATAACAATGGCATTTGTTCATTTTCGTTGTCACGGTCTTGTGGCCCTCATTTACATTTACATTTACATTTACACCCCCACCCCCACCCTCGCCTTCAAGACATTTTACAATTGTGGCCCCCTTCCTAATCTAGTTGAATACCCCTGGTATATAGGATTACGGTATATAGAGTTACAGTATAAAGGGCTACGGTATATAGGGTTACGGTATATAGGGTTACAGTATATAGGGTTGCGGTATATAGGTTACGGTATATAGGGTTACGGTATGAAGGGTTACAGAATATAGGGTTACAGTATATAGGGTTACAGTATACATGTCACAATGGTTATGCACCCTGCCTTCACTAGAGGGCAGCATCAACCCTCATTCACGTCTCCCCCACACCTGCAGCACATTATAATCAACCTGCCTATTTAAGCCTACCCCTGCACACTTATACTTTGCCAGATTGTTCCTGATGACACAGACTCTCCAGCATTTACGGTACCCTTATGCCTTCAGAATCAACAGTGCGGGTGCCTGGAGCTTAAAGTGAACGGAAACAAAACTGTGGCGTTAACCAATCAGATTTCGAGTTGGCGACACCGGCGCCAGCTAGCAGGCGTACGATAATGACTGATTGAATGATCATAATGATGGTATTAAGAGGTGAAATAATTCAGGTTGGACTGTGTAGGACATCACTGAAGGCCTTGTTGTGAAATGCACGGCCCACCACTGCCTGGTTCCCAATCCACCGCCTGTCCCTGACTACACCTCTGCCTGTCCCTGCCTGGTTCGTCTGCCCTGCCTGGTTCCCGATCTGCTGCCTGTCCCTGTTTACGCCTCTGCCTGTCCCTGCCTGGTTCGTCAGCTACTTGCGGTGAAGTTGTCTTTGGAGGAGTGGCGCCACTGGCTTGAAGGGACCAAGTTGCCCTTCTTGGTTTGGACTGACCACAAGAACCTGGAGTACATCCAGTCCCCCAGAAGGCTGAACTCCCGACAGGCAAGGTGGTCCCTTTTCTTCACAAGGTTCAACTTCTCCCTCTCCTACCTTCTCCTAACTTCTCCCTCTCCTACCTCTCCTATCCTTGAATTTTGTTACCGGTCTGCCACTGTCCAACGGACACACCGCAATCCAAAACGATGGTGGATCGGTTCAGCAAGATGGCCCACTTCATACACCTGCCAAGCAGAACTGGTTCTGAGTCATGTCTTCCAGCTACATGGTCTCGCTACCGACGTGGTCTCCGACCGGGGGCCCCAGTTCACGTCTGTGTTTTGGAGGGAGTTCTGCTCGCTGATCGGGGCCACCGTCAGCCTGTCGTCCGGGTTCCACCCCCAGTCCAATGGGCAGACAAAGCAGAAGAACTAGGAGATGGAGACAGCGCTGTGGTGCACCATGGTCAAGCACCCCTCTTCCTGGTCAAAACAACTTCTGTGGGTAGAGTATGCCCACAACACTCTGGTCAGCTCGGCCACTGGACTATCCCCTTTCCAGTGTGCCTACGGATTCCAGCCTCCGCTAATCCCGGCCCTGGAGAAGGAGGTCTCCTGCCCGTCTGTCCAGGCCTTCATCCGTCGCTGCTGTCGGACCTGGACTCAAGCCAGAGCTTCGCTCCTCCGCTCGGCCAACCGGTACGCCTCAACTGCCAACCGCCGTCGTTCCGAGGTCCCCACCTACCAGGTGGGGTGGAAGGTTTGGCTGTCCACTCGGGACATACCATTGCGGGTGGAGTCCAACAAGTTGGCCCCTAGATTTATTGGCCCTTTCGAGGTCCTGAAGGTCGTCAACCCGGTGGCAGGCTTAAGCTGCCCCGGTCTATGCGGATTCACCCGACCTTCCATGTGTCAAGGATCAAGCCAGCTAGGGTGAGCCCGCTGGTCCCGGCTGCTCCACCTCCGCCGCCACCCAGTCGTCGTGGGAGGGGCCTCCAGTGCCTGGTCGATTGGAGGGGGTACCGCCCGGAGGAGAGATCGTGGGTTCCGGCCCGGCACATTTTGGACAAGGACCTCATCAGGCGTTTCCATCAAGTCAAGTCAAGTCAAGTCAAGTCAAGTTTATTGTCACTTCACAGTTTACAGTTTAGTATAAAGCAGTGATGTGAAATTCTTGTGTGCAATACCCGACGACAGACAGCAGTTATAAAATAAGATAAAATAAAAATAGATAAAAAATAGAATAAAAAATAGAATAAAGAATATAAAATTAAAATAAAAAATGCAATTTATAAAATGCAAAAATCAGCACAGAAAAGAGCAATATATATATATAAATCAATGTAATAAAATATACATTGTTATATGTTATACGCCCTTGTTCAGCAGCCTGATGGCCTGACTGTGGAAGCTATCTCTAAGCCTATTTGTACGACACTTGATACTGCGGTATCGCCTGCCTGACGGTAATAGTGAGTAAAGTTCGTGGCTGGGGTGGGCAATGTCTTTTATAATTTTTTTGGCCTTGGCCACGCACCGCTGGTTGTAAATGTCCAGGAGGGAGGGGAGCTCACCTCCAACGATATACTGGGCCGTCCGCACCACCCTTTGAAGCGCTCTGCGCTCGAGTGCCGTGCAGTTCCCGTACCAGGCGGTGATACACCCTGTCAGAACACTCTCGATGGTGCCGTTGTAGAATGTTCTCAGGATGCGGGGGCCCATGCTGAATTTCTTCAGACGCCTGAGAAAATACAGGCGTTGTTGGGCCCTTTTCACCACGTGTGTGGTGTGCGTGGACCATGTGAGGTCCTCGGAGATGTGCACGCCGAGGAACTTGAAGCTGCTGACCCTCTCTACTGCAACGCCGTCGATGGAGATAGGGCTGTGCTCTCCCCTCTGCCTCCTGAAGTCCACGATCAGCTCCTTGGTCTTCTTGACGTTGAGGGCGAGGCTGTTCTCCTGGCACCACTGCTCCAGCGATCCGACCTCCTCCCTGTAGGCTGTCTCGTCGTCGCCGGCGATCAGGCCCATCACTGTCGTGTCGTCAGCAAACTTGACGATGACGTTGGAGCTGTGCATAGCCATGCAGTCGTGGGTGTAGAGGGAGTAGAGGAGAGGGCTCAGCACGCATCCCTGGGGGGCTCCCGTGTTGAGGGTCAGTGGCTCTGATGTGGTGCTGCCCATCCTCACCACCTGGCGGCGGTCCGACAGGAGGTTCAGTATCCAGCTGCACATGGATGGGGGTACGCCTAGACCTCTCAGCTTGGTGTCGAGCTTGGCAGGAACTATTGTGTTGAATGCTGAGCTGTAGTCCACAAACAGCATTCGCACATAACAGTTCTTCCCCTCCAGGTGGGAAAGGGCAGTGTGGAGGGCCATGGCAATTGCGTCGTCCGTGGATCTATTTTGACGATATGCAAATTGCCATGGGTCCAGCGTGGTAGGTAACACGGAGCAAATAAAGTCCTTGACCAACATCTCGAAGCATTTGCTAACGATCGAGGTGAGGGCCACAGGTCTGTAGTCATTCAGGCATGTTACCTTGGTTTGTTTAGGGACAGGCACGATGGTGGATATCTTGAAGACCGCGGGGACAACAGCCTGGGACAGGGAGAGGTTGAAGATGTCTGCAAAGACTCCTGCCAACTGGTCTGCGCATGCTCTGAGGACGCGGCCCGGGATGTCGTCGGGGCCTGCCGCCTTACGGATGTTCAGCCGCTTAAAGGTGCGGCGCACATCCGCCTCCGAGATGCGCAGCTGGCTGGTCTCCCCAGTCGGTGCTGGCTTCGGCGGGCTGCCGTTTACGTCGAACCGAGCAAAAAATGTATTTAGCTCTCCTGGGAGGGAGGTAGAGGAGTTCTCTACACAACTGGTTCTCCCTCTGAAGTTCGTTATCTTCTGCAGCCCCTGCCACATACCCCTCGCATCGTGTTTCTTGAATTTATCTTCCACTCTGTCCTTATACTCCCGCTTGGCAGTGACGATGGTCTTACGGAGGTCGTAACGGGCTCTCGTATATTCCTCCGTATTCCCGGAACCAAAGGCGGCGTTACGCGCATGTAGGGCAGCGCGAACATCGCCGTTAATCCACGGTTTCTGGTTGGGATATATCCGAACCGACTTGGTCGGAACAACGTCATCTATGCACTTCTTGATGAACCCGGTGACCGACGACGCGTACTCGTTGATGTTATTGTCCGAGGCAACGCGGAACATGTGCCAGTCAGCGTGATCAAAACAATCCTGCAGCGTAGAATCTGATTGGTCCGACCAGCATTGGACCTCCCTCACAGCGATCGGTTGCTGCTTCAGTCTCTGCCTATAGGCGGGGAGCAGCTGGATAGAGCGGTGATCTGATTTGCTGAACGGTGGGCGGAGGAGGGCCTTGTAGCCATCACGGAAGGGAGTGTAGCAGTGGTCGAGGATCCTCTCGCCCCGTGTGTTGCTCTTTATGTGTTGGTAGAACTTTGGGAGAACCTTCTTCAGGTTCGCCTTGTTGAAGTCCCCCGCCACGATGAGAGCAGCCTCGGGGTGTGCCGACTCCTGTTCGCTGATAGCCCCGTACAGTTCCTTCAGCGCTGTGTCCGTGTTGGCTTGTGGGGGAATGTAAACAGCGGTCACGGTTACCGCTGTAAACTCCCGAGGTAGCCAGTGTGGACGGCACATAAGCATCAGGTACTCCAGGTCCGGGGAACAGAAAGACTTGAGGGGATGTACATGACTTTGGTTGCACCAAGATCTGTTTATCATGAGACATACCCCCCCTCCGCGATCTTTACCGGAGAGAGCCTTTGTTCTGTCCGCCCGGTGTACGGAAAATCCCGTCGGCTCGATAGCTGCGTCGGTAACCCCCTCCGACATCCATGTCTCCGTAAGGCAGATAATACAATTGTCCCTAGTTTCCCGGTGAAATTGAATACGAGCCTGTAGTTCGCTTAACTTATTGTCCAGAGACTGTACATTAGCCAGTAGAATGGTGGGTAGTGGGGGGCGATCGGATCGACATCTCAGCCTGACTAGCACGCCGGCTCGCTTCCCTTGCTTCCTCCGGCGACGCTTGCGCGTAATCGTGCCCAAAATGGACGGAGATAATCCAGCTGTGACTTCGGGCGGGACGTCCGAGCCGAAAGAATGAAAAAACTCCGGTAGGCGGCGAGCGACTGTCGATCTGATCTCCCAAAGTGTGCAAAAGTTATAAGTGAACTTGCTGCTAACATCCTGAACTAAAATAGTTGCGATAAAAAGAATAAATAACAAAAAACTGCGTCGTCGTGCGGGAGCTCGCGACACGGCAGCCATCTCGTACGGCGCCATACTCAATCAACGCCACCCCGACCAGCCATCCAGGTCAACCGCTTCGGCAGCCGGCATCACCAAGGAGATTCCTTTCCTCGGGGTGTCAGACTCCTCCGAGGAGGACGGGGAGAGGCTTTCCTCGGATGAGAATGAGAACCCTCAGGAAGCAGAGGAGGAGGAGGACATGGACGTCTCTGATGACGATTGATATTAACAATAAATATCACTATCTGTCCTTGGTGTCTGTGTGCTGCATTTGGGTCCAAACCTAACCCGTGACAATATAGGGGTACAGTATATAGAGTTACGGTATATAGGGCTACGGTATATAGGGTTACAGTATATAGTGTTATGGTATATAGGGCTACGGTATATAGTGTTATGGTATATAGGGTTACGGTATATAGGGTTACAGTATATAGGGTTACGGTATGAAGGGTTATGGAATATAGGGTTACAGTATATAGGGTTACAGTATACAGGGTTACAGTATAGAGTAACGGTATATAGGGTTACAGTATATAGGGCTACGGTATATAGGGTTACAGTATATAGGGTTATGGTACATAGGGTTACGGTATAAAAGGTAACGGTACATAGGGCTGCAGTATATAGGGTTGCAGTATATAGGTTTATAGTATATAATGTTACGGTACATAGGGTTACAGCATTTAGGGTTACGGTATATAGGGTTACAGTATATAGGATGACATTATATAGGGTTACAGTATATAGGATGGTGGAGATGAGGTCCGGCTGACGCGATGGTGCACAACAGCCTCGCAATCAATGTCAGCAAAACTAAGGAGCTCATTGTGGACTTCAGAAGCTGGAAGTCGTCAGCTGCTTCCGTTTCCTAGGGCTACAGATTTACGACAACATGGCATTGACCCGCAACATGGAGGTCATGCTGAAGAAGGCACACCAGCACCTCTATGCCCTGCAGTGCCTCAGGAAAAGCGGAATAGGCCAACAGTGGCTAGTGAACTTCTACCCTTGCACTTGAGAGAGCGTCCTGACGAGTGGCGTCACTGTGTGGTACGGCAACACCACTGCACAGGACAAGAAAGCCATCCAGAGAGTCGTGAGGACGGCAGAGAATATAATCGGGTGTGCACTTCCATGCATTGAGGAAATCTGTAGGACCAGATGTCGGAAGAAGGCCCCCTACCGTCCGGTCGCCGATTACGCAGCATCCATACAAGGATTACCAGGTTCAAGGATAGTTTTTATCTACAGGCAATGCACCTACTGAACTGCTAGGAGTGCTGCCACTATTTTTACATTTTCAATAACATTACACTATCATACTTTGCTGGACTTTCTGTACTCATTACAGTTACTGCACTGTTCTGCACTGTACTGCACTGTATCCATAATGCTGCTGCACTACTAGCACTTTAAAATCATCCATCAATCAATTGATTGTTATTTTTATGTAGTAGTGTGTTCTAAAAGTTAATACTGCGGGAAGGAATGGGGAGTAAGCATTCCATTGTACTGCAAATGGAAAATACAATTATTGAGTTTTTTATTACAGTATATATAGGTTGTCTTTTTGGCTGTAACCTTGTCTACATTTAGGACTTTATGTGACAAATAAAATGTTATATTAATAAATATTATAGTCTTGTTTACTAAAGTTGAATAGTTCAATATAATATTAGTAGAATACTTACTTGTTCCACATTATAGCCATGCTTCTCCTTGGCGATGGCGATATATTCATCTACTGTGGAAAAAAACAAAATGAATTTAAAGTGAGAAATCTTTAAAGTGAGAAGTATTTAGAGAGGAACACTTAAATAGAGTATTTCAAGTATTTCAAGTAAGGGGTATTTCAAGTATTTAAAGAGAGAGTAAAGTGTTGCTTAGTAGTAACTTACGTCTGCTGTCCCCAATGGAGTGGTATGGGGCCCAGACCAGCATCCCTCCCCCGGTTGACGTCCCCTCCCTGCTGGAGCCTGGGGGGAGACAAGCCTTCATGTTTATTTGTAGTTCACCAAGGGGGAGACAAGCCTCCATGTTTATTTGTAGTTCACCAAGGGGGAGACAAGCCTCCATGTTTATTTGTAGTTCATCAGACTAACCGTTGGGGGTCAGAAGTCAGACACCCTGGCATCAGGACCTCGAAACCCAGTCCTTACAAACTGACTCTTACTGACCCTTACTTACTGACTCTAACATCTAACACTAACTAACCCACCTCTTCACAACTGACCCTAACTAACCCTCACAAATACACCTTTTCACAACTGACCCTAACTAACCCTAACTAGCCCTTACTTACCCACCTCTTCCTAACTTACCATGACTAACCCACCTCTTCACAACAGCCCACCACTTCCCAACTAACCCTAACTAGCCCTTAAAACCCCACTTCTTCACAACTGCTTTCTCCTGCTGACCTGCTCCTCCTCATAATCATCATCATCCTCATCATAATCATCCTCCTCCTCATTATTATTATTATTATCACTATTATTGTTATTTGTAGTTCACAAGACTGACCGCTAGGCACCACCAGTGAGCAGAGCGTAGCCTCGAAGACTACGAAGAGATTCCACTTAACGACTAACGGATAATAAAGCAGCCCTTCCGAGCACCTCCACGTTATACCACTCTGTGTACCGAGTACTTCAAAATAACTGCAGTATTCCATAATAAGAGGTCCGATGCTGCCCTCTTACCCGCCGGCTCATATTCAGGGACGCTGGCCTGGTAGTCCGCGCCCACGCGCATCCCCACGTCTGAAACCAGAGAGAGAGGCGCGTGAGCTCTAAACAACAACCACAGCAACAACAACCACATCAACAACAAATCAAATAAGAGGCTGAAAGTTCTAGGTTCGAGGCTGGAGGTTCGAAGCTATACCGTGGTCCTCGTCGCTGTCCTCGGAGAGGTGTCCGTTAGTATGGGTTCCGTTGGCGCGTCCCTTCCCGCCCAGGTAGTCGGCGCTCCGGTCCATCATGCCGGGCATCTTTTACTATAATGGGATGGAGAGTCCGAGATCAACAGTCGAGGATCAACAGTCCGGGATGGAGAGTACGGAGGAGCGAGAGGACTGTGACGTCAAGACTCACAGCTCGCCTCTAGCCGCGCGGTTCTGCGACACGACTCGGGAGCGCGCGGCTCAGCATGTCAGCATGTTGACATGTAATTAATATTATTTATCTGTATCTATACATATACAACACACGAGGTGTGTTTTAACGACCAGAGAAACCCCCTTCCACGGAATAATTTAATAACGCAAGAAGTGGGACCATGTGGGAGTCATTATTGTTATTATTATATTATTATTATTATTATTATTATTATTATTATTTATCATTTATCATTTGTTTCATTATTATTATTATTATTATTATTATTATTATTCTAATTATTATTATTATTATTATTATTATTATTATTATTCAAATATCAAACCTTTATATCCCCATAGATTACTGACACATACAAATTATGAAATTAATATTATATATAAAATAATAAAGCTTTACATCCCCCTAGATTACTGACATAAAGGCTACATATTATAACATTAATATTATATATAAAATATACCTTTACATCCCGTAGATTACTGACATGTACATTTTAATAAATAAATATTATGTATAAAATATTTAACCTTTACATCCCATAGATCGCTGACATGTACATATTATAAAATAAATATTATATATATCAAATATTAAACCTTTACATCCCGTAGTAGATTACTGACATGTACATATATATACATACATATGTATCTGGATTTGTTTTCACACAGAGATAATGAAGCCAGCAGAGGGAGACAGAACTATAGAGACAGAGACAGAGTATAAACAGACAGACGGACAGACAGATAAAGTCAAAAGTCAGAGTTTATAGAGACAGAGAGACAGACAAAAGTCAAAGTATATAAAGACAGACAGACAGGCAGCCAGACAAATCCCAGAGTATATACAGACAGACAGACAGACAAACTCAGAGTATATACAGACAGACTACCCACTCAAGTTAAAGTTCAAATAAAAAAAACCTACTCAAGTCTAATTAAGTACAGCAGGTAGGCTAATCAAACACGAAAGGATAGTCTATACAATTGTGAAAGGTCTCTTTGCTGGGCTCCAATTATCTTGGAGCCCAAGATAATTGGAGCCCAGCAAAGAGACCCAATGATTAAAGTAAATGAGTAAGTAAATCTGACCATGTTCTGTCCTGTGCATTCACTGTGTAACACAAATGATCAGTCAATCTGACCATGTTCTGTCCAATGCATTCACTGTGTAACACATGATCAGTCAATCTGACCATGTTCTGTCCAGTGAATTCACTGTAAAACACATGATCAGTCAATCTGACCATGTTCTGTCCTGTGAATTCACTGTAAAACACATGATCAGTCAATCTGACCATGTTCTGTCCAGTGCATTCACTGTGTAACACATGATCAGTCAATCTGACCATGTTCTGTCCTGTGCATTCACTGTGTAACACATGATCAGTCAATCTGACCATGTTCTGGCCTGTGCATTCACTGTGTAACACAAATGATCAGTCAATCTGACCATGTTCTGTCCTGTGAATTCACTGTAAAACACATGATCAGTCAATCTGACCATATTCTGTCCAGTGAATTCACTGTAAAACACATGATCAGTAAATCTGACCATGTTCTGTCCTGTGAATTCACTGTGTAACACAAATGATCAGTCAATCTGACCATGTTCTGTCCTGTGCATTAACTGTGTAACACAAATTATCAGTCAATCTGACCATGTTCTGTCCTGTGCATTCACTGTGTAACACATGATCAGTCAATCTGACCATGTTCTGTCCTGTGCATTCACTGTGTAACACAAATGATCAGTCAATCTGACCATGTTCTGTCCTGTGCATTCACTGTGTAACACATGATCAGTCAATCTGACCATGTTCTGTCCAGTGCATTCACTGTAAAACACATGATCAATCAATCTGATCCTGTTCCGGCATGTATAGACCATGGGGCGGCAGTATAGCTCAGGAGGTAGAGCAACCGGAAGGTTGCTGGTTCAATCCCCGCTACCTCCTCCTAGCAAAAAGCTGTCGAGGTGTCCTTGAGCAAGACACCCTAACCCAACTGCTCCTGATGTGCTGGCTGTCTCCTTGCATGGCTGACTCTGCCGTTGGTGGTTGAATGGGTGAATGTGAGGCATGACTTGTAAAGCGCTTTGAGTAACCACTGGTTTGAAAAGCTCTATGTAAATGTCCAGTGAATTCACTGGCCTTCAGGCCGGCGTAACAACGTGCACTATGACAAAAGGTTATCATTTGATTTACTGCTGTTCTTTGTTGCTTTGACCTATCATTTTTATAATTGACATATCATTTATATCATTTATCTTGTCTGTGAGTGTCTTGTGAGTGAGAATCTTAATAGTTGTTCTTGAGTTTTGACTCGGAAGCTGCAAATGAATTGCCCTTCTAGGGATAAATAAAGTTGTCTGAACTGATCTTCAACAAGACTCTAATTAGCCTGACTGAGATTAGATTAGATTCAAATTTATTGTCATTGTACAGCACAAATACAGTACAGCGAAAACAATTTGGCATCTAACTAGAGTGCAAATGTTGCAGTAAAATGCATGGTAATATATAATGTACAGTTGTTGAATAATTATATGTAAAAACATTCTGCTAAAAAAACTATTACTAAAAACAGGTATAAATTAACTTGAAGCAGCCTCACCTGACCTCAGTCTACTGTGAGAACAGGAGCACAGAGGACGCCATCTCCTCAGCCCTTCACTCTGCTCTCTCCCACCTGGATGAGAGCAACACACCTGATAATGCTGTTCATCGACTTCAGCTCGGCATTCAACACCATCATTCCCTCCCGCCCGCAAACTTGGTGACCTTATTGAAACCAAGAATCTTGACATTAACCCCTCTGTTTGCAACAGGTTTTTGGACTTCCTAACTAACAGACCCCAGTCAGTCAGGTTAGACATTCTCACCCCTACCCCAGGGCTGTGTGCTGAGCCCTCTCCTCTACTCCCTCTCTTGGACCCTCAACAATGCCTCACTGGACAAGAAGGCTCACCACCTCTTCTTCCTGAGGAGATGAGGAAAGCCCACCTGTCCCCTCAGATTGTGGTGAACCTTTACAGGTGTGCCATTGAAAGCATCCTCACCAACTGCAACACAGTGTGGTAAGGCAACTGCACTGTGTGTAAACACCTCCCTGCAATAAAGACTACCCACCACAAACGGTGCCTGAAGAAGGCACGTAAAATTGTCCAAGACACTGTTGTTGTGACCATGGACTGATGGCCCTCCTCCTTCCGGGAGGCGCTACAGAAACCATTGTTCCAAGTCAAGCAGGCTCAGGGACAGCTTCTTCCCCTCAGCTGTCATCTCCCTGCCCCCCAACCTCTGCCCACCGTACAAACTCTGAACTCTGCTCACTTTATCATAACATCATATCATAACTCATTATAGTATCCCTATAGTATCCTACAGAGAGAGAGAGAGAGAGAGAGAGAGAGAGAGAGAGAGAGAGAGAGAGAGAGAGAGAGAGAGAGAGAGAGAGAGAGAGAGAGAGAGAGAGAGAGAGAGAGAGAGAGAGAGAGAGAGAGAGAACTAGTCAGATCGAGAGAGGATGGCGGGCGGCAGGAGTCTGGTAGCTCATTAGAACACGTTCCTGGAGAGCGTCGTCCGGAGGTCCAACGGTGAGTCGATAGAGAGACAGAGAGAGAGAGAGAGAGAGAGAGAGAGAGAGAGAGAGAGAGAGAGAGAGAGAGAGAGAGAGAGAGAGAGAGAGAGAGAGAGAGAGGATGGCGGGCGGCAGGAGAGGTCTGGTCGCTCCTCAGAACACGTTCCTGGAGAGCGTCGTCCGGAGGTCCAACGGTGAGTCGATAGAGAGATAGAGAGACATAGAGAGACATAGAGAGAGAGAGAGAGAGAGAGAGAGAGAGAGAGAGAGAGAGAAAGAGAGAGAGAGAGAGAGAGAGAGAGAGAGAGAGAGAGAGAGAGAGAGAGAGAGAGAGAGAGAGAGAGAGAGAGAGAGAGAGAGAGAGAGAGAGAGGGAGAGAGAGAGAGAGAGAGAGAGAGAGAGAGAGAGAGAGAGAACTAGTCAGATCGAGAGAGGATGGCGGGCGGCAGGAGTCTGGTAGCTCATTAGAACACGTTCCTGGAGAGCGTCGTCCGGAGGTCCAACGGTGAGTCGATAGAGAGACAGAGAGACAGAGAGACATAGAGAGAGAGAGAGAGAGAGAGAGAGAGAGAGAGAGAGAGAGAGAGAGAGAGAGAGAGAGAGAGAGAGAGAGAGAGAGAGAGAGAGGATGGCGGGCGGCAGGAGAGGTCTGGTCGCTCCTCAGAACACGTTCCTGGAGAGCGTCGTCCGGAGGTCCAACGGTGAGTCGATAGAGAGATAGAGAGACATAGAGACTGAGAGAGAGAGAGAGAGAGAGAGAGAGAGAGAGAGAGAGAGAGAGAGAGAGAGAGAGAGAGAGAGAGAGAGAGAGAGAGAGAGAGAGAGAGAGAGAGAGAGAGAGAGAGGATGGCGGGCGGCAGGAGAGGTCTGGTCGCTCCTCAGAACACGTTCCTGGAGAGCGTCGTCCGGAGGTCCAACGGTGAGTATCCCATGATATATACTTGTACTACAGAGTATTATAAATACTGTCATAAATACTATCATATATACTATCATATATGTCATATATACTGTCATATGTTATATCATTCTGTCATACTGACATACGTAGTATAATATGTAGTATCATAAATACTATCATATATATACTAGTATACATCAATATTATAAATACAGTCATAAATACTATCATATATACTATCATATATACTGTCATATATACTGTCATATGTACTATTATTCTGTCATTTGTAGTATTAAATGTATCATAAATACTATCATATATACTAGTATATATCAATATTATAAATACAGTCATGAATACTGTCATAAATACTATCATATATACTATCATATATACTGTCATATATACTGTCATATGTACTATCATCCTGTCATACTGTCATATGTAGTATTATATGTAGTATCATAAATACTATCATATATACTAGTATATATCAATATTATAAATACAGTCATGAATACTGTCATATATACTATCATATATACTGTCATATACTACAAGGATGTTTATGTGTGTTTGTATTGTCGTTCATTCTGTTGTTCAGGGATCTGTAGATTTAGATTAAGACTTATTATATATATAATTCTATACAATATTTGTTATTTTACTTTATTATAATTTGTATTATTTATATATAATATATAATGTATTATATATATATATAAATATAGAGTGTATCATAAATATATACTGTATATATATATATATAGTGTATCATATATATATATATATAAAGTATATATATATATATAATATACAGTCTATATTTTATATATATGAACATATATATATATATATATATATAGACAGACAGTCTAACCCCTGTGTCTTACAGACAGTAACTTTGTGCTGGGAAACGCTCAGATAGTCGATTGGCCGATTGTTTACAGCAATGATGGATTCTGTCACGTCTCTGGCTTCCACCGAGCAGAGGTGATGCACAAGAGTAGTACCTGCAGGTAAAACTTAAAATATATCACTATATATTCTATATCACAATATGTACTCTCTGTATCACTCTATCACTCTATATACTCTATCACTCTCTAGCAATATATCTACTCGCTCTATCACTCTATATTCTCTCTCTATCACTCTATCAATATATATATTCCCTCTATCACTATATCACTCTATAACTTTATAAACTCTCTCCATCACTCACTTTCTCTATCACTCTATTAATATATATATACTCTATCACTCTATCAATATATGTACTTTCTCTATCACTCTATTAATATATATACTCTCTCTATCATTATATATACTCCATCTATCACTCTATCACTTTATCAACTATCTTTCACTATCAATACCTGACTTTGTGTTCAGCTTCATGTATGGTGAGCTGACTGACAAGGACATCAGTGAGAAGGTTTGCCAGACGTTTGAAAACTATGAGACTCATTCATTCGAGATTCTGATGTACAAAAAGAATCGTGAGTATCTGGTTTTAATCTCATACACATTATCACATATCAAGCATTAACATTAACATTAATGTTACACATTATCATGACATAGTGCACATTATCACAACATATTACACATTATCATGACATATCATGATATATTACACATTACTATGACATATTACACATTGTCATGACATTATCATGATGTTACACTATCACAGCATGCTACACATAACTGTGACATTATCATGATATATTACACATTATCATGACATATTACACATTATCACAACATATTACAAATTACATTTCATGACATTGTCGCGATATATTACACTATAACAACATATAACAAACCAGTATTGTGATAAAGTACACATTATCATGACATATTACACATTATCACTACATTTTACACCTTATCACAATATCTAATTAACAATTACATATTTTTTGAGTGTTAATTTGTGGTGGAGAATAACTTTGTCCTGTATATTGTGTGCTGTGTTATTCTGGTTCCCTTTCTTTGTAAGAAACAAAGATGTGATATCAATGTTTGAAGTAAAAAATGATGTCATTATATTGTATCTCTCCGGGAACCCTCACTTTATCGTGGTGGAGAGGTTTGGGTGTCCCTGTGAACCTGAGAGCTGTGTTGTCTGGAGCTTAGTGCTCCTGGTAGGGTCTCCCATAGCATATTTGTCTCAGGGGAGAGACTAGACTAAGAATGGTTCAAAGACTTCAATGGATAAACAACCAAGAAGAAGTGAGGGTACCCTGCCCGGGCCCCTTTCCGGAGCCAGGCCCAGAAGGAGGGCCCGTCAGCAAGCACCTGTTGGCCGGGTTAGCCACGGAGCCCGGTCAGGCATAGCCCGAACAAGTAACGTGGACACTTCTCCTTCCCGCAGACCCACCATCTACAGGAAGAACCGCTGGGGTCGAAGGCAGAGGGCCATTGTCTCAGACAATGTTTTTTATAACTGCTGTCTGTCGTTGGGTTTTGCACATAATATTTTCACTCACTGCTTATACTTGTGTAAACTGTGAAGTGACAATAAACTTGACTTGACTTGACCTATGGTCATGTACAATGGGTAATGATCGAAAGGACGAGATCGTGAATACAAACAGCCAAAATGAGTTTCCTCAGGAGGGTGGCTGGTATCTCCCTTAGGGATAGGGTGAGAAGCTTGGTCACTCGTGAGAGACTTGGATTAGAGCCACTGCTCCTTTGCGTAGAAAGGAGCCAGTTGAGGTGGTTTGGGCATCTAGTAAGGATGCTTCCTGGTCTCCTCCCGAGGGAGGTTTCATAGGCTCATCTAGCTGGGAAGAGACCACGGTGCAGATCAAGGTACAGATGGGGTGATTACATCTACACACTGGCCTGGCCTGAACACCTCGGGACACCCAAGTCAGAGCTGGTCGATGTTGCCAGGGAGAGGGAAGTTTAGCGTCCCCTGCTGAAGCTGCTACCTCCGCGACCCGACCCGGATAAGCGGTATAAAATGGATGGTGGATGGATATATATGTGTATATGTATGTATATATCTGTTAAATGAATGTAGTGTTATGTAATAATGATGTGAGAGATAGTAGACTGATTAAATTCATGTTTTTGACTAATAGATATCTGGTTTATTGTTTATGACTCCCTGCAGGGATGCCTGTTTGGTTTTATGTGAAGATCGCTCCGATCAGGAATGAACAAGACAAGGTGGTCTTGTTTCTGTGCACCTTCAGTGACATCACTGCCTTCAAGCAGCCAATCGAAGATGACACAACTAAAGGTAGACTTATTGTTTCTGTAGCAACTTCTGGTAAGCCTCATAATACAACGGTTTAATATAAATGGTACAAATGACAACTTAAATTTCCTGTCTGTTTTCTAACCTGCATGGTTGCCAGGTTGGGGGAAATTAGCACGTCTGACACGTGCATTGACTAGCAGTAGAGGAGTGTTGCAGCAACTCACCCCGGTCGTCCACAAAGGAGAGAATGTCCATAAACACTCTCGCTTGGCTGAGGTAATGTGGTCCTTTCATTATTCATAGTAAAAAACACTCTAGCTTGGCTAAGGTAATGTGGTCCTTCTATTACTCACAGTAAAAAACACTCTAGCTTGGCTAAGGTAATGTGGTCCTTCTATTACTCACAGTAAAAACACTCTAGCTTGGCTGAGGTAATGTGGTCCTTCCATTATTCACAGTAAGAAACACTCTCGCTTGGCTGAAGTTAAGTTCTCCCCAGGTTCTATGGTGTCTGTGTCATTCTGGGACAGGTTCTCCAGCTGGGTTCTGACATCCTGCCTCAGTATAAGCAGGAGACGCCAAAGACCCCTCCCCACATCATTTTGCACTACTGTCTCTTCAAGACCACCTGGGACTGGGTGATCCTCATCCTCACCTTCTACACGGCCATCATGGTGCCCTACAACGTGTCGTTCAAGACCAAGCAGAACAACGTCACATGGCTGGTGGTGGACAGCATCGTGGATGTCATCTTCTTGGTGGACATCGTTCTGAACTTCCACACCACGTTCGTGGGTCCGGCAGGGGAAGTCATCTCTGACCCTAAGCTCATTCGAATGAACTATGTGAAAACATGGTTTGTGATAGACCTGCTCTCCTGTCTTCCTTATGATGTCATCAATGCCTTTGAAAATGTTGACGAGGTTAGTAGTAAATGTCCTAAATTGTTACATAAAAAATGTGCATGAAACAGCAGCTAGAATAAGTTCAAGCATTATCCTCAAATGTAAGGAAACCTTCAATGCAGAAAATCACAGCCCATTTCTAGAGCACACACTGGAGACATTACATAACCTTAACCTGGTGGGGTGGTGTTTGACAGTTGGGGTTCGATGGTTAGGGTTGGGTAGTCTTTGATAGTATCCTGGATGACTAACCCCTTGTCTCACAGGGTATCAGCAGTCTCTTCAGCTCCTTGAAGGTGGTGCGCCTGTTGCGTCTGGGCCGGGTGGCCAGGAAGCTGGACCACTACGTGGAGTACGGGGCTGCTGTGCTGCTGCTGTTGGTCTGTGTGTTCGGCCTGGCGGCTCACTGGTTGGCCTGCATCTGGTTCAGCATCGGAGACTACGAGGTGATAGACCAGCGCTCCAACAGCGTGAGGATGGACAGCTGGCTGTACCTGTTGGGGGAGACGGCGGGCACGCCTTACCGCTTCAACGTGACAGGGGCGGGCGGCTGGGAAGGAGGTCCCAGTAAAGACTCAGTCTACATCACCTCCCTGTACTTCACCATGACCAGCCTGACCAGCATCGGCTTTGGGAACATCGCTCCCACCACCGACGGGGAGAAGGTCTTTGCTGTGGCGATGATGATGATCGGATGTGAGTGACAACCTTAGTGGCTTTCTATGTGTTCCACTGTTACCAATGGAACCAATACTTCGTTCAAAAGGTCATTGAACAGGTAGACAAGAGAACTACTAGTCACCAGAAGTCAGTGTATTTCCTTCCTAACAAGCCGTAATAATATAATCTAAACATATACACGTATATAATAACATCATGTATGCTACATTACATTCCCTTCCTAACAAGCCTCCAAGAGCAGAAGGAGTGCTCAGGTAGCTTAATTTCCCTCGGGATAAATAAAGTTATTTTGAATCTTGAATCTACAATAAGTTTGCTCTCAAGATTTGACACAATAAGTGCATCAAACAGGGGCTACGACAAATAGTGAAGCTGGTAGAGACGAGCTAATAAGCAAATGCTAATAATCAAGCACTGTTTGACAAGAAATAGAACTAACAAGATGCAAGTACTAAGAGGAAGAGCCAGGCTAGTGCTTCTTGAAGAGGTGAAAGGTTTTCAGCCTGTGGTGGAAGATGGGTAGCGACTCTGCTGTCCTGACATCAGCGGGTAGTTCATTCCACCACTGTGAGGCCAACACAGAGAGTGTGGTGACCTACCATATCATAATACTATCATAATATCATAATACTATCATAATAATGGCTCATTCCACTCATTAACCGTGTAGATTGGCCCCAGGGGCCCCTGAGCGACGGGGCCAGCAGACGCCCGAGGCAGCAGAGCGAAGTGGACAGGCGGAGGACTTAAGGCTTGACCATAGCCTGGAGGTAGGAAGGAGCTGTTCCTTTCACTGCCCTGTAGGCACCAGGGTCTTGAACTGGATGGAGCAGCTACAGGGAGCCAGTCTACAGTCCCGGAGAAGGGAAGATGTGTGGGAGAACTTAGGTAGAGATAGATCTAGAAGGGATAGATGTGTGGGAGAACTTGCTGCAGATGAGCTGCAGCTTTCTGAATAAGCTCCAGAAGTTTAATGGCCGACGCCATCAAACCTCTGCAGTAGTCCAGGGGGGAGATGACAAGAGTCAGGATGAGCACCTGCGCTGCCTTTTCAGTGAGGAAGAGACAAATCCTCCTGATGTTGTAGAGGGGGAATCTGCAGGAACGTGTGACTGATGTGATATTTGCTGAGAGTGACAGTTGGTCATCCAGGGTCACACCCAGATCCCACGCAGTCTAAGTAGGCTTCACCACAGCGTTATCAATGGTGACGACCAGGTCTCATTGCAGCCCTTCCCCTGGAGGAACATCGGCTCAGTCTCAGTCCAGCTTTAGGATGTGCATCGACATCCACTCTGAGAGGTCTGCTAGGCCTGCAGCAATGTGCATCTAGACTTGTTAACTGACTTCTGAGGGGGAAACGCCAAGATCAGTTGGGTGACATCAACATAGCAGTGGTATGAGTCGTTGGAGTGGATAACAGAACCAAGAGATGTGTAGAGGAGAGAAGAGGACCCAAGACTGATCCTTGTGGAACCCCAGTAGTGAGTCTGTGTGGTTCTGACACAGACCCTCTCAGTGTCACCTTGTAGGAGCTACCTGTCAGGTAGGATGCAAACAAGAAGAGTGCAGCGCCTGAGATTCTCATCCCCTCAAGGAATCTGGTGGTTCACCTGAATGCTGTAGACAACTGTGTTACCAGTGTTGCCGGTTTTTCACCAGTGTTACCAGTGTGTAGATACAATGATACTATACTGCAGTAATACTGTAGATACCAGGATACTATACTGGAGTAGTACTGTAGATACCAAGATACTATACTGCCGTAATACTGTAGTAGCAGTACTACTGCAGTTTTACGTGTGGTTCTACTGTTGGTCACCTTGTGAAAGACCTTCAGGATTGAAACATCAATATCATCATCTGCTGGTTTTAACAGTCTGGTCTCAGGTGACAAAATGGATGACATATGGTCTCAGGTGACAAAAAGGATGACAGAGGGTTTTAGTGTCCAATGACCACATTGTGTATGGAGTCAGTGACCCATGTGGACACTCAGAAACTCTGTTCTGTTCAGCATCAACCAGGCTGATAAGAAACATTTTGTATACAGACCAAACAGGTCTGTAGACATCTCCCTGGCACTACACACTGCCCTGGAGGACCTACAGTATGTCCGATTGTTGTTTATTGACTACAGCTCGGTGTTCAACAGCATCGTTCCCTAGGTTTGGGCACTACCTTCTGTAACTGGATAATGGACTTCCCGGTGGGCAGGTCTCAAGTGGTGAAGATTGGTAACAACATTTGATCCATCTCTAGTCCTCAACACTAAAGCACCTTAAGGCTGCTGCCTCGACCCCGGCTGGCTCACAGCAACAACCAGATTTTCAAGTTTGCAGACGACACCACAGCACAATCATTGGCCTGGTAAGTGACAATGACGAGACGGAGTACAGAGATGAGGTAGTCCTGCTGACTCATTTGTGCAGCCTTGCACTGAATGTCAGCAAGACGAAAAAGCTTAGCGTGGACTTCAGGAGCCACGAGGCACCCACTCCCCCATCAGCCTGGGCAGGTCATCAGTGGAAATCGTCAGTTCCTTCCGTTTCCTGGGACCTGGCCTGGACCCACAACAAGGAGGTCATGCTCAAGAAGGCAAACCAGCGCCTCTATGCCTTGTGATGCCTGTGAACTTCTACTGTGGCACCGTAGAGAGCATCCTAACGAGTAGCATCAATGTGTGGTACGGCAACACCACTGCACAGGACAAGAAAGCCATCCAGAGGGTCGTGAGGACGAAGATCATCCCTACATGCATCAAGGAGATCTTTTGGATCGAATGTCGAACAGAAGTGTACAATGTGTATATAGTATAGCATAGAATAGGTAGTATATAGTATTGTTTATAGTATTATTGTGTAGCATAGTATTGCATAGTTTGTATAGTACAGTATTGTTGAAATGTATACTGCAGGGAGTAAGCATTCCATTGTACTTGTTGCACATGGCAAATAAAAACATCTTGATCTTGATACTTCTTACCGTTTTTGGAACAGCATTGTCCAAACAATTGAGTTTTTTACTTAATTACTTTTAGCCATGATTAACACTAATCTTCACATGTTTTGGATATGTATAACATATGGATCAACTACTGTGTTTTTGGTATATTTCTATTTCTATTCGCAGCTCTACTCTATGCCACCATCTTTGGTAACGTCACCACCATCTTCCAGCAGATGTACGCTAATACCAACCGCTACCATGAGATGCTGAATAGTGTTCGAGACTTCCTGAAGCTCTATCAGGTCCCCAAGGGACTCAGCGAAAGGGTCATGGACTACATCGTCTCAACCTGGTCCATGTCCCGGGGCATTGACACTGACAAGGTACTGACAGCTGGTGCAGAGACTGACACATAGTCAACACCGAGACCTGGTCCATACTGAGACCTGGTCCACACTAACACCTGGTCCAGAGACTACGACCTTGTCCACACAGAGACCTGGTTCAGAGACTGAGACCTGATCTACACGGAGACCTGGTGCACACTGACAACTAGTCCACTTGGTTATTTAGGATATATGATAATAGTAATAATAAAAAAAGGTATAGAAAATTAATAATAATAACAATGCATTTAATTTATATAGCGCTTTTCAAGGTACTGAAAGACACTTGACATTACAAAAATATGATGACATACAAAAATGCACAGACAACACAAGATGGATTTGGGGGGGAATGAAAACTAACAAATTGAACAACTGTAAGCTAATCTAAAACTAAAACTATCTAAAACTATGTGGGATGGAGGGATGATAATGAGGAGGAGGAGGAGGAGGAAGAGGAGGAGGAGGAGGAGGAGGAGGAGGAGGAGGAGGAGGAGGAGGAGGAGGAGGAGGAGGAGCTTAGCAGGAGAAAGCAGTTGTGAAGAGGTGGGTTTTGAGGTCCTGATGCACGGTCTGAGGGAGGGGGCAGCAACTGAGAATGCCCTGTGTCCCCAGGTCCAGAGCTTGGCCCTGGGCTTCATATGATCCTATATACTTAATAACAATAAGCCTTGGGTTCTTGGGTTATGGTTAGAGGGAGTTATGGCGTTAAATGGTGTCTACTTAGACACCATTTAGTTCTGAATATAATATATTCAATGTTATTATATAATATGGTATATAGTGTCTACTTGTGTAGTTTTAACACCTAATTGTCCTCCAGGTGTTGCTGATTTGTCCTAAGGACATGAGGGCAGACATCTGCGTCCACCTCAACAGGAAGGTTTTTAAAGAGCATCCTGCATTCCGATTGGCCAGCGACGGCTGTCTCCGAGCCCTGGCCGTGGAGTTCCAGACAGTCCACAGTGCTCCAGGGGACCTCATCGTTCATGCTGGGGAGAGTGTGGACAGCCTCTGCTTCGTGGTGTCGGGGTCACTAGAGGTCATCCAAGACGACGAAGTGGTGGCCATCTTAGGTGAGAACCTGTAGGCTTCCACAACTGGTAGATAGATGAGAGCAGTACTGGTACATAGTACACATGAGAGTACTAAGTACTAGTATTTGTACTCTACTATGAACTAACATAGTACAAATGAAAGTACTACTAGTAGATTGATGAGAGTACTACTGGTACATAGTACACATGAGATTAGTACTGGTAGATAGATTAGATAAGATTCAAATGTATTGTCATTGTACAGCAAGTACAGCACAGCTAAACTCATTTGTGCAAATGTTGCAGTAAAGTGCATGGTAATATATAATTTACAGTTAACAGTGTTTAAATAGGATATAAAGAGAGATGATAGTACTACTGGTACATTGTACACATGAGAGTACTACTGGTAGATAGATAGTACACATTTGAGTAGTACTGGTAGATATATGAGAGTTATACTGGTACATAGTACAGATGAGAGCACTACTGGTAGATATATGAGAGTACTACTGGTACATAGTACACATGAGAGTACTACTAGTACATAGAACAGTACATTAGAGTAGTAGTATAGGTTAATATACATTATATACAATTGTATAGGTTAATGAGGTGAGAGGGTTAACAACATGAGCAAATAAAAACAATAATAATGGATGTACTATTGATTGTCCTTCAGATATTACAGAATATTAGTCTTCATCACCTCCTGGTTCTCTGGCCTGCAGTTTCTCTCTCCCCCTCCAGGGAAGGGAGATGTGTTTGCTCCTGGTTCTCCAGTGTCTCTCCCCCCTCCAGGGAAGGGAGACGTGTTCGGTGATGTGTTCTGGTCCGAGCCCATGCTGGCCCCGGCCTGTGCTAACGTCCGGGCACTGACCTACTGTGACCTCCACACCATCAAGAGGACGGCCTTACAGAAGGTTCTGGAGTTTTACACTGCATTCTGTGGACACTTCTCCCGCAACCTGCTGCTCACCTACAACCTGAGGAAGAGGGTCAGTCTTTAGTGTCTATAGCTATAGGTCTTTAGTATCTATTTTTGTATTTTGTCTCTATATATGTCTTTAGTATCTATCTCTTTAGTATATGTTTATATGTATTAAATATATATGTCTTTAATAACTACTCTATCCCTCTCACCCCTTCTCTATCCCTCTCACCCCTACAATAACCCTAACCCTCTTACCTTTCACTAAACCTCTAACCCCTATACTAACCCTAACCCTCTCAGCTTTCACTAACCCTCTCACCTTTCAATAACCCTAACCCTCACCCTTCATTAACTCTAACCCTCTTACCCCTACACTAACCCTAACCCTTTAACTCTTCACTAAACCTCTCACCCCTACACTTACCCTGACACTCTCACCCTTCATTAATTCTCTCACCCCTACACTAACCCTAACCCTCTCAATCTTTACTAACCCTCTCACCCTTTACTAACCATAAACCTCTCACCATTCGCCTACCTTAAGCCTCTCACCCTTTACTAACCCTAACCCTCTCACTCCTACACTCACCCTAACCCTCTCACACTGTACTAACCCTAACACTCTCACCCCTACACTAACCCTCTATCCCTTCACACACCCTAACCATCTCACCCTTCACTAACCTTCATTGTTTCTTCAACAGATCGTCTTCCGGAAGATCAGTGAAGTGAAGCGGGAGGAAGAGGAGATGTTAAGGAGAAAGAACGAAGCTCCTCTGGACCTTCCTCAGGACCATCCCGTCCGCAGACTCTTTCAGCGCTTCCGGCAGCAAAGGGAGGCACGGCGGGCTGTGGAGAGGGCAGGGCCCGGGGACCCGGAAAAGGCCGCCATCCGGGTTGAGCGGCCCGGGGAGGTCCTCACTTCCGCTGGTATCGTCATGGTAACGGAGAGCCCGGCTCCCGTTTCCAGAGCAGTCCTTCACAAGAAGGACTCACTGGGCTGTGGATCCACTGAACATACTAAAGCTAAAGGCTGGGGGTGTCTTAAAGAGACCAATTCCTGGAGCAGTGTTTCTAAAGCCGAGTCTTTGGACACCCTTCCTGACAAAACTAAAGATGAGATGTCCCTGAAAAAAGCAGACTCCCGCGACAGTGGCATCACTAAGAGTGACCTGCGACTGGACAACTGTGGCACGAGAACGCCACCAGACCCGAGCGCGGTCCGGCAGAACATTAAACAAGGTTTCTGTTCAACCCCAGAAAGGAGCATGCAGGCCTCAGTCCTGGAATTTAAAGAGGAGCTGAGAGGGGGCTTGGGGTCCCTCAACCTCCGCATGGCAGCTCTAGAGGCTCAGCTGGCTGAGATACTGCACCTCCTCAGATCCAGGAACACCTCTGGATCCTCCTTTCAAAGTTCTCACCCACCCACCCCTGACTCTGACAAGGACAGTATATACTAACTGAGGGTTTTCCTAATTGATTACATGTGATGCAACACTAAATTCAAAGAACCAACATGGCACCTTTGAACTGATCATGGCAATAACACAAATTGTTGGTATCTCGCGATTCATGGAAGGATAAATATTTTTAACTAAATGTTCCACAATGCCTTTAAACTCATGTCATTATAAACTCATGCCTTTAAACTCATGTCAGTATGTGAACAAGTGAGTCTCTGTATATTGTGCAGTTATTAGTACAACCAAACTAGTACTTCACAAACTCAATCATTGTTTTGTTTTGATATAAAGTGCCAGTGGCAGAGGTTACATTGAGGTTACATTAGAAAACAACATTAAAGTATAAGTAGTAGTAAATAGTGAATTCATAGTGAATTCAGCATTTATAAAGCATTGTTTCTACATGAATACTCACAAGTAAGCAATTCATAATTATTCATGATCATCAGTTATAAATTAATATAATAAATAAATGATTAATTAATAATAAAATAATAAAATGGTTTATTAATAATAATAATAATAATAATAATGCATTTGTATTTATATTGCAAAAATAAAATCTCAGAGTGCTTCAAAGTAAAAAACATAGCAAGCAAACACAATAACATTACTAAGAATAGTTAACACTAATATTAACATAAAAATGCCTTCCTAAATAAGGTTTTTAGGCCTGTCTTAAAAGAGTCCAGGGTCTGTGATGCCCTTAAATGATGCCATTGACCATTGCCATTGATAAGATAATTGGTCATTTGTAGAGCATAGGTCAATGATTTACAAATTATGTAGGTGTTAATAATACTTTAGAAACATAATGCTGCAATTCACGATTAGTTCAGGTAGATAGAAAGCATTAGTTAAGTGTTCAGGGTGAGTTCATCTAATTGAGGACTATCTATGCCTTACTAGTTGTAGTTGCTGTCTTCCTGCTGTCTTCCTACTGTAATGAATTGACCTGGTCCATCCAGCTCCTGGATGGACCAGGTCATCCAGCTCCTTTTCCCTGCCAGGCTAAGCATTGTGTGCCTCCTGTCCACACTGCGCTCCACGTCTTCCTGAGGATCGGCACGTCAGCTGACAAACCTGTATCTAATGCCTTCATCAAGACACTATTCTTAAGCCTGTCTTGCAGTTTATTCACTGCAGAATTATCTTGCCTCTTGCCTTGATTCTTGTAATTCACAGACTTGAATCTCTTGTTTATTGTTTGATGTTTTGCATTTTATTTTGTTTTTCGAAAATGTTATTGTCTTTATTTAAAGAGTGGGTTTTCTGTGGGAACCATGAGGTACTCATTAAAGAGACTATGTTTTTGTGCATATCTGAATCCTGTGTCTACTTTTGGGTTCCCGCCTGCCTCTCTGTCATTTAACATGTAGTTTATATGCCCTGTGGTGCCTCAGGAGAAGCGGCATAGGCAAACGGCTAGTGAATTTTTACCGTGGCACTGTAGAGAGCGTCCTGACGAGTGGCGTCAATGTGTGGTAAGGCAACAACACTACATGGGACAAGAAAGTGATGACGGCTGAAAAGATCATCGGGTGTGCACTTCCATGCATTGAGGAGATCTTTAGGACCAGATGTTGGAAGAACGCCATCTCCATCACAAAGGACCGCAACCATTTTTACTACTTTTAATTTGCGTAGACAAAACTCAAAGTGCTACAGAGTAAAAATGGTTGAAATAAAACAACAGAAAAAAGCAGCGACGTTTACGCCGGCATGGCATCCAGTGTTTTTTTTTTTTAAATCTAGTGAAAGGCTATTCTAAAAAGATGTGTTTTTAGGCCTTTTTTTTAAAAACATCCACAGTCTGTGGTGTCCTCAGCTGGTTTGGGAGGGCATTCCACAGTCTCGGAGCAGCGGAGCAGAAGGCTCGGTCTCCCATGGTTTTCAGTTTGGTCCTGGGGGGAAGGAGGAGGTTTTCCTTTTCAGAGCGTAGGCTCCTCGTGGAGGTTTGTGGAGTGAGAAGTTCTTTGATGTATGAGGGAGCATCTCCATTCCGTGATTTTGTAGTCAATCCTGAGTGAGACCGGGAGCCAGTGCAGTGATTTAAGTATGGGCGTGATGTGTTCATACTTCCGCACTCTCATCAGGATCCTAGCAGCGCTGTTTTGGATGTATTGCAGCATCTGGATGTTCTTGCTAAGAATCCCAATGAGAAGTGCGTTACAGTAGTACAGTAGTCTAGCCTGGAGGAGACAAAGGCGTGAACAAGCTTTTCAGCATCTGACCGACTGAGTGTGGGGCGGAGTTTAGCGATATTTCTGAAGTGGTAGAAGGAGGACTTGCATGTTTGTTTGATGTGGGCCTCAAAGGTCAGGTGAGGATCCATTTTAACACCCAGATTGGTAACAGTTGATGAGAGTGAAATGTTCTGACCGGAGAAGGTGATGCTGGTGATGGAGGATGAAAGGACCTGATGTGGAGTGCCAATAGAGTTTGTTTGTGATTTTGCCGCTCCCAAGGTGACGTGCTCAGTCCTCACGGTGAGATATGAGGTGAACCAGTTTAGGGCAGAGTCAGAGTCCAATTGTCGAGCGAAGACGATGGAGTAGAATGTCATTGTCGACGGTGTCAAATGCTGCAGTTAGATCCAGGAGGATGAGGAGGGATGGAGATCCGGTGTCAGCTGTCATCAGCAGGTCATTGGTCACCCTGACTAAGGCAGTTCCTGTACTGTGGCCCTGGCAGAAACCAGACTGGCATTTTTCAAAGAGGTTATTGTGTTTGAGATGTTTGTGAATCTGAATGGCAATTACTTTCTCCAGCACCTTTGATAGAAATGGCAGGTTGGAGATGGGTCTGTAATTAGCAAGGACTTCAGGGTTTAAGGTGGGTTTTTTGAGGAGTGGTTTGATGACAGCAGCTTTTAATGGGGATGGAACATGACCAGACTGGATGGAGTGGTTTATCACTAAAGTGATCAGGGGACTTATGGCACCAATGTTAGATTTGACCAGGGCTGTGGGTAAGGGGTCCAGGGCACAGGTGGAGGGTTTCATCTTTTTGATGATGGCCTCAACTTCATGATGCGAGATGTCAGTGAAGCAGCAAAGAGGCTGGGTAGGTTTGTGCTGGGGGTTGATGGTCAGGACTTGGAGATCAGCGGAGTTTGAGAGGAGAGAGCGGATGGTCTCTACTTTTTTCCTAAAAAATTAGATAAAATTAACACACTGCTCCTCTGGTGACTTTGTGTAAGGGAGTCTGAGGTTTGAGGAGATGATTTATGGTGGAAAAAAGTAGCTTGGAGTTGCCAGGGCTATTGTTGATGATAGTGGAGTAGAATTTTGACCGTGTGTCTCTGAGGGACTTTGCATAGGCCTTTTGGTGGCCCCGGTATGCCTGTCTGTGAACAGTGAGTCCAGAAACCTTGAGGCGCCGCTCAAGGACACGCCCCGCTGTCTTCATTTTTCGCAGCTCGCAGGTGTACCAGGGGGCTGAGCGTGTGAAAGTGACTGGTCTGGTTTTGACAGGGGCATGGAGATCCAGGAGATTACACAGAGATTTATTGTAAAAGTCCACAGATTCATTGGATCAGTCATTCATTGGATCATTGACTGATGTAGGAGTAATTGTGGAGAGATGCTGGAGATTCAAAGTCATGGTTTCGGGGTTGATCAATGTTGATCAACTGCATAATCCTCTTATCTCTGGTAATACCAGAGATAAGAAGATGTTGCTTTGAAGATGAAAGCTTGGTATTAAAACTCCAAATGTTAGAATATAGTCATCTTACCTCCACAACAACTACTTTTAATCATGTTCAACAACTCAAACCATCTACATATTAAACTATCATATGCAGGTCAAATACACTGATGATAATATTATGCAGTTGATGAAGTTTGCCTGAGATAATGATGACAGTATTTCTGGAGTACTGTATGTCTAAGGTTGATTCATGAATAATATGAGTAATATACAAATAACATGAATAATATACGAGTAAAATATGAGTAATATACAAGTAACATGAGTAATATCCAAGTAATATACGAATAACATATGAGTAGCGTTTGACTAATATATAAGTAACACGAGTAATATCCAAATAACATATACGAGCAATTTGATAAGTAATATCAATGCTGCAGCACTTTAATTACAGCTCTGCATGATCTGCTGTCTCAAAAACCCAAACCCATGCTACAAGATTATATAATATTTATTCTTGTGAAATATAATGAAAATGTATGTACAGTATAAACTAATACATGTTAGAAAACATTAAATCCTTTTATACTTTGGATTCACATCTTCACTCTGGGGACAGCCACATTAGTTGGAAAGAATAATAATGTATTCTAATTATTTGATAACATTGCTGGATATTATAAGTTATTATATAATTACTTCATATGAAGTTTAATTATATATCATTGATAGATGTTAAGGTTAGTTATATATTACTACTAGATATTATATTGAGGTTAGTTATATATCATTACTAGATATTAAAGTTAGTTATATGATATTACTAGATATTAAGGTCAATCAAATATTATTACTAGATATTATATTACGGTAAATGATATATCTTCATCAATATATCATATATTAAGGTTAATTTGATATTATTACTATATATTAAGGTCTATATATTAGTCTTGTTTTATTACAAGATATATTAATGTTAGTTATATATATAGAATTACTAGATATTAAGGTTATGGATTATTCTTATTTTTAAGTTAATGACAATTGTTTTTATAATTATCATTGCATTTACTATCATCAATGTTATCATCATCAATAATCATTCATATTGTGTAACAGCAGCAACCCCTCCCTATCCCATCGATCTCCTCCCTAGCCATTAGGAAGGCTTCTTGCCTTCCCCTTGTCCTCTGGGTGCCACAGTCTTAAATGGTAAATGGACTGCCTTTTATATAGCACTGTTATCCAAAGCGCTTTACAAGTCATGCCTCACATTCACCCATTCATACACATATTCATTTACCGACGGCAGAGTCAGCCACGCAAGGCGACGGCCAGCATGTCGGGGTGTCCTTGCTCAAGGACACCCATTTTTGCTAGCGGGATCCAGGGACCAAACCAGCAACCTTCCGGTTTTGAGACGGCCGCTGTACCTCTTGAGCTACTGCTCCCCCTCTAGAGTGGACAGTGGCCTCTAGAGAGCACAACTGGTACTGCAGAACTATTTCTGTGTAAAAAAAGGAGGTAATGGTGCCACAGTGCCCTCTGAAACATGTCTGTCTGCTATAAAGGAGATAGACAGCCCTCTAGAGAGCACACTGGTACTGCAGAACCATGTATGTCTGCTATAAAGGTGACAGACAGACCCCTAGAGAGTCCAACACATATCCCTCAAGCACTCTAGACAGAAGATGAATGTCAATGACATGATACTTGATTTAAAAGTAATGATTAAAGAAGCTTTTCATTACCAGGTATATGCTGCCAAGCTCCTCATCGTTCTCGTGTTTTGGGCGTCATGGCAACAGGTGCAGGCTGTGATTGGCTGGTGGTGTGTGTTTGCAGTGAGAAGTGCTGAGTCCCCAACCCTCCTATTATGTGAGACGGACAGAAGCTTCCAGCGCCTCAGGAAACATTGGGCGGCTCATATATGTGGCTGTGGAGGCACAGCGGAACACAAGCTAACAAATGTGTGGGGTCAATTGGTAAGAAATGCTTTGTTTGTTGTGTGTGTAGAGACTAGCACTGGTTGACTGAACGATGCAGAAAGGGATCGATTCTCTCCACTTCATGGGGACTTGTAGTTTCATTTTTGGAGAGTCAAATTTCAACTGACCTGATGTATTTAAGGCAAGTGTCTGTTGGTAAAAATAAGATTGTTTGTTTACTGTAAATAGTTTAAGGTTAGTAGTGTTTCAGGGTAGAGGTGTTTAGTGTAGAGAGTTTAAGGGTAGTGTAAAGAGATTAAGGATACTGGTGTTTACTGTAAAGCCCCTTAGGGTAGTGTTTACTGTGAAGGGTTTAAGGGTAGACGTGTTTACTGTAAATAATTTAAGTGTAGTGGTGTTTACTGTATACTGTTCAAGTGTAGTGGGGTTTACTGTACAGAGTTTATCGGTAGTGATGATTACTGTACAGAGTTAAGGGTAGTAGTGTTTACTGGACAGAGTTTAAGGGTAGTGGTGTTTACCATAAATAGTTTAACTGTAGTGTTTACTGGACAGAGTTTAAGGGTAGTGGTGTTTACCATAAATAGTTTAACTGTAGTGTTTACTGTACATAGTTTAAGGTAGTGTTTAAGAGTTTTTTAGTATACAGAGTTAAAGGGTAGTGTTTACTGCAAAGAGATAAAAGATAGTGGTGTTTACTGTAAAGCATCTAGTAGTAGTAGATGTTTTGGTACTGTAATAGACTAACTGTAGTAGATGTTTTGGTACTGTAATAGACTGACTGTAGTATATGTGTTGGTACTGTAAAAGCACTAGTAGATGTGCTAAACTGTAATAGACCGACTGTAGTAAATGTGTTGGTACTGTAATATACTGACTGTAGTATATGTTTTGGTACTGTAATATTCTGACTGTAGTAGATGTGTCGGTACTGTAAAATACAGACTGTAGTCAATGTGTTGGTACTGTAATAGTACTAGATGTGTTGGTACTGTTATAGACTGACTGTAGTGGATGTGTACTGTAATAGACTGACTGAAGTAGATGTGTTGGTACTAAAGTACACTGACTGTAGTATAGGTGTTGATACTGTAATAGACTAGTGGTGTTTACTGTATACAGTTCAAGCGTAGTGGGGTTTACTGTACAGAGTTTATCGGTAATGATGTTTACTGTACAGAGTTTAAGAGTAGTAGTGTTTACTGGACAGAGTTTAAGGGTAGTGGTGTTTACTGTAAATAGTTTAACTGTAGTGTTTACTGTACATAGTTTAAGGTTAGTAATGTTTAAGGGTAGATGTGTTTAGTGTAAAGAGTTAAAGGGTAGTGTACTGTAAAAAGATTAAGGATAGTGGTGTTAACTGTAAAGCATCTAAGGGTAGTGTTTACTGGGAAGAGTTAAATGGTAGTAGTGTTAAGTGTAAATCGTTTAAAGGTAGTGGTGTTTACTGTACAGAGTTTAAGGGTAGTAGTGTTTACCGTACAGAGTTTAAGGATAGTAGTGTTCAGGTGATAAACCATCTCTCCTGGCTTCACTAAAACTGTAACCAATATCATTTGTCAAAACGACCACCTTTTCTGCAAGAGCATTTAGCATGAGCATGCCTGCCCTGAATGTAAACAACAGCACTACAGCACTATAGTCTTTGTGACATGTTGTAAAGTTATTGCATGGTAATACACTGTAATGTACTGTTCACAAACTCTCACAGATTGATTACAAAATACCAAAGTGATATACTTATATAGTTAACATTAATTGCAGGAACGCTCATGCCTTTAATGGTACTGGCCTTTACTGTAAAGAGTTTAAGGGTCGAAGTGTTTAGTGTAAAGAGTTTAAGGGTTGTGGTGTAAAGAGTTTAATGGTAGTATTTAGTGTTACAATTTTTTGGGCAGTAGTTTTTAGTGTGAAGAGTGTAAGGGTAGTGGTGTTTTGTGTAGAGTTTAAGGGTAGTAGGGTAATATGATGTTATTCTGATGACTGTGTTGTAAATCTGATGAATGTTGTTAATCTCATGACTGTGCTGTAGTGACCGATGACTGTAGAATAGGTTTTGGTACTGTAATAGCACTAGTAGTAGTAGTAAATGTGTTGGTACTGTAATATACTGACTGTAGTATATGTTTTGGTACTGTAATATTCTGACTGTAGTAGATGTGTTGAACTGTAATAGACTGACTGTAGTAGATGTGTTGGTACTGTAAAAGACTGACTGTAGTCAATGTGTTGGTACTGTAATAGTACTAGATGTGTTGGTACTGTTATACACTGACTGTAGTCAATGTGTTGGTACTGTAAAAGACTGACTGTAGTCAATGTGTTGGTACTGTAATAGTACTAGATGTGTTGGTACTGTAATAGTACTAGATGTGTTGGTACTGTTATACACTGACTGTAGTCAATGTGTTGGTACTGTAATAGTATTAGATGTGTTGGTACTGTTATACACTGACTGTAGTAGATGTGTTGGTACTGTAAAAGACTGACTGTAGTCAATGTGTTGGTACTGTAATAGTACTAGATATGTTGGTACTGTTATAGACTGACTGTAGTGGATGTGTACTGTAATAGACTGACTGTAGTAGATGTGTTGGTACTGTAAAATACAGACTGTAGTAAATGTGTTGGTACTGTAATAGTACTAGATGTGTTGGTACTGTTATAGACTGACTGTAGTGGATGTGTACTGTAATAGACTGACTGTAGTGGATGTGTACTGTAATAGACTGACTGAAGTAGATGTGTTGGTACTAAAGTAGCCTGTAGTATAGGTGTTGATACTGTAATAGACTAAGCGTCTAATCTAATCTAATCTAAGGGTATAGGTGTTGGTACTGTACAATACAGACTGTAGTAAATGTGTTGGTACTGTAATAGTACTAGATGTGTTGGTACTGTTATACACTGACTGTAGAGGATGGGCGGCAGTATAGCTCAGGAGGCAGAGCGGTCGCCTCACATGCTGGTTCGATCCCCGGCTCCTCCTAGCAAAAAAACTTTCCAGGTGTGCTTGAGGAGGAAGACCCTAACCCTAACTGCTCCCCGGGCGCTGTATAAATAGCTGACCGCTGCTCCTAATACTAGGATGGGCTAAATGCAGAAAACACATTTCACTGTACAGTACTTGTGCTGTACACTGACAAATTTGAATAATAATTATTATTATGTGTACTGTAATAGACTGACTGAAGTAGGTGTGTTGGTACTAAAGTAGACTGACTGAAGTAGGTGTGTTGGTACTAAAGTAGACTGACTGTAGTTTAGGTGTTGGTACTTTAATAGACTGTCTGTAGTTAATTATTAATTAATTAATCTAAGTGTATATCCTGCAGGTTTCCTAAGGGCACTCTACTCCGGAGCTGGCTCACCAAGTCGCGGCCTCGTCTGCTGCTGCTGATCGCTGGGCTGAAGAGACCTCAGGTCACCTTGATGAGGAGGAAGAGGATGAAGAGGACTAAAGTAGCCAAGGCCACGTAAACGGTAAATATGAAATATTTAACACTATCCACAACCAAATAACTTATGTTGCTATTTTTTTAATACTTTGAAGCTGATAAAAGCTAAATCAATTCTTGAAATTACAGGATAGTAAAGCAAAACACATGCTAAATACCATAACATGCCATGTACCTACATGTAACTAGAAGTTAGCATCAATCAAGAGCATGGGCAGGAACCACAAGGGAAAAAGCAGCAAGGAGCCGAATAAGCAGAATAAGAACATGTAATGATCATAGCAATCTACTGGTAGTAATCTAATGCTAGTAGTTCTTAGTAGTACTAATGCTTATCTACTTACCTGTTGGTGACGTTAGTGTTGGTGAGAACTATTGACTTCATGGCTGGTAACTAGTTTGTGTTAGTGAGAGCTGTTCACGGCATGACTGGTAACTAGTTAGTAAAAGCCGTTGACTACAGGCCTGGTAACTAGTTAGTGAGAGCTGTTGACTGCATGACTAGTAAGTGTTAAAGAGAGGTTTTGACTGGTAACGAGTCTGTGTTAGTGAGATATAAAGTACCAGTAATATATCCAAGGTACATTAAGTCTGCTGCTTGTGTAAAACCTGGTCACTAAGCATCCTTTTGTTCTATTAGCTGCAGCCACACTCATTTCACTCACTTGAGTCTACAAGAGAACCTTCTGCTGGGATATGGACCAGGACCTTCTAGAACCTTCTAGAACCTTTTGCTGGGATATGGACCAGGACCTTCTGCTGGAATATGGACCAGAACCTACTGCTATGCCCAACTCAATGGACAACAGCTCTAATGTTCTCACTGGACTCTAGTTATATTGTGCATCATTCCCAGCATAAGACATCTTTGGTTTACATTTTTGTTTTGAACCACCTTCCCCACACACAGGATCCCAACACACGGTCAGTACTGATAAAAGGCTAATTGCTTCTAAACAGAAGATGAAGAACTGATGGAAACCTGAAGTATCAAAATGTGGCAGTTGAAATCAGATTAAAAATTAGGTACTAGGTTTGATCATTTGAAATATTTGAGATTTTTACCACTTTAGGAAACAAAATTTCAACATTTAAAGATGGTCCACTGATGATGTACAGAATATTTAGCGTAGAGAGACATTGTGATCGGCTGTTTCCCTCCTGTATTGATCGAGTACTGTCCTAATTTCATCTGTGATTTCTGGTCAGATGAGCTCCAAACCCAAGTCATCATCTCACAGGATTCCTCTCAGCAATGAAAGGAAACATTCTTGCAGTGGAGCGTTGATAGGGTTAGGGGTATCTAGCCCAGACCTAGGGTTAGGCCTCTGGTGTCTAGGGTTAAGGGTATCTAATCCAGACTTATACCTAGGGTTAGACCTCTGGTAACTAGGGTGAGGGCTATCCAACCCAGACTTAGTGTTAGACCTCTGGTATCTAGGGTAAGCCTCTGGTACCAAGGGTAAGTGGTATCTGACCCTAACCCAGACCTAGGGTAAGACCTCTGGTATCTAGGGGTAGGCCTCTGGTATCTAGGGTTAGGGGTATCTTACCCAGACCTAGGGTGAGGGGTAGCTCTTTGGTATTGGGGTAGGCCTCTGGTACCTAGGGTTAGCCTTTTCAATAATTTAGACTGTGACGTAAAGTGGATGTCTAGTGATTCATTTGCTGTGTCTCAAACATTAAACATTAAAACTTTGATTGTGGTTCTAGCACGCAGTTCTTACCCAGAACTAAGGTAAGGTTTGTGGTATCTAGGGGTAGGCATCTGGTACCTAGGGTTAGGGGTATCTTACCCAGACCTAGGGTGAGGGGTAGGTCTGTGGTATCCAGGGGTAGGCCTCTGGTACCTAGGGTTAGGGGTATCTTACCCAGTTCTAGGGTGAGATGAAGGTCTGTAGTATCTAGGGGTAGGCCTCTGGTACCTAGGGTTAGCGGTATCTTAACCAGACCTAGGGTGAGGGGTAGGTCTGGGGTATCTAGGGGTAGGCCTCTGGTACCTAGGGTTAGTGGTATCTTACCCAGACCTAGGTTGAGGGGTAGGCCTCTGGTACCCTTTCAATCATTTAGACTGAAGTAAAGTGGCTGTCTCGTGATTAATTTGCTGTGTCTCAAACTTTAAAACTTTGATTGTGGTTGTAGCACGCTGTTCTTACCCAGAACTAGGGTTAGGTCTGTGGTATCTAGGGGTAGGCCACTGGTACCCAGGGTTAGGAGTATCTTACCCAGATCTAGGGTGAGAGGTTGGTCTGGGGTATCTAGGGGTAGGCCTCTGGTACCTAGGGTTAGCGGTATCTTACCCAGACCTAGGGTGAGGGGTAGGTCTGTGGTATCTAGGGGTAGGCTTCTGGTACCCTAGAGTAAAGTGTTGTCTAGTGATTAATTTGCGGTGTCTCAAACTTTAAACATTAAAACTTTGATTGTGGTTCTAGCACGCTGTTCTTACCAAGAACTACGGTTAGGTCTGTGGTATCTAGGGGTAGGCCACTGGTACCCAGGGTTAGGAGTATCTTACCCAGAACTAGGGTGAGGGGTAGGTCTGGGGTATCTAGGGGTAGGCCTCTGGTACCTAGGGTTAGCGGTATCTTACCCAGACCTCGGGTGAGGGGTAGGTCTGGGGTATCTAGGGGTAGGCCTCTGGTACCTAGGGTTAGCGGTATCTTACCCAGACCTAGGGTGAGGGGTAGGTCTGGGGTATCTAGGGGTAGGCCTCTGGTTCCTAGGGTTAGTGGTATCTTACCCAGACCTAGGGTGAGGGGTAGGTCTGTGGTATCTTGGGGTAGGCCTCTGGTACCTAGGGTTAGGGGTATCTTACCAAGACCTAGGGTGAGGGGTAGGTCTGTGGTATCTAGGGGTAGGCCTCTGGTACCTAGGGTTAGCGGTATCTTACCCAGACCTTGGGTGAGGGGTAGGTCTGTGGTATCTAGGGGTAGGTTTCTGGTACCCTAAAGTAAAGTGATGTCTAGTGATTCATTTGCTGTGTCTCAAACTTTAAAACTTTGATTGTGGTTCAAGAGTTTATCCCAATAGCACATAGAGGAAAAATACATTTTAATAATATGATTTACAGTAGGTGTACAAGAGTCAAACACATTCAAACTTTGCAAATATTAGATAATTATATATTAGATGATTCTTTTTAAATTTCTGTTTTCTAAAATATATAAAAAACGGCTTGAATAAAGAGATCATGACAGTATACGAAGGCTCGGTCATTTTAAGAGGGGTTTAAAATACTACCCAACATGACAAATGGTAGTATTATACAACCTCATATATACATAACAGACCTCCAGCCCATCACAGGATGTTCGCATTAATGACGGGTTCACTTTGCCGTGAGTTTCTGCTGGATGTCTTGGTACTTGAGAAGCTCCTGGTCAGAAACTGATGGCTGGATGTTCTTCAGAGCGATGTCAAAGTCCTCAGAGGACAGGAGCACCGGGGAGTCTTCAGTGTCCAGCCCTGGAAAAAAAGGATCCTTTTACTCTCAACTATTAAAATCTCCTCCTAAAATCTCCAAAAAAATGTGATGGAAAATGTTATTCCTTGGCACTCTTAGTGTCATGGTTTCAGTCATACCGTCGTTGATGAGCCCGATCTTCCTTCTGATGGCTGCAGTCATGGCTTCAGAGCAGAGAGCATAGAGGTCAGCCCCAGTGAGCTGTCTGGGACACGCGTCCACCACCAGCTCCAAGCTAACACCAGGCTCCAAGTGGAACCTGAAACATGTTAGCATACCATACCTCTAGCTAGTCCTGTTAGCCTAGCATACCATGACCCAGGCAAGTTATTTTTATGGTGTTGTTTGAGATTTATACTGCGGGAGGGAATGGGGAGTAAGCATTCCTATGTACTTGTTAGAAATGGCCAATACAAATCTTGTATCTTGTATCCCGTTAGCCTAGCACATCATGACCCTAGTCCTCTTATCCTAGCATACCATGACACTAGCTAGTACCCTGTAAACCCAGCATACCCTGTTAACCTAGCATACCATGACCTTAGCTAGTCCTGTTAGCCTAGCATACCATGACCCTAGCTAGTCCCAATATCATAACATACCATAACCCTAGCTAGTCCTGTTACCCTAGCATAACATGCCCCTAGCTATTCCAGTTACCATAACATACCATGACACTAGCTAGTCCTGTTAACCTAGCATACCATGACCATAGTCCTGTTAGCCTAGCATACCATCATCCTAGCTAGTCCTATGTTGCCCTCCAAGAGAGTTTCTGAAACAGACATTTGATTCTTATGATCTAATTAGCTGAGAGAAGCTTCAGCTGCAGAAAGTTTATAATGTCAGAATCTTTCCACACTTTTGTTAACTTGGTTGCTTTCAGAACTTCAAACTTACTTTGCAGTGATGGCCTTGAGGACCTGAAGTTGAGACTCTCTGTCTGAATTCATTCCAACATAGACCAGCTTGTCAAACCTGGGCAGACAGGAGAAAGGTTTGAATTTCTGAAATTAATAACATACACATGGACTTTTGCAGTCAAAATAATTGTCATGATTAATATCTTAATGCTGGCATGCCATTAGTGAGGGTTGTGAGAGTCTAGGTTTGGCTCTATAATCTCATTAACAGTTACATCTTAATGTGGACACCCAATTAGAAATCAGGTCAAAACAACCGTACACAATTCAGGGGGTTAGGGTTATAATTCTGGGGTCAGGTGTCAGGGTTATAATTCTGGGTTAGGTTTAAAACTCTGGGGGTAAGGGTTATAACTCTGGGGTTAGGGGTCAGGGTTATAATTCTGGGGTCAGGGGGTTAGGGTTATAACTCTGGGGTCAGGGGCCCTGGGGTCAGGGGGTAAGGGTTACACATCTGGTTTAGGGTTATAACTCTGGGGTTATGGGTTTAGGGTTACACATCTGGGCTTAGGGGTTGGAGTAATAACTCTGGAGTTAAGGTTATAACTCTGGGGTAAGGGTCATAACTTTGGGGTCAGTGTGACTCCCTCACCTGCCAGGACGAAGCAGGGCCTGGTCCAATAGGTCTGGTCGATTTGTGGCTCCAATCACAAAAACCCCCCTGATGGAATGAAGACCGTCCAGCTCTGCCAGCAGCTGGGAGACCACCCTGAGACACACACAATAAATAATATACCGGTAGTAATATCTTTAACGACTTATCTTAGCGACTTAGCACCTCAGTGCCCAAACTACTAGTAACTGGTTTACTAACCATGGTTACTGAGCTTGATTGGCCAGCCAACTGGCCTGAACTGAAGCCCATAGAGGATCTATGGGGTATTGTCAATAGGAATATGAGACACCGGACCGAACAGAAGAACTGAAGGTCGATATCAAAGCAACCTTGGCTCATAAATCCTATTTGTATATGTATGTACTGTATATATCATCCATTAGAGACGTTATTTTTATTTTTATTGTGTACAGTATTGATATAGTATAGTGTTGTATAGTACAAGTATATTACATAGTATAACATAGTGTTACTGCGGGAGGGAATGCAGACTAAGCATTCCATTGTAACATCTTGAATCTTTTGATTGGACTTATGTAATATTCTTAGAATATTCTTTAGGTACTGGATTTTTTGTATTTTCATGAGCTGTAAGCCGTAATCATCTAGATACATGTTTTGAGATGCTCCTGTGTGTATATACAGTATATATATATATATATATATTGAGAGAGAGATAGAGATATATAAAGAAAGAGAAAGAGAGCCTACCTGTCCATGACTCCACCAGAGTCTCCACTGCGCCCTCTGCTGGGAGCCAGAGAGTCCAGTTCATCAAAAAACACAACACAGGGAGCGGCAGCACGGGCTCTGGAGAACACTGGAACACAAACGGAGAACACCAAGTCTGCTAGACCTCTATACTCAGCAAGACCTCTAACCTCACTAAGTCCTCTCACCTCATTAAGACCTCTAACCCCACTGAAACCTCTAACCTCACTTAAGGTCAAGACCTCTAACCCCTTCAAGACCTCTTAACTCACTCAAATAAAGTGGCCTTACCTCACTAAGTCCCCCAACCTCGTTAAGTCCTCTAACCTCACTAACACCTCTAACCTCACTAAGACCTCTAACCTCACTAAGACCTCTAACCTCACGTTGTAACCTCACGTAAAACATCATCTTTCTAATCTGGGATCCAGCAGTCCTACTGGGGTTAACGCTAACCTTAGTCCTACTAGGGTTAACTCTAACCTTAGTCCTACTAGGGTTAACCCAAACCATAACCTTAGTGCTAGTAGGGTTAACTCTAACATTGGTCCTGGTAAGTCTAACCAAAACCTTAGTCCTACTAGGGTAAACCCTGTTTTACCCTAGTAGGATGACGACGGAGCATGAGCAGGAAACCAAAAACGTAAAGGGGACCAAGTCATGCCTGGTTTCCTGGCCAGGCTCAAAGCTGTAATATATATGTAATTAAATATGTAATTATACTATAACATGACATGTTATGGAATAACATATTATAATCTTAACCCTTACCCTATCATTTTGAATAATACATTCTAATGTATTGTAACCGTAACCCTAACCTTTTAATGATGAATAATTATAATATATTATGTGATATATTATCAAAATGAAAATATAGCCAACCTTCTCGGATGTTCTCCTCACTCTGCCCAACATACATGTTGATGAGTTCAGGACCCTTAACACTAGACAGAGAGAGAGAGAGCAAGAGCCAGAGAGTGAGAAAGACAGACATACAGACGGAGAGACCGACAGGAAGACAGAGAGAGACAGAAAGACAGAGGAAGAGAGACAGAAACAGAAAGAGTGAGACAGAGACAAGAGAGATAGAAACAGATAATCAGGGATAGTTTGTTAAGCTTAGCACACACAAGATTTTAAGTCTTTTTATAAGGTTTTATAAGAAGAACATATTGAGACCACAAGCATAACATTAACATTTATCTAGGATAGGCTTCCAATTAGTACATGAAACATCTTAACAGATGTAGCTATGATAGACGTGTAATTAAAACGACACATATCATGAAATAATTAGAACACCAGGAATTTCATACTGGGGGAGGGAATGGGGAGTAATCATTCCATTGTACTTGTTACAAATGGCAATACAAAATATCTTGAATTTTGACTCCCGGGAGACAGTGACTCACTGGGGCCCAGAGTGACTCACGGGGGCCCAGAGTGACTCACGGGGGCCCAGAGTGACTCACAACTCATAACTCAGTACCTGAGAAAGGTCGACGGACATAGAGTACCTGAGGAAGGTCATAGAGCACTCTGTGGCTACAGCTTTAGCCAGCAGGGTCTTGCCGGTGCCGGGCGGACCGTACAGCAGGAGGCCGACCCTGTGGAGGCCCAGAGACATAAGCTCTGGACGCTGGAGAGGGAGCTGCACCGTGTCCAAGATGTCATCCTTCACCTCCTGAAGACCACCCACCTCCTGCCACCGCACACTGGGGATCTGGACATATGATACTATGGTCACTATGGCCACCACCGTTACCATGGTCACACAGGACACCAAGGTTACCAGGTTAGGTAACCTGTGGTAAATATGATCCACTACTAAAGTAAACCTACTATATCTTCTCCCCCCTGCGGTCCGGTCGCCATTCTACTGAACTGCTGGAGTGCCGCCACTATCATAACATTGTCATCTATATTACATTACACTATCATACTTTGGGTATCAGACTTTCTGGACTCATTGCAGTTACTGCACTGTATTCATGATGCTGCTGCACTACTGGCACTTTAAAATGCTTTTTTAAATGTTTTTTTGCACAATTCAACATATGTATTTATCACCCATCAATCACTTTATTGTTATTTTTATTTGTGTACAGTATTATTATAGTATATATACATACACACACATACATATATACACACACACACAAACACTAAAGTAAATATACTAAATATGAGAACTGTAGGAATCAATTATTGAATGACAATTGTCTTGACAATTACAACAAATACACATACTACTAGAATAAACCCTAGAATACATTTGAATAAATATAATACGTAAAATGTTTAGTGTAGCGACCTTCGGGGCTCCTACAGCCTGGGCCTGCTTGTCCTGCAGCGTCTCCAGGGCTGACAAGAAGTCCTGGAGCTGCACCTTCACACCACTGGAGCAGAGGTCTTCCTCCAGCTGGCCCACACTGCACACACAACACTCTAGATGACTAACCCAACTAACCTAACCCCAACACTCAGCATGACTAACCCCAACTAACCCTTACCCCATTATATACCGTCAAGGCCTGTATACCCCACCATATACAATCAATACCAGTAAACCCCACCATATATCAACAAGACCAGTATACCCCGCCATATACAATCAAGACCAGTATACCCCGCCATATACAATCAAGACCAGTACACCCCACCATATACCATCAAGACCAGTTTACCCCACCATATACCATCAAGACCAGTTTACCCCACCATATACCATCAAGACCAGTATACCCCACCATATACAATCAAGACCAGTATACCCCGCCATATATCAACAAGACCAGTATACCCCGCCATATATCAACAAGACCAGTATACCCCGCCATATACCATCAAGACCAGTTTACCCCACCATATACCATCAAGACCAGTATACCCCACCATATACAATCAAGACCAGTATACCCCGCCATATATCAACAAGACCAGTATACCCCGCCATATATCAACAAGACCAGTATACCCCGCCATATACCATCAAGACCAGTTTACCCCACCATATACCATCAAGAC
>CM051003.1:14232625-14300125 GCA_027704905.1 Muraenolepis orangiensis
CTCAATTATACATGTAGAAGTTTAAACACTTTAAAGCTCTACTTTTGAAACAGTAGAACTTTAAAAGGTTTCACCGTGTAGAGTGAGGTATGGATGTTGTCAGCCAGATAAACTCCTGTTTGGTCGTCCTCTCCAGAAGCAAACACCTTCGTCACCTTGAAGTACAGCACCACCCACCTGGGACACACATTTTGATATAATTTAATTGAAACACACACACACACTCCTTTAAACTGTTGAAATCATGTTTTGTACGTATATAACTAGTGTATTAGTATATTTCTTACCTCTCGCCCGTATACTCCTCAGCTGAGACCGACAGCACATCTCCCGGGGACACCAGCCTGAAAGAAAGACTCATAATCACATCGGAATAACAAGTGGTGAGCTAGCATGCTATCGTAGCAGACTTACCTAGCCGTGGTGAAGTGATGAGCTAGCATGCTATCATAGCAGCGGTGAGCGTCGTAGTCCCGGGAGCGGACCGGATCAACGTGCAGATGGCTGGCGAAGTGAGGAGAGGCTGAGCTACAGGAACTGGGAGACGCCTGCAGCTCACTGGATTCATTCCATCTCTGATAGAGTTAAACACCATGGAGTTACTCACTGCAGAGTTAAACACCATGGAGTTACTCACTGCAGAGTTAAACACCATAGAGTTACTCACTGCAGAGTTAAACACCATAGAGTTACTCACTGCAGAGTTAAACACCATGGAGTTACTCACTGCAGAGTTAAACACCATGGAGTTACTGCAGAGTTAAACACCATGGAGTTAATCACTGCAGAGTTAAACGCCATGGAGTTACTCACTGCAGAGGTAAACACCATAGAGTTGCTCCCTGCAGAGTTCAAAACCAGTTAGACACTTAATAGTTAGACACCATAGAGTTAAACACAGTAAATTAAACACCAGATTTAAACACAGTAAAGTTAGACATCATATAGTTAAACACCATAAAGTTAAGACACAATATAGTTAAGACAGCATAGAGTTTGACACCATAGAGTTAAACACAGTAAAGTTATACACCAGAGTTAGACACTATAGAGATAAACACCATGGAGTGAAGACTCTAGGCCCTGGCACCATGTGTAGTGAAGGTCTCACCTTGACCCTCAGGGTCCTGCTGGCCGAGGGAAGCGCCTTCCCACCTGACAGATTGAACCAGTGAGTCGTGGAAACTAAACCAAACGAGTCATTTAAGTGAAGCTCCAGACTAGAAGGCGGTAGGTCCAGAGCCAGCAAGGAGGCGAGGCGACCTCTGCGGGGGGGAGACGCATCGACTCCGGCGTGTTGCTCCACCTCAGACAGCACCACCCATTCGTGATTAAACAGCCCAAGTTTCATGAGCAGATTATTGCTCACTAAAACAGTACTGTCCAAGTCCTGTCCCCGGAGACGAGGGTCTCTCAGCAGGGGGAGGAGGTTGGCCACCCGGACCTCCACTCTGCCCTCCAGGGCAGGAAGGAACCCGGAGAATCCGGACTTCAGCACCTTCTTATTGGCTAGCAGCGAGCTGCTCCTGGAGAGGCTGTCGGACAAATGAGCGAAGTCTGATACGAACACTTTGAGGTTGGAAGTCCGAGGTTTGGCCAAGGAGAGGCCCCCCGGAGACTCCGAGAGGTCCGACACCACGATGCAAGTACCAGCCGTGATCCGGCCCTGTCTCACCGGGCTACACGACAACACCATCAGGTCCAGGAGGAGCTGCTGGACCCGGTCCTGGTCCTCTCCGAACAGAGGGTGGAAGGGAAGCAGCAGCTCGGCTCCTTCCCGTGCCAACAGCGGCCGTCCATCCGCCGCCAGACCCTGCAGCCCGCTGGAGAACTGGGCCGAGCTGGCCCACTTAAACGCGGAATTAGATCTGGCTCCGACCACCACTTCACTCAAGGAAGACGGAGAAACCAGCCGGACGGACCCCGCCGCCCGGTTCTGGAGGTCGTGGTGTTGGAGGAAGAGCCGGGATACCAGCAGCTGGACCGGGGGGCTCCTGGCTTCGGGGTAAGGGTTCGGGTTCGGGCTCGGATGGGCACAAAGTAGAATACTGGACCTACGGTCTGGCTGAGCTGCGGTGAACAGAACCACAACAACAGAGTCCGTGTGGAAGGCGTCTTCAAAGTAGACCTTATCGACCAGGACGTCTAAAAGGTTGATATGTGTTGGAAACGGGTCCAAACACGACAACACGACGCGCGCTGCCATCTTGAATGAATGACGCTGCGTTGCGTTCAAAACAAATCGGAAGATTCTGTTGTAACGTCATTAGGTTAACTAAGGTTAACTTTATATTTATAAACGAATAATAATTATAATAATAACAATGATAATAATAATAATAACTCGAACTATAAGTGACCCTCACCTTAACCTAACTAATATATGTATTGAACTTATATATTTATATAAGTTACCCTCTCCCTAACCTTACTCATATATTTATATAAGTTACCCTAACCTTACTCATATATTTATATAAGTTACCCTAACCTTACTCATATATTTATATAAGTTACCCTAACCTAATTCATATATTTATAGAACTTACCCACTCCCAAACCTAACTCATATATTAATAAAAGTTACGCTCTCCTCAACCAAACTCATATATTTATTGAAGTTATCCTAACCTAAACTTATATATTTCTATAACTTCCCCTCTCCCTAACCTAACTCATATATTTATAAAAGTTACCCTCACCAAACTCTTACATTTATATAAGTTACCTTCTCCTTACCCTAATTCATATATTTATATAAGTTTCCCCCTCCCTAACCTTACTCATATATTTATATAAGTTAACTGAAACAACCCTAACCAATTAACCCTCTAACTCTAACCCTAACAATCTTACCCTAAACCTGTAACTCTTACACTCTAACCCTAACCACATGTTCCCTACCCAAACCCTAATCCTCTAACCATCTAACCCTCTTACCCTAACCCTCTAACCCTAATCATCTAATCCTAACCCTCTAACCCTAAACACATGGTCCCTACCCTAACCCTAATCCCCTAATATTAACCCTAACACTAACCACATGTTCCTTAACCCCAACCCTAACCCTCTATCCCTAACCTTAACCCTAACATCTGTCGCCACCTAGGGGCCAGGTGAGGTATCACCTGACTCCTCCCTACCTACAGAGGTCCACATCATCTTTACTGTCATTTGTTTTATTAGTTAGTTGTATTTGTGAACTTGTCGTTATGCATCCACGAGTCGAGCTGCAGGTGTTGGAGAAAATGACTCTCCATCCATCCATTGTCTCCAACTTATCCGGGTCGGGTCGTGGAGGTAGCAGCTTCAGCAGGAGACTCCAAACTTCCCTCTCCCTGGCAACATGGACCAGCTCTGACTTGAGGATCCTGAGGCGTTCCGAGGCCAGCGTGGAGATGTAATCACCCCACCTGTACCATGATCTGGCCCGTGGTCTCTTCCCAGCTGTATCTGCCTTGAAAACCTCCCTCGGGAGGCGACCAGGGTCGTCAATCTCTGTTCTCATTATTTCACTAGGGGACTACATCCTTTTATGCATTGTGTACTACTGATGATTCCTATGGTCCTGTGCACTCCAACACGGTCAGGTTGTTTTTGTGCCCTAAAAACGGATGGAATATTTTACTGAAATGCCAGAGGTCATTGTTCCTTAACTTGTGTCCCAACTGAAAGTGGATGGGAGGATGTTAAGGTAGCCAGAGGTGAACAGAGCATCCAGATCTCTGCTTGTTTCCTCTATCTGTCAGACCAGTTGGGGTTGCTTTGAAGGACAGAGAACTCCATCCTATGCTGTATGTGGAGTTAGCATGTGTTGTTCTGTGGTGAGGTGTGATGGCTGATATCTTGTTTCCCCCACACAGCCCTGCAATAGTTAGGGCTTTAGGCTTAGTGCTTTAGAGTGAATGCTTTTATGTTAGGGCCTTAGAGTAAGGGCTTAAGGGTTATGGTTGCCATCTCTAGAGTAAGCATTTAGAGATGGCAATGTTTTTAGGGTTTTAATCCCATAATGGTATAGTGATCAGGGTAAGAGTTGTAACCCCATAATGATATAGTGATCAGTGTTAGGATTGTAACCCTATAATAATATAGTGATCAGGGCTATGGTTGTAACCCCATAATGATATAGGGTTAGGGTTGTAACCCCATAATAATATAGTGATCAGGGTAAGGGTTGTAACCCTATAATTATATAGTGATCAGGGCTATGGTTGTAACCTCATAATAATATAGTGATCAGGGTTAGGGTTGTAACCCCATAATGATATAGTGATCAGGGTTAGGGTTGTAACCCCATAATGATATAGTGATCAGGGTTCGGGTTGTAAACATATAACTATACTTGTTCTAACAAGTGGCGTCACTGTGTTGTATGACAACACCACTCCACAAGACAAAAAAAGCCATCCAGAGGTTTGTAAGGACTGCAGAGAAGATCATCAGGTGTACTCTTTCATGCATCAAGGAGATATTTAGGACCAGGTGTCGAAATAAGTCTGGTCACCTGTACCGCAGCATCCGAAACAGGACTAGCAGGTTCAAGGACAGTTTTTATCCATAGGCAGTGCGCCTACTGAACGTTTATGAGTGCTGCCAGTATCATAACATTGTCACCAATGTTACACTGTCAAACTTATTTTCTGGACCGTTACCGTAACTGCACTGTACTGTACTGCACTGTACTGTACTGCACTGTACTGTACTGCACTGCACTGCACTGCACTGCACTGTACTGTACTGTACTGCATTGCACTGCACTGTACTGTACTGCATTGTACTGCACTTTTATTATTTATGATGTCACTTTGAAATGCTTTTTGCACCATCTTTTTTTATTGTGTTTAGTGTTGTTTATAGTGTATAGTATATAGTAGATAGTATAGTGTTGTTTATAGTGTATAGTATATAGTAGATAGTATAGTGTTGTTTATAGTGTATAGTATATAGTAGATAGTATAGTGTTGTTTATAGTGTATAGTATATAGTAGATAGTATAGTGTTGTTTATAGTGTATAGTAGATAGTATAGTGTTGTTTATAGTGTATAGTAGATAGTATAGTGTTGTTTATAGTGTATAGTATATAGTAGATAGTATAGTGTTGTTTATAGTGTATAGTATATAGTAGATAGTATAGTGTTGTTTATAGTGTATAGTATATAGTAGATAGTATAGTGTTGTTTATGGTATAGCATTGTATAGTATAGTATAGCATTGTTTAGTATAGTACTATTGTAGAAATTCAGAATGCAGGATTAAATGGGGTACTTGTTACATATGGCAAATAAAGAATCTTATTTCTATGATCACTTATATAGTAATCAGTAGTTAGAGTTGTTACCCTATAACGATATAGTGATAGGGTATAGGGTTGTAACCCTATACTGATATAGTGATCAGATTTAGGGTTGTAACTCTATAATGATATAGTGATAGGGGTTAGGGTTGTAGCCTTATACTGATATAGTGATCAGATTTAGGGTTGTAACTCTATAATGATATAGTGATAGGGGTTAGGGTTGTAACCCTATACTGATATAGTGATCAGATTTAGGGTTTTAACTCTATAATGATATAGTGATAGGGGTTAGGGTTGTAGCCCTATACTGATATAGTGATCAGGGTTAGGGTTGTAACCCTATAATGATAGGGGTTATGGTTGTAATCCATTAATGATATAGCGATAGTTTATAGATGATTTTACAGTACAGAGTGGTAGAATAACAGAATAAGTGAACACACAGATTTCCACATGACCAATACTTTACTTGACAATCAAGGGTCACCAACTATACAGGCAACAAGAGTTGACTCATGGTGAAGCCTCTTCAGGCAGAGCTGACTCATGGTGAAGCCTCTTCAGGTCAGAGCTGACTCATGGTGAAGCCTCTTCAGGCAGAGCTGACTCATGGTGAAGCCTCTTCAGGCAGAGCTGACTCATGGTGAAGCCTCTTCAGGCAGAGCTGACTCATTGGTGAAGCCTCTTCAGGTCACAGCTGACTCAGTGGCAAAGCCACTACAGGTCAGAGCTGACTCATGGTGAAGCATCTTCAGGTCAAAGCTGACTCTTGATGGAGCCTCTTCAGGTCAGAGCTGACACATTGGTGAAGTCCCTAACCCTAACCCTGTCTTATCATGCGAATATAAACAGGCAGAGCCAACATAGCAGGCTTACACTTTGCTTTGTAAGATAAAAATAAAGGTAATGAGAAATCCTTCTGTTATATACAAGAACTCCCAAATAGCACACAACTCTTTTCCCAGGGTTGAACCTTATCATAATGACATAGCCAAGGCATTCACTTAAACCACTTACACTATGGGATAGAATGGAGAGAACACAAAGTATTTCATACATACAATGCTTTTCTCCTCCTCTAAATTAATTGTGGTATATTTCACCATGCAATGTGAAACCGGATACTGTGGTTGTATGTGTATATCTATGGACAGGCTATGAAGCAAGGATGCCTGAGAAATATCTCCAAAACCCTGAACCTGACCACTGACCCTAACACTAACCCTGACACTATCACACTAGCCCTGACACTATCACACTAACCCTGACACTATCACACTAACCCTGATACTATCCCATTAACCCTAACACTAACCCTGACACTATCCCTGACACTATCACACTAACCCTAACACTTACCCTGACACTATAACACTAATCCTGACCCTACCACACTAGCCCTGACCCTAACCCTGACCGTATCACACTAACCCTAACACTATGAAACTAACCCTATGACTCAAACCTTACCCTCACACTAACCCTGACACTAACATAACCCTGACACTAACATAACCCTGACACTAACATAACCCTAACACTAACCCTGACAGCTAAAATGTCCACAGCACCTTGGCAGCATTGCAGTGCACTACTGGAAGCCCAACAGAATCATGTTATAAGAGGATTATGAATCACAACAGGAGCTTTAAAGTCATGAAGGTCCCTGGTGATGTCCTAGGTTCAGGCAGCTGTCTCTTATTATCTAGCTGCACCACAGGGTGTTTTGGGTCTGCTGCGGCCCCGCTCCACGGACGTAGTTCTGGGTGGAGTCTGGAGGACAGTCCTGATGGAGAGAGGAGGCTTGGCGGGGAGGAGCCTGTGAGGGGAGGGGCTGTCAGTCCTGCAGTGGGAGGAGCTTAGACTGCGGCGGCTTCCACAGATGGTACGTAGGGGCGGGGCTTGGGCAGAGGCAGCAGGGGGGCGGGAAGAGAAGGCAGAGCCTGACCTGACAGGAAGTGCTTTGGAGTCTCTCATGCCAAACTTCTGGAGCCTAGGAAGAAACAAAAAGGTATAGTCAAGTTACCCTCTCCTTAACCTTACTCATATACAAGACTAACCTAACTCATATATTTATATAAGTTACCCTAACCTAACTTATAAATGTATATAAGTTACCCTCACCCTAACCTAACTGATATATTTATATAAGTTACCCTTACCCTAAGCTAACTCATATATTTATATAAGTTACCCTAACCTAACTCATAAATGTATATAAGTTACCCTCTCCCTAACATAACTCATATATCTATATAAGTTACCCTCTCCCTAACCTAAGTCATATATTAATATAAGTTACCCTAACCTAACTCATATATTTAAAAACGTTACCCTCTCCCTAACCTAACTCACTATCTACTTTTTACTTGTTTGGATGTAGTGTTGCAAATAGAAAACAATGGCTAAAGCAAATCAACCTAGAGTAACATACTTAGTGCAGCCAGGCCAACATACTTGTGTAGTCAACATACCTATTTGGTGTAGGTGCTACTCCTTTGCTAAAGCTGGTTCCTGGCAGCGATCGCTGGGAGGGTCGTGTTGCAGGAAGCTCCTCTGAAAGCCCCTTTACGGGGGTTAGCAGCTTGGGGGTTAGCAGCATGGGGGTTAGCGGCCTGGGGGTTAGCGGCCTGGGGGTTAGAGGCCTGGGGGTTAGTGGCCTGGGGGTAAGTGGCCTGGGGATCCTGCTCTGCCACTCCTTAGATCCATGCTCTTCTGTCGGCCGAAGACAGGAGCTCCTTCTTGACTCCTCTGAGGGATTACTGTCTTCTTCTGAGCCGGCGGTGGAGAGAGTTTCTGAAGCCTTCTGTCTCTCTTCCTCCATTGAAGAGAGTGAGGAGGACGTTCCAGAGATCAACCTCTTCCTGATCCAGCGGCCCTGGTGTTTCTGCACTAGCAAGCGGGCCAGGTCCCCCGGCCTGGCTCGCTTCTGAAGATGGGTTGAGGCGGAGGACGACCTTTCTGAATCTTCTCCAGAAACAAGCACAGGGATGCGGCTGCGAGCTTTGAGCCTAATGGACTTCTGTGTTTCTAGTGCAGGTTCATCCTTAGTGGATACTGCCTGTTTCATGTCTGACTCTTCTAAGATGGCTTCTGGAACAGGCTCTGATGATGGGTTCAGAGAAGTCATGTCCGGGAGTTTGTGATCTGTTGGAGATGGCTCCAGTGGTGCTGGACCGGGCGGCCCATGCTGGGTTTTTTCTCTCTTTGTGTGGATTTGCCGTTCATGTGTGGCTTCCTTAGAATGAGTTAATATTTCTGGGTCGCCCTCTCTGACAGACTGAGAGCTAGAAGACATGACATTGAGGTGCGAAGTCTCAGCGATGTGAATGAAAGTGCGTTCAACTTTGGTAAAGGGTGGGGATGCTGGAGTGATCAGGGCAGGCGGTCGCAGTTCAAACCTAAGAGCCGGCGATAACCTGCCTGTCTCAGACCTCTCTGCTTGGGCAATGTGCCCCATCAGGGGCCTGTCTGTCTGGGGAGCCATCAGGGGCCTGTCTGTCTGGGGAGCCATCAGGGGCCTGTCTGTCTGGGGAGCCATCAGGGGCCTGTCTGTCTGGGGAGCCATCAGGGGCCTGTCTGTCTGGGGAGCCACCAGGGGCCTGTCTGTCTGGGGAGCCATCAGGGGCCTGTCTGTCTGGGGAGCCAACAGGGGCCAGTCTGTCTGGGGAGCCATCAGGGGCCTATCTGTCTGGGGAGCAGTCAGGGGCCTGTCTGTCTGGGGAGCCACCAGGGGCCTGTCTGTCTGGGGAGCCACCAGGGGCCTGTCTGTCTGGGGAGCCACCAGGGGCCTGTCTGTCTGGGGAGCCACCAGGGGCCTGTCTGTCGGGGGAGCCACCAGGGGCCTGTCTGTCGGGGGAGCCACCAGGGGCCTGTCTGTCGGGGGAGCCATCAGGGGCCTGTCTGTCTGGGGAGCCATCAGGGGCCTGTCTGTCTGGGGAGCCATCAGGGGCCTGTCTGTCTGGGGAGCCATCAGGGGCCTGTCTGTCTGGGGAGCAGTCAGGGGCCTGTCTGTCTGGGAGTAGGGCAGACAGGCCCCTGATGGCAGGGCACAGGGTGTGCCTAAACCAGCTTCCAGTAGGTGTTCTCCACCACAAGGAGACTTGCGTGTGTCTCCAGGCGAGAAGAGGACCAGGGTCTTGGAGCCGTCTTCAAGGTCAGGGTCTATGTCCCCGGCCGACACAGGCTCCCTGACTCTCTGGTCTTCAGCCATGAGGGTGGACGGTGCCGCCTCCTGACTGCGCTCAGTGCTTTTCTGACTAGCCTCACTGTCGGACTCGCTCTTGGTGACATCGTCGTCCCTGGGCCCCGGGGGGTCCGAGGTGTCCGTGGGAGGGTCGGAGAAGGCTCTGCGCCGAGGCAGGGTGCCAGTCAGAATGACTGTGAGGAAATCGCTTCTCTGGGCCTGGAGTTGAGGCAAGATGTGAAAGTGTTCCCTCTCTCCACTTTGTGCCTTGGTCCTATAGTCTGGTGAGGTCGGTTCTGTCGGTGACATCACCTAAAAGTACATGATAACCAAATCAGTTGATTCCAAAAATAAACAGTTGTCTGTATTAATCACACTCATGTTCGACATTCAAAGGACAATGAAAGTCACGACAACCCTTTAAAAACCACTTGATGGATGAACACAGATTTGCTCTTAATCTCTGTTTTCAATTCAACTCAACAATGAAGGAACCACAACAATGTAAGCATTTGCCACCAAAACATTTAATGTCATTTTGGTTGTACACAAGCATTTCAAGATTGTCTTGATTACATACATTGATATAAAAGGCACAAAAATGCATTGCAGTTTCTTCTTTGACAGTCTGATACCTGGTGATTTTCAAGTGTTTCCCTTTGTAAAGATAGCACACACCCTGTACATACTAGGACCATCAACAAGCATGCTTTTAGAGATGACCGTTTTGTATATATGTACACACAGTATTCTCTACCTTTCTGTATATATGTACACACAGTATTCTCTACCTTTCTGTATATATGTACACAGTATTTTTGATTTAAAAAAATGTTTAAAATACATGCTGGACCTGTAAATTACACAAGCAGTTACTGTACAATTATGTAGTGATAAAAAAGACTAGATATATTATATATACTATTATATATACTATTACATAATTCATATACTATTTTATATATTACTATATATACTATTATATATACTATTACATATATTATTATATATACTATTATATATATTACTACATATACTAGTATAGATATTATTATATATACTATTACATATATTATTATATATACTATTATATATACTGTATATTATACATGTGGAGGACACTCACGGATCAGACCAACCCTGCTGAAGGGAACAGGACACCCAGGAATGAACTTTAAATACACAAAATAAAAAATAATACAAATTAACATTTGATGTGGTACAAGGACACAATGTTAGAGTTTCTCAAGGTCTCTCAAGTTTTGAAGGTGCCTTTTAAGTGTTTAAGGAGATGAACGCTGGGGAGTTTTCGAGAAAGTGATCATGAATGATAGCTATATAGAACTAGTTAGTATTTGACTATAGGATAATAAATGTAGCGAGCACAAATTTAATCATACAGTGGTTTGGGGAGCATTGTGGCTGTAATGAGGCTCTGGTCCTTCTGTGACCTATATTGATCCGTGAGTATCTTCTCTATATCTTTACAGAGGTGAGGGTTTAATACATTATAATATCATATTTCATCTGTAGAATCTGAGTTGTGTGTCATACGTACAGCAGTTCACATGCTATGGTTACAATATGCTTTTAGTTCCCATGTGAATCCCTTTAAGTTAAGTGACATTACATACATTTAATCCTTGTTTCTTATCAAAAACAAGATGACAATCATTTACAGCATTGTTTTGCTCCTGTGCAAAATAAAAGTCAGGATTTAGCAGCTAGATCCACATCATCCCCTTTCTGATACATTGAATCACTATCTATCCCTGAATAAATCTAACCCTATCGAAATCCACACAACCCTAACTAACCCTACATAACCCTATCTAACCCCCCATAACCCCATTTAACCCGACAGCCTGTAGTTACTCTACCTAACCCTACATAACCCTATCTAACCCTAACCAGCCCTACATAACCCTATCTAACCCTACACAACCTTAACTAATCCGACACAACCCTAACTAATCCTACACAACCATAACTAACCCGACATACCCGTAACTAATCCTACATAAACCTATCTTACCGTACACAACCCTATCTAACCCAACACAACCCTATATAACCCTAACTAACCCTATTTAACCCTAAACAACCCTAATTTACCCTACATAACCCTACGTAATCCCATCTAACCCGACACAACCCTAAGTAACTCTACATAACCCTACATAACCCTATCTAACCCTAACAAACCATATCTAACTCTAGACAACCTTAACTAATCCAACACAACCCTAACTAATACTACACAACCATAACTAACCCTGCATACTCCTAACTAATCCTACATAACCTCTACATATCCCTAACTAACCCTATCTAATCCAACACAACCCTTTCTAACCCTAAACAACCTTATTCAACCCAACATAACCCTCACTAACCCTATCTAACCCTACACAACATAAACTAACTGTAAATAACCCTAACCCTATCCAAACCTTAGTCCACATAACCCCTTTCTGATACGGTGAGCAAACAAGCATTAGGAAACTACCAAAGGATTTTTAAATCAGGATATCATGCGCTTCTATGTGGATCTTAATATAGGAGACCAGCCGGACCCTTAATCCAAAACCATTGATTGCTTTAACTTGAAACTACCTCTGTTAGTGTATGGCCTAGTGTTTATTTAAGAGGAAACTACATCAGTTAGTGTTTGGCCTTGTGTTTATTTAAGAGAAAACCTCCTCTGTTAGCGTATGGCCTAGTGTTTCTTTAAGGGAAAACTACCTGTTGGTGTATGGCCTAATGTTTATTTTGGGAAACTACCTTTGTTTGTGAATGGCCTGGAGTTTATTTAAGTAAAAACAACGTCTGTTTGTGTATGGCCTAATGTTTATTTAAGGGGAAACTATCTGTTTGTGTATGGCCTAATGCTTATTTAAGGGGAAACTACGTCTGTTTGTGTATGGCCTAATGTTTATTTCAGGGGAAACTAAGTCTGTGTATGGCCTAATGTTTATTTAAGGGGGAACTATCTCTGTTTGTGCATGGCGTAATGTTTATTTAAGGGGAAACTACCGGTTTGTGTATGGCCTCTTGTTTATTTAAGGGGAAACTACCTCTGTTTGTGTATGGCCTCATGTTTATTTAAGGGGAAACTACCTCTGTTTGTGTATGGCCTCATGTTTATTTAAGGGGAAACTACCTCTGTTTGTGTATGGCCTCATGCTTATTTAAGGGGAAACTACCTCTTTGTGTATGGCCTCATGTTTATTTAAGGGGAAACTACCTCTTTGTGTATGGCCTGATGTTTATTTAAGGGGAAACTACCTCTGTTTTTGTATGGCCCAATGTTTATTTAAGGAGAAACCACCCCTGTTAGTGTATGGCTTAATGTTTATTTAAGAGGAAACTACCTCTGTTTGTGTATGGCCTAATGTTTATTTAAGAGGAAACTACCTCTGTTAGTGTATGGCCTAATGTTTATTTGGGACCTGAATGGGACAGTGTTTCAGACAATCTTAGAGTCTAAATATTATGAGATAGTGTTCTATAAACATCTTACTTATTGCATCTCTAGTTTTAACCCAAAGTGAATCCATTGTATTGAATCTCTTACTTAACTGTTCAATGATAAAGTGCAACAGTAGGCCAAATAAGTTGCAGCTAACATTACAACTGTTAAAAACTAAAACTAACTGAAGAACAACATATATAATGATACTTGGGAAGCACCTGTCCTTCATACAGAACCTTAGCTTAGCTTTAAGCAGCCTGCTGCTTCAAGCCAGCTGATATCCATACAAACCTCTAACCACACATCCTAAACCTAACCACAATCAATATATTTAAAGTCTGACAGTCTTCTTAGTATGACCACTGTCCACTAAGATCTCTAAGCCTCAAGTCTCTAAGTCAATTAAATCTTCATTTAATGGTAACCTTGCATCAAGCCTCATGAAGACTCAAGTCAGTAATAGTATTAGTCCAACCAACAACATTCAGCCAATCAGCGAACCCATACAGTGGGTTCATTAATATTATAATGTTTATGGTCCTTTGGAATTAATTTTATGTGAATGCAATACGGTATTACTTCAAAGAAAATTCGCTAACAGTGTTTACTTCATCAGAATCGGGGGATTCAACGATGCTCCTCAACAAACAAGTCATTTTTCAAGACCTAGTGAGCAAAGTGAATATGGTCTGGCTGTGCAAGCATCAAGCAGGAAGAAGATGAACATCTTCATGTCAACAAGGAAGCATCAATGACAACTTGCATCAGTGCATTCATTCCTTGAGCTTGTAAAACACTAAAGATGTTGGAGGAGACCATGCGGTCATCGTATTGCTCTGTGGCAGAGGAGATCCAAAGGTGCTGGCGTGACAGTGTAGAACATCATCTAAGATACTACCCCAACATGTTGCTCTGTTTCAAACGTCTTCATGGCAACTATCACTTATTCACAAGGTTTTTTCACAACATGTGCAACATGTAATCTGCTTCAAGAGATTATTGCATGAAAAACATTTCCCCTAGCCAGGACACCGCTGTGGAGGTGGATCTACTTCAACAGCAGTGGATGTGTCCTACCTTGTGATTAACATGGCTTGTTGTGGTCAGTGTATTGGTGTGTCCCAGCATGCACCAGTCCCTTTAGCCTGTTAGCTTAGCTTGAGTTCTTGTTCATCAGCTTAGCCAGCATCTGCTGGAGCTGTGTCCGGGACACGTTGAGGACAGAGTGTCTGCTCCTGGGACTCCCGGGGCTCTGCAGGGGGGCGTGACGCCGCCGGGGGGAAGAGGTCAGGTGAGCCGGGCTGCTCTCGGCCGAGCGGCTACGCTGGATGAAGCTTCCTGTGCCGTGAGGATACTGTTCCGTCTCCAGAGTGGACGAGGAGAACACGTAGGAGGCCAGCCTCCTCAGCTGATTGGGCCGTGGGTGGTGTCTGTCTTCCTCCAACTGTAAAGAGACCAATCAGAGAAGGGAGGGCGGGACTTAAAGGAGGGGTAGAGGGTTCCAACACCAGTATGGTTGTATAAACATGCCTTTCTATCAAGTTTATAAAAGATGGGTAAGAGTAAGGCTTTCTATGGCCTTCCACTCTCACACTGAGGAACAACAAGAGATATTTAGCAGTGTGTCATATTCTACACCCAACAGACGGTAGCTGTTTGGGAATACTGATTATAGCATCCTTCTTGCTGAAAAAAGACACAGCAAACATTTTCCCACAATGCACTTGACCAACAGAAGCACATAGCTCACTAGTCTACAGAAGGCCTTGCACCTGCAGACTGCTGACTGTTAACACGTTGCGGTTAAGACACAACAGAAGAAAGACATGGAGACATCAAGCACACAAACAGACACATTGGAGAAAGGTAAGGAGCTGAACACAACAAAGGTTGAGATATTAAGAAGAGAGGTAGAGGACTAGCCTAAACTGCTTACCCCAAAACACCACTTTATTTCTTCTTGTGTTCTTCCAATGGCACCCTCGCTCTGTCTCTGTCTCCACAGGTGAGTCAAACTTCACATACTGTACTTTTAAGTGGCAAGTTTTGCAAAGGCAGTGGTTACGTCAACGAGAAAAGGATTGCAGAGGAGAAAGACACTACTTGACCAGGAGTACCTTCTCCCTGATGCACCGGAATAAGTACGGTTCTGACCGACAGCCGGCGGGCCACCATGCTGCTCTCAAGGAAGTGAATGCTCAACTGCTTCCTGCCCCCCGATGAGTGTCATATTATCATATGTTTTCAGTCTAAGTCTAATAAAGTACTTATTTTATCTGAGAGATGCTGAAAGTGCGGGTCCACTGTTTGTTGTGTGTATATCCAGGTATGTATGTTGTTCTGTTATGAAGTGTCATGCTACATATGTGCAGTCCCAGGTCATATATTTCTAATAATTAGGCTTAATGAACTGAAGAACAAACAATGATTCAGTTGAATTTGAGCAAGTAAGTGTTTAGTATGTTAATTTCATAAAATCTTTACTCTAAGTAATCTACTTCCCCTCCACTAACACTAACCTTAGACCACTAACACTAACCCTAGACCACTAACACTAACCCTAGACCACTAATACGAACCCTAGGCAACTTACCCTAACCCTGTTAATTTGTCATTTGAATCTTACTCTAAGTATTCTACTTCCCCTCCACTAACACTAACCCTAAACCTCTAACACTAACCCGAGACCACTAACATTACATTACTAACACTAACCCTGGCCTAGATGACTAGCACTAACCCTAGACCTTTAACACTAACCCTATACCTCTAACACTAACCCTAGCCCACTAACACTAACCCTAGACCACTAACACTAACCTTATACCACTTACCATAAACCCTCTAGTCACCCTAGACCACTAACACTAACCTTAGACCACTAACAGTAACCTTAGACCACTAACCCTTACCCCTCTAGAGTTACCCTAGACCACTAACACTAACCCTAGAGCACTAACACTAACCCTAGACCACTAACACTAATCATGGGCCACTTAAACTAACCCTATCCTCTCTAGAGTCACCCTAGACGACTACACTCACCCTAGACCTCTAACACTATCCCTAGACCACTAACCCTAGACCTCTAACACTAACCCTAGCCCCTCTATTCACCCTAGACCACTAACACTAACCCTTGACCTCTGACACTAACCCTAGACCACTGACCCTAGACCTCTAACACTAACCCTAGACCTCTATCACTAGCCCTAGACCACTAACACAAATCCTAGACCACTTACACTAACCCTTGACCACTAACACTAACCCTAGCCCCTCTAGAGTCACCTTAAACCACTAACACTAACCCTAGACCTCTAACTCTAACCTTATACCACTAACACTAACCCAAGAACTCTAACACAAACCTTAGACCCCGAACACTAACCCTAGTCCCTCTAGAGGCACTCTAGACCTCTAACATTAACCCTAGCCCATCAAGAGTTACCCTAGACCACTACCACTAACCTTAGCCCCTCTCGAGTCACCCTAGACTACTAACACTAACCCTAGCCCCTCTAGAGTCACCCTAGACTACTAACACTAACCCTGGCCCCTCTAGAGTCACCTTAGACCACTAACACTAACCCTAGCCCACTAACACTAACCCTAGACCACTAACACTAACCCTAGCCCCTCTAGAGTCACCCTAGACCACAAACACTAACCCTAGCCCACTATCACTAACCCTAGACCACTACCCTAGCTCTATATCTTCTACAGTGACAGTGTAATGACATGCAAAGCCTACCACGGATGTTTAACAATATACAAAAAGGGGAGGTCTTTTTAAATGCAGGTTGTTGAGGGTTGCAAATGTACAGCATTTTCACTTTTGTATTGTACAAAACTTTGACATATTACAACACAGCCTAACCCTTACTCCTTCTGATCTGGTTTGTTGACACCTTTTATTACATTTAAATCTAAGCTTTCAAGTCATACGAAGTAGCAGGTGCATGCATAGTAGGTGAAGGGGACAGTGAAACCTAATACCTTATAGAACAGATAATAGAACCACATGTTCTAGTGTAAGGATGAGGACATGTTCATGTGTCTTATAAGGAAGGAGGACATGCTCTAGTGTCTTAACGTGTAAGAATGAGGACATGTTCTAGTGTCTTATTGTGTAAGGAATACATGTTCTACTGTTTTAAAGTGTAAGGATGTGGACATGTTCTAGTGACTTATAAGGATGACATATTCTAGTGTCTTATAGTGTAAGGAGGACATGTTCTAGTATCTTATAGTGTAAGGAGGATATGTTCTAGGGTCTTATAGTGTAAGGATGACATGTTCTAGTGTCTTCTAATGTAAGGAGGACAAGTTCTAGGGTATTTTTATAGATAGTATATAGGTATATTATAGGTATAGAGTATCGGATAGTATGCGGTTTGTGATGATTGGACTCAAGCTAAAATCTAAGAAATAAATATGAATATGTCCTGTTCTTTATCACACTCACAACACACTCACAACAAGCGCAGGTAAAAAACATGAGACACAATCTGTTGGGTCCAGATTTAGGCCTTGAGTAAGTTAAACATGTGAAAATTATTATTGATGAGTTCTTAAGATCCAGCGGGACGTAACTGAGTGTACCTGGCAGGAGAAATCTGGCCTTAACTCTCATGATGGTGGAACATCACATGTATGTGATGTTGATGAACCATTCAAACAACACACTTACTGACTACTGGGCGTCCTCCCAATACACCTTATCTACAAATATACACATGACCATGGCTTCATGCAATGCATACAATACAGCAATATATTTATTACTAAGCAATGGTTTTCTGTAGGCATACACACACACACACACACACACACACACACACACACACACACACACACACACACACACACACACACACACACACACACACACACACACATACACACACACGTATGAAAGGTACTGTGTTTAAAATGTCCTAAATGTTTAATATTATACATATATTAGATACTACTACGGCTTTAATATTATATGTACACTATACTCAGCTTCCGCGACCCGACCCGGATAAGCGGAAGACAATGGATAGATGGATGGATGTACATTATACTACTACAGGATTAAGATTTTACGTATATTATATACTACTTCAGGTTTAATCTTATACATATATTATACACTACTACAGCTTTAATATTATATGTACTATATACTACTACAGCTTTAACATTATCTTTACTATAAACTACTACAGGCCAGTGGTGCCTATCATAGGCAACACCTCAATACCCTAACCCTCAATACACTAACCCTAACCCTCAATACCCTAACCCTCAATACCCTAACCCTAATACTCAATACCCTAACCTTACCATAACCCCAACCCTCAATTCCCTAGCCCTCAATACCCTGAACCCAACCTACCCTAACCCTAAATAATACATCTAGCTAACCCCAACCCTAACATAAACTTAAACCTACACAATAAACCCTACTAACCCCAACCTAACACTACATAATACACCATATGAATGCCAACCCCAACCTAACTCTAAATCAAACTATATAATAAACCCTACTAACGCCAACCTAACCCTAGACCTAACCCTACATAATAAACCCCAACCCTTACCTAACCCCAACCTAACCCTACATAATAAATCCTACCAACCTCAACCTAACTGTAAACCTACATAATAAACCCTACTAACTCCAACCTAACCCAAAACCTCACCCTACATAATAAATCCTACCAAACCCTACCTTACCCTGAATCTAACCCTTAATAATAAAATAACTAACCGTAACCAGACCCTTATACACCCTACTTACCCAATACACCCTACTTACATAACCACAACCTAACCCTTAACCTACATAATATACCCAACCTAACCCTAAACCTACATAATAAATCCTACCAACTCCAACCTAACCCTACACCTAACCCTACATGATAAACCCTACTAACTCCAACCTAACCCAAAACCTCACCCTACATAATAAATCCTACCAAGCCCTACCTTAACCTAACCCCACAAAATAAACCCTACTAACCCCAACCTAACCTTGAACTTAACCCTACATCATTAACCCTATGAACCTCAACCCCAATCTAACCCTACATAATAAACCCTTCTAACCCCAACCTAACCCTACAAACCCCAACCCCAACATACAAAATAAACCCTACTTACCCCAACCCCAACTTAAACCTAACCCTACATAATAAACCCTCCTAACCCCAACCCCAATTTAAACCTAACCCTACATAATAAACCCTACTTATCCCTACCTAACCCTAAACCTCTAACACTAACCCTAGACCACTAACACTAACATTAGATTATACTAACCTCAACCTAACCCTAAACCTAACCCTGCATAATAAAGCCTACCTAACCCAGTCCCAAAACACATCTCTGGGAAACACTCAAATTCAACGGTTTCAACCATAGTAATATTATAAATATTATAAAATTTGACACTTGTTTTATTAGCGTATTATGTGACATGCTAATACTATGGGAAACATCCAAAAGCAGGCAATCCGTGTGTTAATCGAATGGTCCCGGTTTGAGGGTTTGAAAATCACCCTACCCAAAACCGAACCTTACGCAATAATATGAATCTAATAATTTATAATAATCACACCTTTGGAGAAGGAAAACATTGGCCCCCAAATGGAGTCATCTCATCAGATATCAGTCATGTGCAGTCAACCATTAATTCCTACATTTTGTTGACACTTTCTCAACAAAACAATGTGTGTCTAGTGAGTAAGTGCAAATTGCAGGTAGAAAAATAAAAAAAAATATCTTCCAAGGCACCAGCATGTCTAGCTATAGCTATAGCTAGACATTCTGGTCAATTGGCACCATGAGGTCTTGCTACAGCTATACGTGCTGATACTAGACATGCTGGTCAGGTTGCTGGTGAGTTTGTTGCCATGGTCTTACCGGTCTGTGGGGTCCAATGGGTTCAGACTCTCTCCTGCGGGGGCGTCCGGAAGGGAGGGAGTGGCAGGGCGACTGGGCCGGGCTCCCACCGCTCCTTCTGGAAGCTTCTTCCTCTGTGAGTGTCAGCATCCCACGACTGCTGTCCCTCGCGTGGGTCTTGGGACGAACTACCAGCTCCCCAGCTAAACAGAAACACACTATTAATCATAACTCATTACATCACCAGTTTACATTACCCAAACCAGACCTGTACATAACCTAAACCAAATCTGAACATTACCTAAACAAGCCCTGTACATAACCTAAACCAGACCTGTACATTATTTATACGAAACCTGTACCTAAACCAGGATATTGCCTAAACCAAACAAGCCATTACCCAAACTAAACTAGTCATAGTAATGCCTACACATTGTTTTCTCCAGAAAAAAGATAGTCTACCATCATTAGTCCACCTCATTGATGGATTGGTGAAAGAATGATAGACAGACAGACATGAAGACTGACAGACAGACATGAAGACAGACAGACAGATAGACCACCTGCACCCCTTAGGCGTCTCTTGTCCTCCTGGTCTTCTAGAGGTCTGAGTTCCTCAGGTTCCTCGTCTGTGGTTCCAGACGTGGTGGGCTGGAAGTCTCTGAGCTCTGTCTCCTTGTCGATGATCACCCACTCCTTACTGTCAAAGTCCTCCTCTTCCGCAAGGGGCACCGAGCGGATGAAGGCGTTGCTGTGGGCCTCCTGGTCCACGGAGGCAACAGAGCTCACCTGGCGATCTCCACGACAACCATCCACAGACAACATCTGGGCCGGCTGAGAGGAATAAACATGACGGGATGGAGAGCCCAAGATGTCCATCCTAGACCTGACACACACACACATACACACACAGTAAGGTGCAGGGTTAGGGTTAGTTGGTAAGTGAGCTGACAAGTCAGGGTTAGTTAGTTACTTAGTGAGATGGCCAGTCAGGTACAGGGTTTGTGTTTGTCAGTGAGTTAGTTAGTTTGTTAGTTACTGACCTCTGACCATTGACGTCCACACGTCCCTCGGCATTTGAGGCACGGTCTGACTCAGGGCTGTTAATGTGACGGTAGCGAAGGGAGACCAGCCCCCCAGTTGACTCTACAGCCCCGCCTCTCCCAGGTGACACCGGACATGCCCCCCGACTCACCTCCTCCTCCACAGCTCCCTGGGGATGAATGGACATTCAACCAGAGCTGATAACCCCTAGCACCTAACTCTAACCCTCTAGCTCCTAACACTATTAACACAGTAGTGACACAGTATTAACAAAAATATTAACACAGTATTAACACAGTTTTAACACAGTCTTAACACATTATTAACACAGTATTACTACATAATTCTTACCTTGGTGAGGCTGATCCTCAGCTTGTTGCGGTTAAAGTCTGTGTCGTCCCAGCCCTCTCCTCCCTCTCCAGGGGTCTGAGGGCCCGGCTCCACGCTTGGCCGGCCAGTTGGGGGAGCGTTCTCCTGGTCACTCTGGTGTTGGTCCTGAACAACCTCTGTGCTCTCTCTCTGGACGTCTCCAGGAGTGACCCCAGCTCTGGACCAACACAACGATATTAAGAGAAGACCGCAGTACTGGACCAATACAATGATGTTAAGAGAAGAACGCAGCACTGAACTGATACAACAATGTTAAGAGAAGATCACAGCACTGGACCAAAACAACACTCCAGATCAAACACTGAACACACTGATCTACTACTACTAGTGACTAGTACTAGTGACTGATTACTACTGAATGATTACTAGTGACTGAGTACTAGTGACTGATTACTAGTGAATTAACAATGGTTACTAGTGACTGATTACTACTGAATGATTACTAGTGAATTAACAATGGTTACTAGTGACTGATTACTACTGAATGATTACTAGTGACTGAGTACTCGTGAATGATTACTAGTGAATTAACAATTGTTACTAGTGACTGATTACTACTGAATGATTACTAGTGACTGAGTACTCGTGAATGATTACTAGTGACTACTACTACTTGGTCGTTACCCCAACACAGCCGCTGCGGGTCGGGTATTTTGCTGTGGTTGGGTGGAGGTGCTGGTAGACAACGTGACATCACTTCCTCCCTTCTCCCAATCAAAGGGCTCGTTCTCAGTGATGATGCGTTCCTTCATGCTATTCTCAAACACCGACATCAGCAGCTAGCACACAGGACAAAACAAAGATAGAACAAGATGAAGGTGAATCTAACGGCTAATGTCTATAGGACTGGTTTGGGGTAGTAGTATACAGTACCTGGTGTAGTAGTATACAGTACCTGGTGTAGTAGTATTCAGTACCTAGTGTAGTAGTATTCAGTACCTGGTGTAGTATAGTAGTATAAAGTACCTGGTAGTATAAAGTCTCTGGTAGTCTGGTTTGGTGTAGTACTATACAGTACCTGGTGTAGTAGTATTCAGAATAAAGTACCCAGTAGTATACAGTACCTGGTGTAGTAGTATACAGTACCTGGTGTAGTAGTATTCAGTACCTAGTGTAGTAGTATTCAGTACCTGGTGTAGTATAGTAGTATAAAGTACCTGGTAGTATAAAGTACCTGGTAGTCTGGTTTGGTGTAGTACTATACAGTACCTGGTGTAGTAGTATTCAGAATAAAGTACCCAGTAGTATAAAGTACCTGGTAGTCTGGTTTGGTGTAGTACTATACAGTACCTGGTGTAGTAGTATTCAGAATAAAGTACCCAGTAGTATAAAGTACCTGGTAGTCTGGTTTGGTGTAGTACTATACAGTACCTGGTGTAGTAGTATTCAGAATAAAGTACCCAGTAGTATAAAGTACCTGGTAGTCTGGTTTGGTGTAGTAATCCAGTGTCAGGACGTGCTCCAGGAACACGTGGAACTCGGAGGGCATGTGTTTGAGCAACATGCGGTGGTCGTACCGCTCTTTGATTTGACCCACTTGCTCCTGGACCACAACAACAAAAATACAGTCACTGTTACAATTTACAATTAAAGTTAGATGTACGTGTCAAAATGTTTAAAAACATGAAATATCTAAATATTACCAATTTGTCAAACGTAAAAGACTTGATGTATTTTTACAGACAAAGAAAATGTGTTTTTGATGGAAGCCTTCTCAGTAAGCAGATATGTATATTATCTGCTTTTATAGTCAAGTATATAGTTTGGCCAGTATGCAAACTGCAGCAGGTCCATGGTATGAGGCAGGAAGGTGCAGATATAATCCTTGATCAGCCTCTCAAAGCACTTGACCACTAAGGTGAGGGCCAGCAGTCGGTAGTCCTTCAAGCAGGCTGGAGAGGCATTCTTGGGTACGGGGACAAAAGTGGATCTCATTTCCATTGTGGACAGTGGATTTCAGTACTCGCCCAGATATGCCATCTGGGCCTGCAGCTTTCCCTTGTGTTCACACACGTCAGAGCTCTCCTCACGTTGTTCTCAGTCACAGAGAGTGTGTGTCCATCCCTAGCAGTGGAACACACTCTGATGAGCTTAGTCCAAAGTCCTTTCCCTCCTGGTGTTACACAAGATGTGTCGGCGGAAGTTAGATATCATTTTTTTTTGTTAACACCCTATTGAAATCTCCAGCGACCACCATAGCCACGTCAAGGTGTTTGTTCTGGTGCCGGCATAACACATTGTGGTGGTCCGATTTGTGCTGCGTCGGTTTCCGCTTGTGGTGGTATGTAGATGGCTGTGATGATGACCGAGTTGAACTCCCGAAGAAAGGTAGAATGGATGGCATGAGATGGTCAGATGCTCCAGGTCCGACGAGCAGGTACAGGAAAAAGTCTTAATGTCCTTGGCGTTGCACCAGTTGTAGTTGGTCATAAAGCAAACCTCTGTTATTATGTTGTCATGAATTTGATCTTGAAAAACTAGGCAAACACTGGTCAACAGTCTGACTGAGGGAGATGGGGGCATCTACAGACCTGTTTGCTCTATATGTGAACTGGATGGGTCCAGGGAGTCGGGATGTTACTGTTTGCTACTGTGTGTCATGACCAATTTCTCCAGAAAGAACAACCTAACCCTGACTTTATGTTTTTTTAGGTAGGTTTGATTGTATGGGTTTCTCAAAAATAACAGGTTTTATATCTCACCTTATCCTTGATTTTTCGCCATGGCAACTGGCCAACAGCAAACTCAACCAACATGTAAAATAGTGACCACAGATCGTCATGGCGACCCATTTCCTTGAAAGATACACAACACAACAATATAAGACTAGGTATCTTGTGTAACATGAAGGGTTAATACTTAGAGTTTCTAGTGTAAACATGAAGGTTTAATAAGTATAGTTTCTAGTGTAACATGAAGTTTGTCTGGAGTTAATCAGTATAGTTTCTAGGGTTTGTTTGTCTCAGTTGGGGTTAAGAAGCATAGTTTCTAGGGTTTGTTTGTCTCAGTTGGGGTTAAGAAGCATAGTTTCTAGGGTTTGTTTGTCTCAGTTGGGGTTAAGAAGCTTAGTTTCTAGGGTTTGTTTGTCTCAGTTGTGGGTTAAGAAGCATAGTTTCTAGGGTTTGTTTGTCTCAGTTGGGGTTAAGAAGCATAGTTTCTAGGGTTTGTTTGTCTCAGTTGTGGGTTAAGAAGCTTAGTTTCTAGGGTTTGTTTGTCTCAGTTGGGGTTAAGAAGCTTAGTTTCCAGGAGGAACCCACCTTGTTCTTATGAGCGTTGACGGATGCATAGCGAACTGTTCCTCTGAAGCCTGCCACCGTTCTGGGCTGAAAATAGGAACAGAGCAGTTTCAGACCACAACATAAAGTTACATGATGGTCACCACAATACCCTATAACACTATCTCCAAACCCCACTGTTTACCTAAACGACAGGGAGTGTACGGTTCACTTGGTGGTGTTAATATAAACATATAATAAATATAACACTTGTTGATAGTGGTTGGGTTGATCTGGTCTCCATGCAATGAATACATGTGAAGAAAATGGCTCCTTTACCTCTAATAACCAAGGGTTATTCAAACCCCAACCTATTGTTAACCTCCTAACCAAACCAATATTTACCTTCTTAAAGGAATCTTAAAGTAATGGAAAATAACATATCTAATGCTACTCTTAAGGGTTATCAAAGTGTGCATAAATGTTCAATGAAATCCAAAGTAAATTCATCCTTCTTAGGGTCCGTGGCTAAGTAGCCAAGCACTCACTTCCTGTGATTCCCATGGGAACAGCTGGTTACCATGGTAGCTGATGGAGAAATGGGGCAGCATGCAGGTCAAAATCATAAAGTCCAAAGGAACTGAAAGAAAAACAAATGAAATAATAAAAAACAACAACAAAATCAAAAAGACAAAACAATCTGACGAAACATAAGCATAGGCAAGATTAACACCGAAATGAAATGATTCACAAAACTCACGGTTCAGTACCATACGATACGGTTCAGTACCATATGGTTCAGTACGAGACGATAGGGTTCAGTCCCGTACAGTTCAGTACCAGACAATTTAGTACCATACGGTTCAGTACTATATGGTTCAGTATCATATGGTTCAGTACCATACGATACAGTTTAGTACCATATGGTTCAGTACCATACAATACGGTTCAGTACTATATGGTTCAGTACCATAGGGTTTAGTCCCATACAGTTCAGAATCATACGGTTCAGTACCATATGATTCAGTATCATACGGTTCAGTACCATATGATTCAGTACCATACGGTTCAGTACCATATGATTCAGTACCATACGGTTCAGTACCATATGATTCAGTACCATACGGTTCAGTACCATATGATTCAGTATCATACGGTTCAGTACCATATGATTCAGTACCATACGGTTCAGTACCATATGATTCAGTACCATACGGTTCAGTACCATATGATTCAGTACCATACGGTTCAGTACCATATGATTCAGTATCATACGGTTCAGTACCATATGATTCAGTACCATACGGTTCAGTACCATATGATTCAGTATCATACGGTTCAGTACCATATGATTCAGTACCATACGGTTCAGTACCATATGATTCAGTATCATACGGTTCAGTACCATATGATTCAGTACCATACGGTTCAGTACCATATGATTCAGTATCATACGGTTTAGTACCATACGATACAGTGATGATAACCTTTATAAAATGGTAAACATACTACTACTACTACTACTAATAATAATAATAATAATAATAATAATATTAAATATGACAGCACCAGTCCAACTGCTGGACCTGAGATTCTAGTGGCTCTTTGCAAGGGCTGCAGCTGAATTCTGAGAACAAAGTGTGTATGCCTATTTATTAGCAGACTAGTACCACAGTACCACAGCACTAACATAGTAATACAGTACATACATTGATAGTTATACAGTACTAATACAGTACTTCAGTTCGTTCTTGACAGTATGCATTATATAAACCTTGGAAGAGCTCTATTGATCGTTTGGAAGGTAAATAAGGTACTGATCCAATACTCTCAAGAGCAAAATTATCACAATCTCTACTCACCCCCTTGTCAGTCCAAAGCATTTGACATGTTATTCAGTTAATTTCAGTTCTCTAATGGGTTAGGGTTGGGCTAACTCTAACCCTAACCCTTCTCCTAACCTTTGGGTTAGGAGAAGTCACACATCACACTGACTGATTTTATTGAGCAAGCTACACAACACAGCAACCTTATTGTACCCTGACCAAATTAGCCTTATTTGGCAGCAGGTTGTCACCCTACCCTAACAGGCCTTCTCCACATCTTTAACTCACTAACCCTTCTTCAACATCTTTAACTCAATAACCCATCGTCAACATCTTTAACTCAATAACCTTAAAACTTCTTTAACAACTTTAACTCACTAACACAAACCCTTCTTTAACATTGTTAACTCACTAAGCCTTCTTTAACATCTTAAACTCAGAAACCCTTCTAGAACATTTTAACTCACTAACCCTACTTTAACATCTTTAACTCACTTACCCTTCTTTAACATATTAAACTCACTAACCCTACTTTAACATCTTTAACTCACTAACCCTACTTTAACATCTTTAACTCATTAACCCTTCTTCAACCCTTTAACTCACTGGTCGGACATCTCCGGTTGTGTTGGTGTATTGTCGCGCCAGACCAAAATCGAGCATGAAACACTTCCTGTAGGTGGAAGGAAGCCGACCCATCGCAAAATTGGACTGTGGGAACAAAGACAAAACATTTAGTTGATTGCATTCATTGGATGTGTGCTAGTGAGGCATTTTAACTTGGAGAACATTTGTTGTGGTAGATTCAAACTTGGAGGACATTGGTTTTATTAAGATTCAAATTGGAGGACATTTGTTTTTGTAAACATTCTTGACACAAGAACAGAGATGGATTGCATACCGGTTTGATGTCACGGTGAAGAAAGCCCACAGAGTGGATGGCCTCTATGGACTCCAGGATCTGTTTCCCCAAGCGTAGGGTGGTACTCATGGTGAATGTTCCTCTGGGTTGGCTTCTCCTCAGGTCAGCCAGGTTACGGCCCTGGAATACAAAGTGTGTTAACTCTAACTATACTACAAGAACACTATACTACAACTATACTATACCAGGTTCTGTCCCTGGAACCTCCAATTATACTACAACTATACCATACTACAACTATACTATACTTCAACTATACTATACCAGGTTACGGCCTTGGAATACAACTAGTGTTAGCTCCAACTATACTACAACTATACTATATTACAACTATAGTATAGTACAACTATACTATACCAGGTTACGGCCCTGGAATACAACAAATGTTAACTACAACTATATGACAACTATACTATACTACAACTACAGTATACTATACCAGGTTACGGCCCTAGAATACAATTAGTGTTACCTCCAACTATACTAAAACTATACTATACCAGGTTACCACACTGTAATACAACAACTAGTGTTACCTCCAACTATACTATACTACAACTATACTATATCAAGTTACGGCCCTGGAATACAACAACTAGTGTTACCTCCAACTATACTATTCTATAACTATACGATACTACAACTATACTTTAATACAACTATACTTTGCTACAACTATATTATACCAGTGATTATCCCTGGAATACAACTAAAGTTACCTCCAGCTATACTACACTATAAGTATATAGTATACCACCATATTTGGTGAACCTGGGGGGTTCACCAAATATTACAACTCATACAAATCATTATTTTAAAATAATAACAATAAAACAGGGGTTAGGGTTAGATGAACATGGCATGGCCAAACAATATCTCAAGGAGAATTTGGAAAATGCATGAGAAGAAGAAATGTTCTAATGTTTCAAATGCCCAACAATAAATACAAATAAATAAAACATCAAACAACAACAAAAAATACCTGTTTTTTAACAGTTTAGTTGAAGGAAGCCGTGTTCCATCCAGGCTAAAGGCCTGGATGGAACCTCCTTGAGGCAGGTGGTTAGTAATGATGAAATGAATGAAATTACATTCCATGCTGGGTGATGACATGGCCAAGGGGGAGCATGTAAAAAAGATTAAACCTCCCAAAAAAAACAAGGCCCATCTGGCCTGATGAGAGTTAAAACTTTTAGCTGACTGGATGTAGGCCAGGATCTTATGACCTGTCGAAGACAATAAACGGTTGGTCCGCCTACTCCAACCAGTTCCACCATGATTCAATATTCAAGATGTTTTTTATGGCATTTGCAACAACAATGGAATGCTTTCCCCATTCCCTCCTGCAGTGTGCATTTACTATAACAATACTATAGTAAACAATACAATACTATCCTAAACAATACTATACTACAAACAGCAATGCTACACTGTATACTACCCATGTGTCATGTTCCCTCCTTGTGCGGGTTTGTGGGCGTGGCCATCAATCTCACTGCCGGCAGTATATCTGCCCCCGGCTCTCCGGTCATTCGGGGCCAGATCGTTGATCCAACTACTCAGCTCCCCATGTCTCCCGCTCCTAGCTTCCAGACTAGTTCGACACTCTCCGTGACCACACCAGCTCCTCATGTCTCTGGCTCCTAGCTCCCAGGCTAGCTCCACATCTACTCTCCATAGTTAAACCAGCTCATAGCTCCCAGGCTAGCTCCACATCGACTCTCCATAGTTAAACCAGCTCATAGCTTCCAGGCTAGCTCCACATCTACTCTCCTTGACTACACCAGCTCCTTGTGTCTCCAGCTCCTACTTTTCCAGGCTAGCTCCACACTCTCCGTGGCTCCACCAGCTCCTTGTGTCACAATGGGATTCAATGCTAAATCAAATGATGCTATGCAATTCAATATAGGACATTTTCATTCATTCATTTTTTTTCATTGTCCAATACAAGCAGCAAATATATATATATATATATATATATATATATGTATGTATATTTATATGTATATATATATATATATGTGTGTGTATATAAATGTATGTATGTGTATATATATATGTATATATATATATATAGGTGTGTATATAATATATGTGTATATATATATATATATACATGTATATACATGTATATATATATATATATATATATACATGTATATATATATATATACATGTATATATATATATATATATATACATACATACATACATACATATATATATATATATATATATATATATATATATATATATATATATATATATATATATGTGTGTATATATATATATGTATACAGTATATACATACAGTGTTTGTTTCAACTACTGGAGGGATTCTTGACTCATTTGCAATAGTCTGAGTATATTTTTCGGTTTATCAGGTTGATCCTAACTGTAACTGGAGGGCTGCAAGTAGTTTAATCATTGGCCTATTCTTAGCTTATTGGTCAATTTGCCCTTAGTGTTTTGGCCCATTGAAGGTAGTTTAACTTCCGTGTTTACAATGCTTAGACTGACAGCTGATTCGGTGGTCAAGAGGACATTTCCGGGAAAAGATGACATCTGGTCAACTCAGTAAATGGCTCTTCCTCCTCCGATATATGACTTGTCTGGATAAGCCTCCAACCAGCACGAGACTTGACGAGAATTGGCCACTGACAGCAGTGGAGAGCGCGCTTGAGAAACAGTTGCAATCAATCTAAATATAAAATGATTGATCACATTTTTTTGATAAAAAAGGCATATCATAATAATATATAAATAAATCTGATTTTACCGATGCAATGATTTTAGAAACTATACATCCCGTTTTCATTCCAAATTTGATCCAGTGCAGATTTTTTTGATGGGCCAATCATATCGTGAACTTTTATGCCCGTGTACTGATGCAAATCGGTTCATTTTACCATCCCTACTACACCAGCTCCTCGTGGTTCCGAGCTCCAAGTTTCCAGGCTGGCTCGACATCTGTGTTGTGACTATGCCAACTCCCCATCTCACCGAAGTATTCCGGTATCTGTCTATCTCATCCTCTGATAAACTCCCACTTGTGAAGTCAATTCACTGTGTCTTGCGCTTGGGTCTATCTGTTCCCCTGTAAAACTATGATATACTATAAACAACACTTTATACTAAACTATGTACTATACTATATACTATAAACAACACTTTACTATAAAAATAACAATAAAGTGACTGATGGATGATATTTACATATTTGGTGAATACATACAGGTGAATTGTGCAAAAAGCATTTAAAAGTGCCATTAGATCAGCATTATCATGAATACAGTGCAGTACAGTGCAAACAGTGCAGTAACTGTAATGAGTCAAGGAAGTCCAGCCAAAGTATGATCGTTAAATTAAATATGGGTGACAATGTTATGACAGTGGTAGCACTCCAAGCAGTTCAGTAGGCGCACTGCCTGTCGATAAAAACTGTCCTTGAACCTGGTATTCCTTGTATGGATGCTCTGGAAACCGGTGACCGTCCGCAGGGGGGAGAAGACATGGTGCCCATGGTGGTTGCAGTCCTTTGTGATGGAGATGGCCTTATTCCGACATCTGGTCCGAAAGATCTCCTCAATGCATGGAAGCGAACACCCGATGATCTTTCCGCTGTCCTTACGATCCTCTGGATGGCTTTCTTGTCCTGTTCAGTGGTGTTGCCGTACCACACAGTGACACTCCTTATCAGGACGCTCTCTACGGTGCCACGGTAGAAGTTCACAAGCCACCGTTTGCCTATGCCGCTTCTCCTGAGGCACTGCAGGGCATAGAGGCGCTGATGTGCCTTCATCCGCATGACCTGAAAACTAAAGCAACTGACGATTACCACCGGTGCCCCGTCCAGGCTTATCGTGGAGTGGGTGCCTCCGTGGCTCCTGAAGTCCACGATGAGCTCCTTAGACTTGCTGACATTCAGTGCGAGGCTGTTGTCCTTGCACCATCGCGTCAGCAGGACTACTTCATCTACCTCATCTCATTGTCGTTGCTTATCAGGCCAATGACTGTGGTGTTGTCTGCAAACTTGATAATCCGATGGTTGCTGTGTATGGCTGTACAGTCATGTGTGTACAGAGAGTACAGCCGAGGACTGAGGCAGCAGCCTTGGGGTGCTTCGGTGTTGAGGACCAGAGAGGATAAGATGTTCTTTCCAATCTTCACCACTTGAGGCCTGCCTGTCAGGAAGTCGATAATGCAGTTACAGATGGGGGTGCCCAGACCTAGGTCCCTCAGTTTCAGGCCTAGCTTGGAGGGAACGATGGTGTTACACCAAGCTGTAGTTAATAAACAACCGTCGGTAGCACCTAGACTTGTCTAAGATGTCTAGGTGCTCCAAGGCCATGTGTAGAGCAGTGAGATGGCGTCGTCTCAAGAACTGTTTGGTCTGTATGCAAACTGGAGTGGGTCCAGGGAGTGAGTTGGGGATGGTAAAGTTTATGTGTGACAGACATAACCTCTAGGGCTTGCTTCACTGCCAGCAGCTCACAGTTCCCGACATCATAGTTTTGCTCAGGTGGAGAGAGCCTACAGGACAGGAAGGCACATGGGTGGAACTTGCCATCAGAGGGAGAGCGGCGTGACAGAACGGCTACAATTCCAGTGTCCGAAGTGTCCACCTCCATTAAGAACTGCAGACTGGTGTGGGGCTGTATGAAGACAGGTGCTGAGGCAAACCAGCATTTTAACTCATTAAAGGCAGTATCTGCTTCAGAAGTCCACCGGAACGCAGTGGACGTGGAAGTGAAGGCAGAGAGCAGGGAAGCGATTTGGCTATAATTCTGTACAAGTCTTCGAAATAAATTAGAGAAACCGGACATTTGCTGCAGCTTCTTCCTGTTGAAAAGGGTAGGCCATTCAGCCACCACGGACACCTTTGTGGGATCTATCTCCAGCTTACTATGGTCAATAATGTAACCCAGGAAGGGAATAAAGGATGAAAAACACATTTCTCTGCCTTCACATACAATTTGTGTTAAGAAGACGTTGGAGAAGACGTCTGGAGAACAGAGCGGATTATTCAGGCAGCCAAAGACCCAGACTGCTAGGAAGTGGAGCACCAGGCAGGAGGTATATCGCAGTCATAAGGCCAATGGGGGAGCAGAGACTGTGCGAGATATCTGTAAAACACCTGCCCTAACTCATGGTACCGTTTGGGCACTGTGGACAGATCCAGATAATTGGCGACGGAGCAGTGGCAGAACGGAGACAGTGGTTATGACAGAAAATACTCTTCGAACAAGAAGAGTCGAACAAGGAATCTTAGAAAGGCATGTGAGGTGAGTCAATAAAATAAAAAGGCTTCTCTGTGATCTAGGTCAAGAGGGGTGGTCTTATGGTCAACCCTCGCTCAACGCGTTTCTGTGTGGCCCTGGCCACCTTGAGCCCCTCAAGGGAAATAGGCTCTAAGCCCAACTGAAGTGCTACCCAGATCTAAAAAAACTCATCTGCCCCTGAGTCAATTAAAGTAGATAGATGATTAGACTGGTTTTTCTAAAGAAGAGTGGCACTAAGCAAATGACGGGAGGTAGACTCTCGTCCAATAGATCGGCTTGTTTGGACCTCCCCAATCATGAAATGAGTCACACCGTCCGTTTCCCAGGAGGAAGGAGGAAATAAAATGATCCATTCGTCCACAGTACAAGCAGGTTCCAGCCAGTCTTCGGCGGGATCTTTCCTCAGTGGATAAGTAGGCGTGTCCAAGCTGCCTAGGTTCCGGATCGGCAGCACTCGGGGAATCCCGGGTAATTCTAAAACAACGCAGAGATATTGGGCGTGACATCACTGAAGTGAGGGCTGAAGTGAGGACATGGGTCAGTCTTAGACAGTAAATGTCTAAGGTCCCCTGGTTCATCTCTTAAAGCCAGTTCGTCATGTAACTGGTCACTTAATGAGTGAACAAACAAGCCATTGTCCCAGCCTCTCTCCCTTGCGAGAGTTCAGAACTCGACCACCAGCCAGATGACGCTGCGAGAACCCTGACGGAGGGAAAGAAGTCTCTGGGCTGCATCCCTTCCACGGACTAGATGAGCGAACATGCCCCGCATTGCCTGGGTGAAAAACCGGTGTTCCCACTCTGCCGTCGCCCAGGAGAGAGCTTCGCCCTGCAGAGAACCTGATCAGGTAAGCGATACAGGTACTATCAGTAGTGTAAAACAAGGATTGCTGGTCGAAAACCACTGAACACTGAGTAAGAAAGGCACGTCAAGAACCAAAATCCCCGTCATAAGGAGCAGGAGATGTTGCAAGCTTGGCCTGCGTGTTTGTCATGGTGGCATGTATGGATGCCATGGTGGTCAGCATGTCACACATATTAAGAGAAATCTCCCCAAGATTTCTCTCATGATCTTACAGCAGAAAGGCATTACTGGTGACGGTCTTAAGGGCAGAGTTTGGATTGGCTGGGTGCATTATGGGCCATATAGTACTGTTAACAATACTAGTTAGACCCAAGCGCACGACCCAGTTGGACAGGTACAATGGGATGATAAGTAAAGAAATGTAATATTAATAAGCAAACAGGTAGTAGGCAGGAGGGATCGGGGGTAGGCAGGCGGGGTTTGTAGGCAGGCGAGGTTCGTAGAAGGCGGGAATCGGCGTGAGGCAGGCGAGGTTCGTAGAAGGCGGGAATCGGCGTGAGGCAGGCGAGGGTCGTAGAAGGTGGGATAGGGGGTAGGCAGGTGGGGTTTGTAGAATGCAGGATCCACGTCAAGCAGGCAAGGATCATAGAAGGCAGGACCTGCGTCAGGCAGGTAGGGCTCGTAGAAGGCAGGATCAGCGTCAGGCAGACAAGGGTCGTAGAAGGTGGGATCGGTGTCAGTCAGACGAGGGTCATAGAAGGCGGGTTCGGTGTCAGGCAGGCGAGGGTCATCGGAGGCGAACACAAACTGGATATGAGAATGTGGGAAACGAGATATGCAGTCCAGGGACAACTATCTGACAGTGTGTGGTTGAAGGGCTGGGGTTTATGAAGGGGAAATGGCAAGTGAATGATTGAAGCAATTTGTAAACGGAACGGGATAGGCTGAGGCTAAAAGGAGGGCGAGGCCAACCTAACCGGCAGGGATATCTAATCGGTCCAGAGTGATGTAGTAGAGTGATGTAGTACAGAGTGATGTAGTACAGAGTGATGTAATACAAAGTGATGTAATACAGAGTGATGTAGTATAGAGTGATGTAATACAGAGTGATGTAGTACAGAGTGACATGAGAAGGTCATGCATCTCAGGGATAAAAGATGGGTTTGGTTTCGGTGGTAAGAAGTAGTGTCACTCGAGGGGTACTCGAGGCAGGGGGGACAGTTTTAGTCCACTTCTGTGAATGATGTCTAAACCACCACCATGAACAGCACTGCAAGGTTTCTCCAGGAAACTATAGCCAGGAGGCTTCATCTGTTCATCTTCATGTTTCCAGGTCTGAGACACATGAAGGCAATCCCTTTGTCCAGGATATGGTGAATAATTTGTCTACCTCTCTTGTACAATCGCCCCCCCCCCTCTTTAGAGAGAAAATATGTTTTGTAAACAAGGCCATAGTGAGTGAGGGGATCACACTTCTCATCCACTACCAGTAAACAGGTGAGGAAACTATCCAATCAGAGACAAAGGGATAATAAAGGAGTCAGGTTGGTACAGACCCAGGATTCTAGGGATCCTACTGTAAATGGGAACATCTCACCTGTAGCTGCATCACTACATAGTTGAACTTGTCATTTCTCCCACAGCCGATGAATTTGCACACATGGTTTTTACCTGGAATGGAAGACATTGAAATCAGATAACAATCAGACGGACAGACAGGCAGAGACAGAGAGAAAGGCAGGAAGACAGGCAGAGACAGACAGACAGACAGACAGACAGACAGACAGAGACAGGCAGGCGGACAGATAGACAGGCAGACAGACAGACAGATGAATAAAGAACAAAGTGAAGCTAGGTTTCACCCTGCAGCTTCTTGAGGACTGCCACCTCCATCTTCAGAACCTGTTTGGGTTGCTGTGCCGACTCCACCTTTAGCGCCACGTTCTCCCGAGTCAGCAGGTCCAAGGCCTCGTAGATCTCTCCAAAACCTCCACCGCCGATCTTCTTCAGCTGTATGCATATTGATTTTTCAGTATCTCCTTCCGTAACTCCTTAACTCACTCATAACATTTTATCAAATCATAGACAGGCAACAACCTGTAAATAATAAGAATAATCCTCACAAGTGGAGGCTACAGAAGATGATCCATCTCACCATCTAACAAACTAAACTAACTTTAAGTTGCTCCATACAGAGATGAGCAAGGAAGTCTTTCATACAAGATGAATATAAAGTTATCTTTTGTATTTACTTGTACTGTGGTATTTACAGTTGCAAGTAAAGGTATGTGAACCCTTTGGAATTACCTGGATTTCTGCATAAATTGGTCATAAAATGTGTTCTGACCTTCATCTAAGTCACAACAATAGACATACACAGTCTGCTTAAACTAATACCACACAAACAATTATATTTATATTAAAATATATTTATATAATTTAAAAATATTTCATGTTTTTATTGAACACATTCACAGTGCAGGGTGGAAAAAGTATGTGAACCCTTGGATTTAATAACTGGTTGACCCTCCTTTGGCAGCAATAACCTCAACCAAATGTTTCCTGTAGTTGCAGATCAGACCTGCACAACGGTCAGGAGGAATTTTGGACCATTCCTCTTTACAAAACAGTTTCAGTTCAGCAATATTCTTGGGATGTCTGGTGTGAATCACTCTCTTGAGGTCATGCCATAGCATCTCAATCGGGTTATGGTCAGGACTCTGACTGGGCCACTCCAGAAGGTGTATTTTCTTCTGTTGAAGCCATGCTGTTGTTGATTTACTTCTGTGCTTTGGGTCATTGTCCTGTTGCATCCCCCATATTCTGTTGAGCGTCAATTGGTGGACAGATGGCCTTAAGTTCTCCTGCAAAATGTCTTGGTAAACTTGGGAATTCATTTTTCCGTCGATGAAAGCAATCTGTCCAGGCCCTGAGGCAGCAAAGCAGCCCCAAACCATGATGCCCCCTCCACCATACTTCAGAATTGGGATGAGGTTTTTATGTTGGTGTGCTGTGCCTTTTTTTCTTCACACATAGTGTTGTGTGTTCTTTCCAAACAACTCAACTTTGGTTTCATCTGTCCACAGAATATTTTGCCAGTAGTGCTGTGGAACATCCAGGTGCTCTTTTGCAAACTTCAAACGTGCAGCAATGTTTTTTTTGGACAGCAGTGGCTTCCTCCGTGGTGTCCTCCCATGAACTCCATTCTTGTTCAGTGTTTTACGTATTGTATATTCGTCAACAGAGATGTTAGCATGTGCCAGAGATTTTTGTAAGTCTTTAGCTGACACTCTAGGATTCTTCTTCACCTCATTGAGAATTATGCGCTGTGCTCTTGCACTCCGGCCCCTCCTAGGGAGAGTAGCAACAGTGCTGAACTTTCTCCATTTATAGACAATTTGTCTTACCGTGGACTGATGAACATCAAGGCTTTTAGAGATACTTTTGTAACCCTTTCCAGCTTTACGCATGTCAATAATTCTTAATCTTAGGTCTTCTGAGAGCTCTTTTGTGCGAGGCATGGTTCACATCAGGCAATGCTTCTTGAGAATAGCAAACTCAAAACTGGTGTGTGTTTTTTATAGGGCAGGGCAGCTTTAACCAACACCTCCAATCTCGTCTCATTGATTGGACTCCAGGTTGGCTGACTCCTGACTGCAATTAGCTCTTGGAGAAGTCATTAGCATAAGGGTTCACATACTTTTTCCACCCTGCACTGTGAATGTTTACATGGTGTGTTCAATAAAAACATGAAAACATGTAATTGTTTGCGTGGTATTAGTTTAAGCAGACTGTGTTTGTCTATTGTTGTGACTTAGATGAAGATCAGAACACATTTTATGACAAATTTATGCAGAACTCCAGATAATTCCAACTTTCAACTGTAGCTAGCTCACTATAGCTCACTATAACTCACTTATTGAATATAAAAATGAGCGCAGGTTTAAAAGGATTTTATTATACAGATAGTATACTGATTATACATCTTAACTTATCTTATACAAGCATACCTATGTATACATATGATAAATGATAAGGCCCAATATCCCTTGGGTGGTGTAGGTGTTATGATCAGCAATGTTAGAGTTAACCTGTGATCAATAAGGTAAGAGCTAACCCATGATCAACAATGTTAGAGTCAACCCATGATCAATACCGTTAGAGTTAATCAATATCGTTAGAGATCAATAAGGTAAGAGTTCACTCATGATCAATAAGGTTAGAGTTAACCCATGATCAATAAGGTTAGAGTTAACCCATGATCAATCCCGTTAGAGTTAACTCATGATCAATAAGGTTAGAGTTTACTCATGATCAATAAGGTTATTGATTGTTAGGGTAAGTACTAAGGTACATGGGAGGTAGTGAAGAGGACTCACCACTTCCCTGGTCTGGTTAGGGTTAGGGTAAGTACTGAGGTACATGGGAGGCAGTGAAGAGGACTCACCACTTCCCTGGTCTGGTTAGGGTTCGGGTAAGTACTGAGGTACATGGGAGGCAGTGAAGAGGACTCACCACTTCCCTGGTCTGGTTAGGGTTAGGGTAAGTACTGAGGTACATAGGAGGCAGTGAAGAGGACTCACCACTTCCCTGGTCTGGTTAGGGTTAGGGTAAGTACTGAGGTACATGGGAGGTAGTGAAGAGGACTCACCACTTCCCTGGTCTGGTTAGGGTTAGGGTAAGTACTGAGGTACATGGGAGTCAGTGAAGAGGACTCACCACTTCCCTGGTCTGGTTAGGGTTAGGGTAAGTACTGAGGTACATGGGAGGTAGTGAAGAGGACTCACCACTTCCCTGGTCTGGTTAGGGTTAGGGTAAGTACTGAGGTACATGGGAGGTACTGAAGAGGACTTACCACTTTCCACCGGTCTTTGACCATGCAGTTGGGGGGCAGGATGTCCACCTGCTCACTGGTCCCGTTCATGTTGCCGTTGTCTTGGACACCTGGCACTAGGCACTGCATCTGCCAGCTGGACAGCACACGTGCAGCTCCCAGTTTAAATGAGCCATTTATCTGACAAAGGAAACAGAAAGTTTGTCTTTAACAGTAAAACTTGACATTGTCTTCTCCTCTGTTGTTTAGAGCTATATTTCCTCTTCATCATTTCCCCTTCTCTTCAGCACCTCGTACTACTTGTACCACAGTCTCTTACTGGTTATACTGGGAGCTACCAGTACAACCACAGTCTTCAACTGGTTCTACTGGGAGCTGTCTAGAACAACCAAAGTCTGCTACTGGTTGTACTGGTATATTAGGAGCTGCCCAGTACAACAACAGTCTGCTACTGGTTCTAATTTGAGCTGTCTAGTATAACCACAGTCTTCTACTGGTTATATTGGGATATGCCCAGTACAATCACCGTCTTCTACTGGTTCTACTGGGAGCTGCCCAATACAACCACAGTGTGCTACTGGTTAAACTGGAAGCTGTGCAGTACAACCACAGTCTACTACTGGTTTTACTGGGAGCTACCCAGTATAACCACAGTCTGCTACTGGTTCTACTTGGAGCTACCCAGTACAACCACAGTCTGCTACTTGTTCTACTGGGAGCTGTCCAGTACAACCACAGTCTGCTACTGGTTCTACTGAGAGCTACCAGAACAACCACAGTCTGCTACTGGTTCTACTGGGAGCTACCAGTACAACCACAGTTTGCTACTGGTTCTACTGGGAGCTAGCCAGTACAACCACAATCTGCCAATGGTTCTACTGAGAGCTACCAGTACAACCACTGTCTGCTGCTGATTCTACTGGGAGCTACCAGTACAATAACAGTTTTCTTCTGGTTCTACTAGGAGCTGTACAGTCTTCTACTAGTAAAATCAGCCTTCGATTGTTGTACAGTGAACAGCATCCCGTCTCTAATACTTGCATACTGTAGTGATTAACCATACCTAGCATTAGCCACGCTATATATAGTATACTCCCATACTATAGTAGCTAAACATACCTAGCATATAACCTAAGATCTAGAGGGAAGTACAATACAAACATGTTTTAATGAATGGGACAGAGGAGGACATCATATGTTTAAGAATTGGAACCAGATAGTATAATACTTGCCTCATCAAAAGGACTAGTTGGAAAAAAACAGGTCAATACTCAAACAAATCTTTAACCCTGACCCTGACCATGACCGTAATCTACAACATAGTAGTATACTGCTATCTCTAACCCAAGGACATTCGTAGGGTTAACCCCAACCCTATCACCATGCCTGGGTTATCTTTAGGTCATCAATAGTGATTGATAAATAACAAATATAATAAATACTAGATTTGTAGAACATTTTTTTTAAACCATGCTAACCTGCATGCATTCGGGCAGGCCATCCACTGTGCATGCAGAGCTTAGCTGGACACCGTCATGCCTAGCATTTAAACATTCGCTCTGATCTCCCTCGTTGGCCTGAGACCTGTCCAATGAACCTTCCAGTACAGTCATGGTTTGGCTGGCAGTGTTGACTGGGTTCAGTCCGTAGGAGTCTTTGAAGAAAGATCTGCTGCTCATGTGAAAAGCCTTACTACTATCTCCTAGTAAGAGCTACGATATATATATATATATATATATATCTATATATATATATTATATATCAGGTTGTTAGTTTTCAGTTTTTTAATCTAACACAGACGAGAAAAAGCTTCATGATATTACACCTTTACAGATATTAGAGCTTTGTGATATTAGAGCTTTATATTCTAGCTCTACAATGATATCAGGTTTATGATATGAGAGCTATATGATATTAGAGTTTTATGATAGCTTTCTGATATTACAACTTCACTGATTTGTTTTATGATATTAGAGCAATACTGATACTGATTAGTGATTTATGATATGCAAGCTTTATGATATTAGTTGTATGATATGAGAGCTTTGTGATATAATGATATTTATATAATGATATTAAGAGTTGTATGATAGTACGGCTTCATAATACTAGAGCGTTATGATATGAGAGTTTTATGATATTATAGTTTTATGATATTAGAGCTTTACGATATCAGAGTATTACAGATAATAGATATTAATATATAATAGATATGATATGATAATATGATAGTACAGCTTCAGGATATAAGAGCTTTATGATATTATAGCTGTACTATATTAGAGCTTTATAATATTACAGCTTTAGATATGTTAGATCTTTATGATAGTACATCTTCATGATATAAGATATTAGAGATAAGATATAAGATATTAAAGCTTTACTGATTTACTGCTTTATGATATTAAGAGCTTCACTGGTATTAAAGTTGTGTGTTATTAGAGCTTTACTGGTATTGGAACTTTATCATTTTAGGGGTAATGTGTATACTATTAGGACAATATGATATTATAACGTTAGGATATTGGAGCTTTAGGATATTGGAGTTGTATGGACATAATATCTTTATGTAATTTAACCGGTATGTGGTTGTAACATTTATAACATTGTTTTCCCAGAGTATGCTATAATAAGAGTTAAGTAGTTAGTAGGCTGGTAGTTAGTAGGTTAGTAGTAGGGAAGCAGAGAACCATAGTTAAAACTAGCTAGAAAAGCTGAAGAAATGTTTACTTTACACATATCTATGGTGATACTGTTTGCTGTATATACTGTGGTATATACAGTAATACAACTGTGTATATTTATACATTAATATGCCAGTGTCTATATATATGATGGATGATGCTGTATATATGTGTGTATGTATATTGTTGTATATACATTATGGTAAATAATATGCCTGTATATACAGTGCTGCTCGAAAGTATGTGAACCCCCTAGACATGGTCATTGTAATTGTACAAAAATGGTAAATAACCTTATTAAATGTATATCCATACACCAATTTGTAAAGCAGGACTTTCCAAATAATGAACACAAACAAAGAAAAATGATGTATTTTCATTATTTATTCAAAAAAAGTGGTTTCTCCCACAAAAACTGAAAATATGACTTGTGCAAAAGTATGTGAACCCTTTTGGTTAATAGCGTGTGGCACCTCCTTTTGCAGCCATTACTGCAATCAAACGTTTTCTATAGCCACTGACCAGTCTCTCGCATCTGCTGTGGGGGATTTTTGCCCACTCTTCCTTGCAGAACTCAGCCAGTTGAGAAAGGTTGGAGGGACATCTGGCATGTACCCCCCGCTTCAGGTCTAGCCACAACATTTCAATTGGATTGAGGTCCGGACTTTGACTTGGCCAATCCAGAGTACGAATCCTCTTTTTTCTGAACCATTCCTTGGTAGATTTGCTGGTATGTTTTGGGTCGTTGTCTTGTTGAAAAACCCATTTACGGCGCAGTTTCAACTTCCTGACTGATGGCTGGAGATTCTTATCAAGAATTTGCTGATACACTTCAGAATTCATGTTTCCCTGGATGATATGGAGTTGTCCAGGTCCAGAAGCAGAGAAGCAGCCCCATACCTTAACATTTCCACCACCATGCTTCACTGTTGGGATGAGGTTCATTTCGTCATGTGCTGTGTTGGTTTTTCTCCAAACAAAGCGCTTACGATTATGACCAAATAATTCTATTTTGGACTCATCTGTCCAGAGAATGGACTTCCAGAAGGCCTCTGGTTTGTCCAAGTTCTCTCTGGCAAAGTTTAAACGGGCAGCTTTGTTCTTTTTGGAGAGCAGAGGCTTCCTTCTAGCAACCCTCCCATGAATGTCGTGTTGGTTCAATTTTCGTCTAATTGTAGACGCATGTACATTTACACCTGACGCTGCCAGAGAGCTCTGCAACTCTTTAGAGGTGATGTGTGGGTTGTCCTTTACCTGATTTATTATTCTACGGGTGCTTCTTGATGTTAGTTTTAATGGGCGTCCACTTCTAGGCAAAGATGCGGTCATCTTGGACGCCCTCCATTTGTAAATTATTTGCCTCACCGTGGATGGATGGAGCTGGAATCGTTTGGAGATTGTCTTGTAGCCTTCTCTAGACTGATGGGCTGTCAGTACCATTTTCTTGATTTCCTCGGGTATCTCCTTTCCTCTTGGCATGGTTGATTCGTATGGGTACACCCTGGCACTGCAGTCGTTTGGTTGTTTTTCTCTCTCTTTTAATCTGTGTTGTCCAACCCTTTTCCTAATGATGTCTCATTTGATTGGTTTGCTTAATTGACTAATTAAGCACCCAAAAGTGTTTCACCTGAATCTGTTACCTCCTTGACTTTACCAATACAGCTGGGGGTTCACTTACTTTTGCACATCCACTAATTCCATGTTTCATGTATTTTTTTGGCTACTCACACAATTCCCTCTAAAAAAGTACATGGAACTGTTAAACATAAACCTGACATTTCATATATGTAAAACTTGTGATGATAAAATAGGAAAATCATGGTAAAACAACAGAAAACTCTTAACTGTTCAAGGGGTTCACATACTTTCGAGCAGCACTGTATATAATATAGTATATATATTATATATATAATATATATATAATATTGGTGTATTATCCATGATGGTGTATATTATGTGTATATATATATATATATATATATACAGTATATACAGTATATATAGTGGAATTATACATTATGTTATAAATGATGTCATGTGTATATATATATACATAAAAATATATGATACATGATGGTATATTGTATGTGTATATACTGTACATATTGATTGAGACATGATGGTATATATTATGTGTGTATATATATATATTGATATATATATATATATATATATTGATATATATATATATATATTGAGATATATATATATATATATATATATATATATATTGATATGTGATGGTATCTATATACTGTGCAGCAGATCAATTCTTCAGAACATGCTGACACCTCACAGCAGGAGGGTCGTGGGGAGCTGATCAACACATGTCTCCATGTCTTGAGAGGAGGTGCAGCTGATCAACACATGTCTCCATGTCTTGAGAGGAGGTGCAGCTGATCAACACATGTCTCCATGTTTTTAGGGGAGGTGCAGCGGGGGAGGGGGGCGGGTGGGGGGCAGCCAGTGTGACCTCACCATAGTCAAGCTCCTTCAACACCTGGCGTCTGAGAACAAAGCCAGAGCCGGACAAACTCACTCTGTTAGCCTACAAGCCAAACAAAGTCAAACATTACTCTCTACTAACATCACAGCAGGCTACACAGTATGAACTATTTAGAACCCTAAATTATTTTATGTTCCACTCCTTGACCAGCCTCCCAATCAACTTCTACAACATGTTGATTAAAGGATTGAATAATAGGGAATGTATGAGATATGAACATGACCCTGTAACAATAATAATAATAATAATAATAATAATAACAAAAGGGATGTTTGAGAAATGTATATGAGCCTGTGTCGTCAAACAATAATAATAATAATGATGATGATGATGATGATGATGATGATGATGATGATTATGATGATGGTAATAATAATAATTATAATAATAATAGGGAGTATATGACACAGTGTCTGTCAAACAATAATATGACATATATGAGACTGTCGGTAAAACACACACTGCAGTGCAAGTCATAGCTTCGCGATACGCATGCGCAGCAGAACGACCTCTTGTTCAACGGGTTTGCGGTACAAGGTGATCATCTGATCATTTTATTGATCAATATAAAGTTTCAATGACTACAGGAAAAACCCACGTAATGAGTTGTACAAAACGGTCAGGAACAACCTACCTGCCCAAACGACAGTACCGTCTTTTGGGGATTTTCATGTCGTTTTAGTTACAAAACGGCCCACTATGGCCCCAACAGCCACAAATAAGACACTTCTTAGCGAAATAACTATTATCTCATACATAATCTACCCAAGAAGTTGCTGCTATTCGAGTTTAAAAATCCGTTGTATTGACACACGTTTCAGATGCATGTTGTCTTTCTTTAAAACATTCATCCAACACAACGTCACATCTCCAAGGTCCCTGAATAGGTTCAGTTATTCAAGTCGACGCAATAAGTCCGCTTATTTGAAGACAACAATAAGTCGGAATGTCCCGGATCTGAGATGCTCCGCACTGCAGCGAGGCGCTCCTCCTGCAGGGAGGCGCTGCTCCAGCAGGAGGCGCTCATTCTGCAGGAGCAGCGCCTCCTGCCGAGACCCACCTTGTCGTCCCCTGTCTCGCCAACAGGGGGCGTAGTTTACAGGCCTGGACATGAATACTATACAGAATATACAGAATATAGAAGATATAACTTCATAGGAGATATATGATGATTAATACCAAGCACATATCTATAGGTAGGTAGTAAACAGCACGTAGGGAACATTAAGCCAGCAAACATATGAACTATATAAACACATTAACAATATGAATAACTATATATGAATTGTATATTAAATATATATATTTGAATACATAGAAATATATAACTATATTAATAAACGATATATTAAAAGCAATAAAATACATCTTGCATCTTGAATCTTGAACTATATTAATGGAATTGAACAGCAGCCTAAACATATTATATTGGATATTATATTGAACTTACACGTAGGCAGCATTCAGCCTGCAGACATTACACTATATTAACATAAAAACTATATTAACACATTAACTATATTAATAGATTGAACAGCAGCCTACATAGTCTAACACGTAGGGTTAGGCAACATTCAACCTACAGACATTACACTATACGAACATATGTACTAGATTAACATATCAACGATATGAACATATTAACTAGATTAATAGATCGCTATCAAGTCAACGTTGGTTTTATAAAATACCGAGTTGCCGTCGATAGGATTTCGTCGTTATTTTAATAAAATCCCACATACGTTTAATGTCGGCCTTGCGAATAGTCCTCCCTAAACCATAGCTTTCTATATAAAGGTATAAGAGGGTCAGTGAATATATATCTATATATATATAGATAGATATCTATATACATATATATATGCTTTACACCTGATTATTCAGAGGGTTAGAGAACAAATACATGTGCTTCCTACCTGATTATTGGAGCCGAGACACCGACGCTCACATCCACTCGCGCTCCTCCATTTTCACCACAGCATCCTCCTCGGAGCCATCCGTCTTTCAGCATCAGCATCCACACACGCACGCACACACACACGCGCACGCACACGCGCGCGCACACACACACACACGCGCGCGCACGCACGCACGCACATACACACACATTTTTCTTTTTTCTTCGGCGCTTCCTGCTCTGTCCGGCTGTAGACGCCTGCCCCCTGGCGGCATTGCTGCGTCATATCTGACGTATATTGTCATCAGACGGATTATGTCTTTATAGGATGTCTTCATCTAATTAACATTAATAATATAAAATAACAATTTAAAAGCATGGCTTTTTAAGGCATAGTGAAGGCCTTTATTGTATCAGTTTCGTTTTCTTTTACCTGCCCAAATGCAACATGAACAGCCAATCACGCTGTAAAAATAGGCTTGCGCGTTGTTGACGCACAACAACGCGCAACAACAACAACAGCCATGCGTTTTCATCCCTTACGGAAATAAGTGCAAGCGATACAAGGATTTAACACGTGCGTACATTACTTTTGCATTGTTAAAGACGTGATGCCCACAAGCACGGTCGAAAGAGACAGCTTCAAGAAGCTAATGAAGGTAATTGACGAACGTGCTGCCGGAGTGCCGGGGAAAGTTGGAAAAGCAGCTCAGAAATATCACGCACTTCGCTACCGCATGAAGTGTAACCGCACGTCCTCACGCATGAGTCTCGCTATACACTATAATCCGCTACATCGACGAGCAGTGGAATCTAAGAACGGCACATGTTCTCCGCAAGGACCGTCAGGTGTGCGTTACGAGTTAAGTGAAGGCCGTTTAACTGAACAACTCGTGTTGGCCACCGGCTGCACCTAGCCATTGGTCAGCTATTAACCCATATTGGTTTTACAATGTATTATTTATTTAAGTTGCAAAGCAACTTCATGCGTGAGGACGTGCGGTTAGACTTCATGTGGGTAGAATTTGGTTCTGAAACTCATTAAATACAATACGGATGGAACATACATTTTCAGCCATGTTTATCGTTTTATTATTCAGTCATAAACGTTCTATATAGAGTATGAATTGTTATTGTCCTAGTAGACTTCGCCATGTCTGTGTAGTCTTGTGATGTTTTTGATGGTTGCAAAAGCCACTTCTCTTACGTCAACTGTTTTACCTCATTGCCCGGTATTCAAAAATGCTATTGATTTTATTGAACCTTAGACCTAGTAGACTGTATACTGCACCATGACTGTCGTCTCGTAATATTTGAACTATTTTCTACGTGTCATCAACTGTAACTAGAAGTTTTATTTAACACATTTATATTGCCTTTTCTGTTTATCTTCAGAGAGAAGTGGCCGACAAGGGGATCAGAAGAGCAGTTGGGGTGTGCAAAAGAGTTATCAGCACCTTCTCTTGAAAAAAGAAGAGATCTGGTAGCAGCTCAAGAGGAGCCCATCTTACACAAGATGGTGAGTCACCTAAGAGATGGGAGTCATGGGGATGGTAGAGAGAGTGCTGGAACAAGAGAAAGCCATCACACAGGTCCTGTCTGCTGACAAAAAGACAGCAACAGTTCCCCTCATTTTGGTTTTACCTACATGGCTATGTTATAGGTTGTCTTGTATTGCCTTATTGAGGCATTGTATTCATGTAAATTCATGTTGGTTCTGTTGTATGTTTATATCTATTCTTAAAATAAATAATTGTATATAACCACAATTAACCTTCTGGTTTCTTTAGGGTTCAGTCCTAAGCAGAATACTCTTAAAACATTAAATGGAGCATTATCAAAGGTATATCTTGCTAATTATCGATATCGATCAATGTGAATAAACATATTGTGATAACATTTTTGGCCATATCACCCAGCCCTAAGTCAAATATAATCTCTTGACCGATTTTTCATTAATATACAAAACAGGTTTAAAAATTCCTCCTAGAGACCAATTGCGAAAGTGAGATAGATCCATTTTGCGTTCGGCACAGACCCATGAATTTGCTGATCTGTAACCTGGTAACCTGTGACATGCATGTTACCACATATTTGCTTTGGCAGCATGTATTCAACATTTTGAGAATATTTTTGCAGATGAAATGTGCCATGATAAATAAAACATCATACATTTGAGTTAACATGTGTGTTAATCCCCATTTAACTCATAACTAATCAGCATATATTTAATTTAAGCAATATCAAAAGAGAGGGAGGTCCTATATCGATTATATCTGCCTGGCTGTTCATAAGCACCAATCATAGAGTGCCCCAGTGGTGGGGTCCTGTGCCCCAGTAATGCCTAAAGTCTAGTGACACCGCAGTATATACCACAGTATTCAGGACTACATATTAGTATATACCACAGTATTCAGCACTACATATTACTATATACCACAGTATTCAGGACTACATATTAGTATATACCACAGTATTCAGCACTACATATTACTATATACCACAGTATTCAGGACTACATATTAGTATATACCACAGTATTCAGGACTACATAGTATGTACCACATGCAGCTGACAACACTGCCACAGGCCACTCCTGGCTCCTTTGGGCTCCTCTGGAGGACACAGGATGAGGAGTGAACTGGTTTATTGTAGTTAGTAATGGTTAACAAGCAGAGCAGCATTGGCTGGTTTAACCTGTTACTTGACCAAAAACCCACAGGTGTGCAGCCTCACCAGCCCCACACTGTAATCAGTCTGACTGGGGCCAGATGAGGCTGCTTCGACCACTCTAATCAGTCTGACTGGGGCCAGGTGAGGCTGCTTCAACCAGTTGGTGACATAGGGTAAGGGTAAGGGTTAGCTAATAGTTTAAATTTAATATAGTGTAAACATTTGTAACAAGCAGGTAAGAAAACAGACTTATAGAAAAATACGTTACGTTACAATTAACAGCAAACAGTTTTCAAATACGAAAGATTTTCCTAGCATCTAATAGTCAATGTTATTACATATGATTTGATATATACCACTTTTACGAAGTAATTTGTTTACATCTATAATGTGTGTATATCTATATATATAGATATACACATATGTATATCTATATATATAGATATACACATATGTATATGTGTGAATATACAGTATATATATACTGTATATATATACATAGATATACACAGCACACAGTATACAGTATACAGAAACATACAGTTTACATTACACAGTATACAATATACCAAAATACCGTAAGATTCAGAATCTCCTGGGGGTCTTGATGGATGAACCCGATCTCTAGGGTCTTGATGAACCAGATCTCTAGGGGTCTTGATGAACCAGATCTCTAGGGTCTTGATAATCCAGATCTCTAGGGTCTTGATGAACCAGATCTGTAGGGGTCTTGATGAACCAGATCTCTAGGGGTCTTGATAAACTACATCTCTAGGGGTCGTGTTGAACCACATCTCTAGGGTCTTGATGATAACCCACATCTCTAGGGTCCTGATGATGAACCAGATCTCTAGCCGGGGAGATCTGGTTGAGGAACCAGATCTCTAGGATCTTGATGACTCAGATCTCTAGGGGTCTTGATGAACCATATCTCTATGGTCTTGATGAACCAGATCTCTAGGGTTCTCTAGGGGTCTTGATGACTCAGATCTCTAGGGGTCTATAGGGGTCTTGATGAACCAGATCTCTAGGGGTCTCTAGGGGTCTTGATGAACCAGATCTCTAGGCGGGGGTCTTGAGGAACCAGATCTCTAGGGTCTTGATGACTCAGATCTCTAGGGGTCTATAGGGGTCTTGATGAACCACATCTCTATGGTCTTGATGAACCAGATCTCTAGGGGTCTCGATGAACCAGATCTCTAGGGTCTGGATGAACCACATATTTAGGGTCTTGATGAACCAAATCTTAAGGGTCTTGATGAGAACCCAGATCTCTAGGGTCCTGATGGTGAACCAGATCTCTAGGGTCTTGATGAACCAAATCTCTCAGGTCTTGATCAACCAGATCTTTAGGGTCTTGATGAACCAGATCTCTAGGGTCCTGATTAACCAGATCTCTAGGGTCTTTATGGTGAACCAGATCTCTAGGATCTTGATGAACCAGATATCTAGGGAATTGATGGATGTACCAGATCTCTAGGGTCTTTATGGTGAACCAGATCTCTAGGATCTTGATGAACCAGATATCTAGGGAATTGATGGATGTACCAGATCTCTAGGATCTTGATGAATCAGATCTCTAGCGTCTTGATAATGAACCAGATCTCAAGGGTCTTGATGGATGAACCAGATCTCTAGGGTCTTGATGATGAACCAGATTTTTAGGGTCTTGATGAACCAGATCTTTAGGGGTCTCGGTGGATGAACCATATCTCATTCCTGCGTCGAGGAAGGCCAGGGTTCTCAAACACGGCCACCATGTAGTTGTCCCTCTGGAAGTCTCTAGACGGGCCCAGATGTTCCCACAGCTGGTTGATCTGCCAGGTCACCGTTTCCTCAGTTGTGGTCCCTGAGAACGACCTGAATCACATGGGAAGCAGAACATGTGTTAGACTGCTTTTACAGTTTACAAAGACCCTAACCAAAAATACAATGTATCATGCAGCCTATAGGTGTTACAATAATGATGGCCTATAGTTGTAACAGTAATGATGGTGTCTACAGTTGTAACACTAATGATGGCCTACTAGCACACTAGGGATGTGCATGGATAATCGACTGTTTGGAAAACGGTTTGAGGCATTACTATTCATTACTATTCGGAATCATAGGAATTCATCAGAAAATATGGGGGCTGTCACAAATGCTGGCTTTCCAGGGGGAAGGTTTTGGCCCGACTCAAGATTCAAGATTCCACTATAAGTTGTAACACTAATGATGGTGTCAAAACACCATCATTAGCTGCAAACACACACATACATACACACACTGAGGGCAGAGCTAAAAACAAACGTGTTATGAAGCTCTGAACATGAGCTCTAAATGTGAGGGTGAGGATTTTGAACTGAATCCTGTAATAAAGGTGGAGCCAGTGACTTGAGCCTTGGGTTATGTAAGACCATCTACTTGACTTAGTAAGCATAGGTCTCAGGTCTCAGTTTCATGATGTTTCTGAGGTGAAAATAGCAGGGTCTAATCAGCTGTTGGGCATGGCCGTCAAATGACAGGGACTCATCAAATATAACCCCTAGATTGCGCAGGTTGGAGTGGATGGCAGAAGAAGAAGCCCAATACTTTGCTTGATAAAAGCAAAGTATTGGGAGGTGTTAACCTCCCAGTGTGTCAGGTAGAGGAAGCAATGGGTCATATTGTCGATACTAGTGTTGAACTCCTTGTTAAGGAGAGGAACAAATATATAATATTGTTTATACTCGTGTTAAACTCCCACCTGGCCAGCACCCTGAAGGAAGGTCTGAAGACGATGGACACCTCTGGGTCTGCAGGCTGGGGAGGGTCGGCCTGGAACTCGGACGGCAGGTAATAAGCAGTCACCACATCTTTGTGAAACGAGCGTCCATCCTCCTTCAAGTGGATGTTGGTGACAATAGGGATCGTCATTCCCAAGTTGCAGCCTGTTAGAATAGTTCAATCTCAATAAAATTGGAATAGATGGATATTCACTCATTGTGTTGTTTTGTATTAACTTATGTAGTGCATTTGTATACCCTTAGTATAACATAATACTTCTCTTGTTCCTTGATACGTTGCAAAAACGACGTGCTTAGAACATCATCTGATAGCGGAAACGCTATAAGATGACCAAAAAATAATAATCTTGAACATAAATTGATAGTTGTGATGGAATTACTCTGCACTAATTGATAATAGGGGATGCAAACCTGGGAACGTTTAACCAATGAGAATGGGGATGGGAATTTTATGGAAACCTATATATTGTATAGTGTGGATATGCGTTGGAATGTGCGAATGCTGTTTGTGGACTACAGCTCAGCGTTCAACACAATAGTTCCTGCCAAGCTCGACACCAAGCTTAGAGGTCTAGGCGTACCCCCATCCACATGCAGCTGGATACTGGACCTCCTGTCGGACCGCCGCCAGGTGGTGAGGATGGGCAGCACCACATCAGAGCCACTGACCCTCAACACGGGAGCCCCCCAGGGATGCGTGCTGAGCCCTCTCCTCTACTCCCTCTACACCCACGACTGCATGGCTATGCACAGCTCCAACGTCATCGTCAAGTTTGCTGACGACACGACAGTGATGGGCCTGATCGCCGGCGACGACGAGACAGCCTACAGGGAGGAGGTCGGATCGCTGGAGCAGTGGTGCCAGGAGAACAGCCTCGCCCTCAACGTCAAGAAGACCAAGGAGCTGATCGTGGACTTCAGGAAGCAGAGGGGAGAGCACAGCCCTATCTCCATCGACGGCGTTGCAGTAGAGAGGGTCAGCAGCTTCAAGTTCCTCGGCGTGCACATCTCCGAGGACCTCACATGGTCCACGCACACCACACATGTGGTGAAAAGGGCCCAACAACGCCTGTATTTCCTCAGGCGTCTGAAGAAATTCAGCATGGGCCCCCGCATCCTGAGAACATTCTATAACGGCACCATCGAGAGTGTTCTTACAGGGTGTATCACCGCCTGGTACGGGAACTGCACCGCACTCGAGCGCAGAGCGCTTCAAAGGGTGGTGCGGACGGCCCAGTATATCGTTGGAGGTGAGCTCCCCTCCCTCCTGGATATATACAATCAGCGGTGCGTGGCCAAGGCCAAACGAATCATAAAAGACATTGCCCACCCCAGCCACGAACTGTACTACCGTCAGGCAGGCGATACCGCAGTATCAAGTGCTGTACAAATAGGCTTAGCTTAGCTTCCACAGTCAGGCCATCAGGCTGCTGAACAAGGGCGTATAGCATATAACAATGTATATTTTATTACATTGATTTATATATACATATTGCTGTTTTCTGTGCCGATATTTTGCATTTTATGAATTGCATTTTTATTTTTTAACTTTATTCTATTTCTATTCTATTTTATCTATTTTTTTCTTATTTTATAACTGCTGTCTGTCGTCGGGTATTGCACATAAGATTTTCACAGCACTGCTTTATACTTCACTAACTGTGAAGTGACAATAAACTTGACTTGACTTGACATTGTTACAGTAAAAGAGATTGAACTGAGTATCGGCCCCCTGCGAATGACTATTAATGACATTAACTGGTACAGGCTCCACTCTAATATCTCGGACACATATCGAAAGCTAAGCTCTGCACCACGGAGGACCGGGCTCACAATGGATTGGTCTTCCTCATCCTTTAAGGGCACCACATACCCTGGGCTCTTTTAAGACAGGCCTAAAAACCTTTTTATTAAGGAAGACCTTTTTAATGTTAATATTAGTGCTAACTCTTTTTTTTCATTTTATCGTGTTAGTTTAGAACTTTGTAGCACTTTGAGATATATATATTTTTTCAATATAAATAAAATGCATTATTATTATTATTATTATTATTAGCTGTATCAAGCCGTATCGAAACCGTATCAAGCCATATCAATCAAATCGATATATACCGTATGTATGAGGCCATCTACCTGCTGAGTTTTCCTTGCAGATGAAGCGCATGAGCTTCATGAAGCCGTTGGAGATACTCTGCTCATACAGCTGTTCCTCCCGAGTAACACACGCCCACTTTCCTCCAGGACACACCTTCTCCTCATATAGCTCCTCCTCTAGCTGCACACACACACACACACACACACACACACACACACACACACACACACACACACACACACACACACACACACACACACACACACACACACACACCACACACACACACACACACACACACACACACACACACACACACACACACACACACACACACACACACACACACACACACACACACACACACACACACACACAAACTGAGGGTTAGGGCAGAGCTGAAAAACTGTGAAGGGTCCACAGTTTAGAATTTTGGCGCACATGTGAATTTACGGAAAACTTGAGCAATCCCATTCTATACAACCACAAACCCAAATTACACAAAAATTGGTACAGATGCTCTATGGACCCATCTCATCTAAGAACAGAAAGTGATTAAATAATTGTAATAGAATTTAAATGATTGTCTCAATAATAGGACATTGGGATTGCGGTCACTTGGATGGCGGTGTGTGTGGTTGGCAGTGTGTGTGGTTGTTGGAGTGTACGGTTGACGGTGTGTGTGATTGAAGGTGTGTGGGCTGTAAATACCTCTCGAGTTTTAATTATATTAAATGGTATACTATCATACATTTCAATTTATATAGCGCTTTTCTAAGCAGTGCTTAGCAGTGCTTTTCTAAGTGCTTACTGGCGACAGCCAGCACGTTGGGAGGAGTTAGGGTTAGGGTGTCTTGCTCAGGGACACCTCGACACTTGGCTAGGAGGAGCCGGGGAATTGAACCAGCAACCTTCCGCTCTCCACTCTACCTCCTGAGCTACTGCCACCCCTATTATCATCTGGTATTATTATATTAACATCTAGAGGTACTACTACTGATAGTATTATATTAACATCTAGAGCTACTATTACTGATAGTAGTATATTCAATTATATCAATGTTAATATACTAGTCATAGTAGTATAGTAACTAGATGTTATTATTGTACTTTGGTCTAAAGTACAAATTATAGTATTACCTTGTCCTGGTGACTGACTGGTGTGAATGGGATCTCCTGTCTCTCTTGGTTCCTGGTCATCTCCTGTATCGGTCCAGTCATTTCTGTCAACATCAGAAATCAATAAAGTTGAACAGGACACCTTGTAAGGACAGACAGGTGATGAGTAGTGGTTATCCACCCATGAGGACAGACAGGTGATGAGTAGTGGTTCTTCACCCATTTGGATAGACTGGTGATGAAAACTGGGTTTCCACCTGTAAGGACAGACAGGTGATGAGTAGTGGTTCTCCACCTGTGGGAACAGACAGGTGATGAGTAGTGTTTCTCCACCTGTGGGGACAGACAGGGGATGAGTAGTGGTTCTCCACCTGTGGGAACAGACAGGGGATGAGTAGTGGTTCTCCACCTGTAGAGACAGACATGTGATGAGTAGTGGTTCTCCACCTGTGGGGACAGACAGGTGATGAGTAGTGGTTCTCCACCTGTGGGGACAGACAGGTGATGAGTAGTGGTTCTCCACCTGTGGGGACAGACAGGTGATGAGTAGTGGTTCTCCACCTGTGGGAACAGACAGGTGATGAGTAGTGGTTCTCCACCTGTGGGAACAGACAGGTGATGAGTAGTGGTTCTCCACCTGTGGGAACAGACAGGTGATGAGTAGTGGTTCTCCACCTGTTGGGACGGAGACGTGGTGAGAACGTCCCACTGCCTGCCAGTGGGTCAGAAGACGTTGTCTCTCCATCTCATTGGAGGCCTCAGACTCTTCAACCACATCGCGTTCATCATCCAAACCATCAAGATCTTCTAGAGATATGAGGGCCATCACTGCTGCTGGAGAAAGACAGACACACAGACAGACATCCAGACAAACATGCAGACAGAATGACACACAAACAAACAGAAACACAGACACAGACAGATGCACAGCCAGACAGACAGAGGCACAGACAGACTAGGTTAGAATACGACGACTGAATAGACAAACGCCTAACCCGACTAAATAGACATCAATATAATAATGTTATATATAATATGAAACACAAATGACATTTATATAATACTTAAATGTAAAACACTACATCAATGAGGTGAACTCATGGTGGATATCAATACAATACATCTTATTGGGTCTCGGGTTTACTACAATTCAACCACCTAATAGCGACTTGGGATAAAGGTTAGTTTACGTAGTTCGTTGATATCGATCGCCTCCTTTGTCCATGACTGTCTTGGTAAATCATTGACTTATATTATTATGAATTATTATATATTTAACGACTCAAAAGAAGGAGCGAGGTCGTCTTTCTCGTCAATACTGCAACAACGACCAATACAAACAATCGAATAACTACTAACTACTCAACGTATAACTACATCTAATAAATGACTTGCCATCTAATAACTAGTAATGTAATAACTAGTAATATAATAACTACTTATCTAATAACTACTGATCTTATTCAAGGCTGTAAACATGTCGCTGCGTTGACGTTTTCCCTGACGATAACACAAAGTCCGGTTCGGTCTATTTGTCTTCTATAAACATTGAATCAAGACCATCGTTATACAGTATGTTGAGGAATATGATGCGATCTTACCTCGTATTAGTATGCTTAATATTATGACTTTTATTATAATTATTATTATTATTAGTTGTATTATTGTTGTAATAAACAACGAATTCTATAAGAACAATGTATTCTTCTGACCTGCGGTCTGCTTGATATATTCCGGAAGATGTCACGTGATCTGAGAGCCGCTTAGGCTCCACCCACAGAAATAAACCCAATGGAGCACACTACCCACAGATAGAAACCTTCTGGAGTACACCACCTTCAGATAAAAACAACACCCTCAGATAGAAACCCTATCGAATACACCACCCTCCGATAGAAACTACACCCTCAGATAAAAAAAACATCCTCAGATAGAAACAACATCCTCAGATAGAACCCCTATGGAGTACACCACCCTCAAATATAAACTACACTGTCAGATAAAAACAACACCCTCAGATAGAACCCCTTGGAGTACACCACCCTCAAATAGAAACTACACCGTCCGTTAGAACCAACACCCTCAGATAGAACCCCTATGGAGTAGACCACCCTCAGCTATAAACTACACCCTCCGATAGAAACCCTTTGGAGTACACAACCCTCAGAAGGAAAATAAACCCTCAGATAGAACCCCTATGGAGTACACCACCATCAGATATAAAGTACACCCTCCGATAGAAACCCTTTGGAGTACACGATCCTCAGATAGAAACTACAACCTAAGATAGAAACCCTTTGGAGTACACGATCCTCAGATAGAAACTACAACCTAAGATAGAAACCCTAAGGAGTACACCACCCTCAGATAGAAACTACCACCTAAGATAGAAACACTAAGGACTACACCACCCTCAGATATAAACTACACCCTCAGATAGAACCCCTATGGAGTACACCACCCTCAAAAATATAAACTACACCCTCAGATAGAAACCCTTAGGAGTACACAACCCTCAGATATAAACTACACCCTAAGCTAGAACCCCTAAGGAGATACACCACACTTAGCTAGACACCATATGAAGTACACCACCTTTAGATAGAAACAACACTCTCAGATAGAAATCCTTTGAAGTATAACCAACCTCAGATAGAAACTACACCCTCAAATAGAAACCCTAAGGAGTACACCACCATCAGATATAAACTACAACCTAAAACATAACCCCTAAGGAGTTCACTACCCTCAGACAGAAAGCTTATGGAGTACACCACCCTCAGATATAAGGATCACCCTCAAATAGAAACCCTATTGAGTTCACCATCCTCAGATAGAAACCCTCTGGAGTACACCACCCTCAGATAGAAACTACCCTCTCAGGTAGAAACCCTGTGGAGTACACCCCCCTCAGATAGAAACCCTATGGAGTACACTACCCTCAGATAGAAACCCTATGGAGTACATCGCCCTCAGATAGAAACTACACCCTCAGATAGAACCCCCATGGAGAACATAACCCTATCGGCTAACCCTCCACCCAATATATGTGTCTGTAGACCCAGAGGCCCCTGTTTTAGTGACAGCGCCACCTTACAAATGGGATAACCGCTATTAGTTTTATAGTATACTCCCCCCAAATACTTCCTGTCTTAACTAGTAATTGTTTGAAATGTGTATTCCACCCAAATACTTTCTGTCTTAACTAGTTATAGTTTTAAAGCCATGTCATGTCATATAGGAGGTGGCAGCAGCCATCGTTTAAGCAAATGTGCTTGAAGCGGCAGCAGATTAGGATTTCATCTAAGAAGCTACTGAAAGAACATGCCAGTATGTTAAACACCAGCAGCTGCCATCAGGAGAAAGTGTTCAGCCACATGCACAGTCCATCATGCCAATTGTTAATTTGCGCCAGACAGCTCACCACCCCTTTTGCAGAAGCGTGTTGGTCCAGCAAGAGGAATGAGAGCCTTTCTAGGTCAGCACCACCTCAAGAGCCAAAGTCCACACTTCATTGCCGTTCTCCAGTACAGCCATCAGCCAGTTCTGCAAAGTGATCATCCAACAGAGCAATTCCACAACAGCTACCAGATGGCATGGCAGAGTTCAGTAATGTGGCAAGAGACTTTTTCTTACCTCTGGTCTCACAAAGTTTGATTGACTGCCCTGAAAAGGACTGGCCGTGGAAATCCTCCTTCGTAATTGCTGTCGATGGATTGTATCTCAGTGCCACTGAAGAGCTAGACCTCATGAAGTTGCTGGGGCAGGAATCTGCAAGATATGTAAGGAGGACAGCAGTACATATTGGTCCTCCCCCTGTCGGCTTAAGCAAGGGGACCACATCCCAAAGGGTCAGTCGCAAATATTCTGTGAAGCTGAGAGAGCATGGCAATCTCCTTCAAGAGATAGAAGCTGCCAAATTAAAGCTATCTTGATTCTGCATGTGGAATTTCTCCAATCGTAGAGAAGTTACCACACAGCATCAAAGAATAGTATCTCTTTCAGGGCAGGAACAAGGCCGTAACATTTCCTCCATTTTCATTCTTCTGTGATTTCATCTGCAGAGAAGCACAAGCTTGCAACAATCCGGGCTTCAGGCTGGATTGTTGTCTGGATATTGTCTCCAGAATATTTTGTAGAGTATCTGTTATTGTTAGTGGAGAAACTATGGGTGCACTGACACATGTTTCCCATTATTTTATTACATTTTTATATACAGTTGCTCAGGAGGTAGAGTGGTCGCCTCACAACTGGAAGGTTGGTGGTTCGAACCCCCGGCTCCTCCTAGCCAGAGAAACTGTCCAGGTGTCCTTGAGCAAGTGCTCCTGACGTGCTGACTCCGCCGTCTGTGGTTGAATGTGTGTATTAATGGGTGAATGTGAGGCATGATTTGTAATGCGCTTTGGATAAAAGCGCTATATAAAAGGCATATAAAAAGTATATATTTGTTCATGATTTTCTTCTTTTTCCCCCATGTTGTTCTTTCTCTTTGCTTTGTTTCTGTTTATATTTTGTTCCGTGCTACCAGGGAGCAGGTCAGCACCAGGCTCGGTGAGGGCCCAAGGGGCCGGGGTCCCGAGAGGTCACCTGCGAGAGGGCCATGCACGGCACCGGGCCAATAAGACAAATGTGAATGTTAAAAAAACGATTTTATAAAGACAAAGCATGCACACATCTAAATTAAGGGTTAGGGTTAGGGTAGAGGTCGAACCTATATATACAATTTGATTAGACAGTGGGTGTACAAGATACAAGATACAAGATGCTTTATTGGCACAATGTACAAAGTACAATGGAATGCTCACTCCCAATTCACTCCCGCAGTATTCATTTTTAAAACAATACAAAAAAAAAAGACTATATACAATCAAAATTTGCATAAAAAGAACAATATAGTGATGGATGATATTTACATGTTTTGAATTGTGCAAAAATATATAAAAGCATTTAAAGTGCCAGTATTGCAGCAGCATCATGAATGCAGTGCAGTACAGTGCAGTAACTGTAATGAGTCCAGAAAGTCCAGCAAAGTAGGATAGTGTAATGTGAATGACAATGTTATGATAGTGGCAGCACTCCTAGCAGTTCAGTAGATGCACTGCCTGGAGGATAAAAACCATCCTTAAACGAGTGAATGTAGTTGGTGGACCAGGTGGAGGACATTAGCCTCGATGTGGAGTGTTCTGCCAGGGGGGTGGGGGCGGTGTCAGGGTGGAGGTATGGGTCTCCAGAGTGGTTTGTGGGGGTGAGGGGTAGGGAGTACTCAGAGTTGAAGAAGCTGGTATCACCGTAGGAGGCAACAAATGCACCCATCTAAATATTATGTAGAAAATAGTAAGAGATGTTGTTCTTGTATGTGAGTGTGTTAATGTGTTATTTATCGTGTACATAAACTGCTAACAAAAACAGACTAACTAGATGGTTCTCTACTTTACAGATAATATACTGATTTATACTGATATTATTGTGTTTTACACAGGAGTGAATGTTGCTAACTGGTGAAGTTTTACACAGGTATGTGAGCTCTTTTTATGTGTCTTTGTATCGTTCATTTCTATATATTTTTTATGTAATTATTTATTTATTTATTAATTTAACAGTGTATTTCTATACTGTGTGTTCATGTTCACATATTATGAATATTAATTCATAAATGACTGCTAGTGTGAGGGAAGAATATTCTTAAAGGGACATTGTAATTATATGTTCAGAATGACAAAAAAACGTTTTATTGATTTAATGGAAGATTTGATGTAGTAGGGTTAGGGCTGATTAGGGTTAGGTAAGGGGGTTATAACACCACACATGTGATGATCCTGTCCCGAAGCAGATTTGGTGTGTATGATGCATGATGCAAATCATGCTGAAATTGTCAGCAAATTGTCAGTGACCTAAAGTGAATAATTAGTGGATGTGTCAGGTGTATAACCCTCCAGCATGGCTCTACCAGCCAGTTGAAGCTCCTATTTGATAAGGCATGGCTTCAACTGGCAGGTCAGGCCATGCTGGAGTCTCCCTTTGTTAGTGTTTGAGGATTAGGGTTATTGTTAGGGTTTTGTGAACCAGTTGCTGCCATCTGGTGGCTGTAATATGTATTGTGATCTGGTGGCTGTAATATATATTGTGATCTGGTGGCTGTAATATATATTGCGGACATTCATTACTCTTCCATAGTGCCTGACAGCAGAGGGACTTGAACCCAGATTTTCAGCAATGCAAAGCTAGGGTTAGGGTTAGGGTTAGGGTTAGGGTACACACCATGAGAACCGTACAGGCTCAGCCAGTGGGCTGCCCTTATGCACACCATGAGAACCGTACAGACTCAGCCAGTGGACTGCCCTTATGCACAACATGAGAACCGTACAGACTCAGCCAGTGGTCTGCCCTTATGCACAACATGAGAACCGTACAGACTCAACCAGTGGACTGCCCTTATGCACACCATGAGAACCGTACAGACTCAGCCAGTGGACTGCCCTTATGCACAACATGAGATCGGAAGCGCAAACCGACGAAGAAACAAGCCTGGGTTGTGTTTCTTTAGAAACCCGTCCGAAAAAGAAAGAGGAGGAGATAGTGGATTGCTGTTAAACGCGCCTCTGTCCCCGGGCAGGGCAAAGAATGGAAACCATCAAAATACACATGTCTTTGCAGAGAACATTTACTCAAAGATTAGCTAAATACTGAGTATTTTAATTGGGTTTTTGTTATCATAGCTTTAGATTCAAGATTCAAGAATTGTATTGGCCATATGCAAGTACAATGGAATGCTTACATGTATTAGCTCCGGCAGTATGAATTACCTACAATTTAACAGTATATGCTATACCATCTACTAAACGTATACTATACAACACTGTACACAATAAACAATAACAAAAAAGTGACCGAATAAAGAGATGGATGATGATTTAAAGTTATAGTAGTGCAGCAGCATCATGAATACAGTGCAGAACAGTGCAGTAACTGTTGTTGTTGTTTTAACTGAGTCCAGAAAGTCGAGCAAAAGTATGATGGTGTACGATGTGATAAGGATGACAATGTTTTGATTGTGGCAGTGAAGCAAAGTTTATTTTACAGACTTTATGTAAAATGTACACTGACAAATTTGAATAATAATAATAATTATTATTAATATTCTTATTTTATATATTCATTGATTTTTTTATGTGAACTTCTCCAAATTATTTTATTGTAAACAGTTAACATGTTGGGTTCTTTATATGGTTTTGTGTTGATTGGGGGGGGGGGGGGGGTGCTTATAAGCGTGGCACCTTTTTGACTTCCTTGTGTTTGGGAAGCATGGAAAGCGGTGAGTTGTGGTTGTATTTCTCTCTGGGTGAATTTCGATAAAATGTATATAATTGTTGGGTTGAAAGTGATTGTTTTTGATGCAATGTTGATGTACAAATTCAAAAAAAAATGTAAGTCTCTATGAATGAATTATGAAAATGAGCGTGTATCGAAGCGTGAAAGAATACCGATTGTTGAATGGGCGTTTAGCTTGATGCTAACAGATGTATGGCGCTGTACAGATTCAGAGGACTCCATTACCCATTTCCCTGTCTGACTACCCCATCACTGTTTTACAGCTATGTTGGTTTGAGTGTTATTAAGATCTGTCTTTTATTTTAGTATCAAGTATTGATTCATACAAGGAATCCACTATACGGTCGTTATCAAGTGTGTTGGTTATTTTCTTATTGTAGTTGATTGTTGTAAAGCTTATTGTATTTGATTTGTATGATTTTGAGAATTACCCCTTTCCCTGTTTGTTGACTACCCCATCACTGTTTTACAGGTATGTTAGTTTGAGTGTTTGAGAAATGATTAAGATCTGTCACTTATTATATTCAAGTATCAAGTATTGATTCATACAGGTAATCCACTATTCAATCATTATCAAGTGTGTTGTTTTTTTTATTGTAAGTTGATTGTTGTATTTGATTTGTATGATTTTGAGAATTGTTTTGTGAAAAATAACAATTACACCTTGTGTTTGGGAAGCATGTAAAGGGATTCCAGTGGAATCCATTACCCCTTTCCCTGTTTGTTCCATCACTGTTTTACAGAATAAACAACAAAAGACCAGTCTTCTCTACAATCTTCCCTGTGATCAGCTGCTCAGGGTAGAACAGCTGGCGGTAGGTTCCGGTACGCACCTCGTCGATGACAGTTGGCTCCAGGTCGACGAAGACGGCCCTGGGAACATGTTTCCCAGCTGTCCCGCTGAAGAAGGTGTTTTGATGAGTCGTTCCCCCGCTGTAGGTGTTGACGCTGGGCATCTGGCCATCGGGCTGGATGCCGGTCTCCAGACAAGCAGGCATTGCCCATCTAGGTCCAAGCCTGGCCGACATGCACTGATATACACGCTTTAATTTAGATTAGTTTATCTTCTTTCCGAGGTTGAGGGGTCGGTCAATGACGGTGGCTATGAGACGGCTTGTGACAGTTTTTAGCCAACTGAGTGCACATGGGTTGGAACTGGCTTCTAAGAAGTGTTTCCACTATACAATCATTATCAAGTGTGTTGGTTATTTTATTGTAAGTTGATTGTTTTTGATTTGTATGATTTGTATGAGAATTGTTATTTTGTGAAAAAAATAACAATTGTGTTTGGGAAGCATGGAAAGGGATTCCATTACCCCTTTCCCTGTTTGTTGACTACCCCCATCACTGTTTTACAGAATAAACAATGAAAGATCAGCTCAGTGTCTTCTCTACAATCTTCTTCATTGCATTGAGACAATCATTTGGAGATATTATCCATATGCGTGTAGCTGACAAAATTAAGTCTGCGCAACAGCACTCCTAGCAGTTTAGTAGGTGCACTGCCTGTGGATAAAAACGATCCTTGAACCTGGTAGTCCTTGTATGGATGCTGCAGAACCGCCGACCGGTAGGGGGGAGAAGAGACGCTGACCAGGGTGGTTGCGGTCCTTAGTGATGGAGATGGCCATATTCTGACATCTGGTCCTAAAGATCTCCTCAATGCATGGAAGTGCACACCCGATGATTTTTTCCGCCGTCCTCACGACCCTCTGGATTGCTTTATTCGCCTGTGCAGTGGTGTTGCCGTACCACAGTGACGCCACTCGTCAGAACACTCCTCAGTAGAAGTTTACAAGCCACCGTTTGCCTATGCCCCTTCTCCTGAGCGTAATAGTTCTGAAATGGTTCATTTTCGTGGACCGACGCAACCAACTTCAGTGGCCTTGACTAGTTATGTTAGATAACAGCAGTTGTTGGAGGGATAGAGGGGTTTACCAGCATGTTATATTAACCTAGCAAGCAACAGTACTTGCAATGTGTTATATTCTAGCCTGTTCATTTGGCCGAGTTTAGTTTTGAAAGAATGTATACTTTTCAATAGTTTGAGTCGTGATGATTGCTCGACAATGTTGTTGTACTAATAAATGCATTTTGATACTGTACCATCAGCGATATATTGTCGTTTCCTTCTTTCGACAACTGTAGCCTCATAATTTAAGGGGAGGAATTCTCCACAATATATATGTACACATCGCCTGTGTGCATATATCTTGTGGAGAATTTCTCCCATAATAAACGGGGACGTCGCTGTTTTACGTGATGGAAGTACTGCGGCGGTTGCTGTATATGGATCGCAAGTGCCCAAAACCTACAGTTTGTTTACATCTTTGTTTTTCTACTTTAGAGAGGTCATCATAATAGTCGTGGCTTGAAACGGATGGTAAATTGACAGGCCTGTGGTGCAGTTCTGTACAATGCACTGCAGTTCTGAACGATGTTTTGCCGCCAGGGCTCCCCGCAAGTCACGTGACTAAACAACGAATAGGATTTGGGTTCGTAAAAAAGCCCGTCGGCCCCCTTGTGCCGCTCGTGCGCTCCGCGTCTACATACGCTCGTGCGCTCTCTGGAACTCCAGTCTCCTCCTGCTACGTGCCCTTTGATCTCCGTAGGCTATGCTCGGCGCGCGGTCACACGGCAGCATTATCCGCTGTGTGCCGAGTGGAGTCTAGTTCGACGCACGACACAGTGACGGTTATACGCACAAGAGCGCGGAGGTTGTCCACGGCAAACCAAGCAGTATTTCCTTTCCTGCTTTCTTTCCAGAATCCCATCGTTTAGGGCTGCTGCCTAAGAAGTTCTGCACCGAAGTTCCCTGAACCATGAAAAAAATTGCAAATTCAGGTAGGTCACCTGCTCTCGTATTATTCTGAAATGAGCTCAGGCTCACATTGTAGATTAAAACATGTAGGAAGAAACAAGCACAAGCACAAGCTGTGTGGAATCTATGGCAGGGCTATAGTGTCCAACTTTTCATCAATTTACAAATTCTATGGTTTACTGATAACTATTTTGTCCTTTACATGTTTATTCTGTTCTATATCGAACTACATTTTCTAAATGCAAAGTATGTCTTTCAAGCACAGCACACGCATGTAACTCCCAACAGTTAGACAGTCAGACCGTTAGATTGGAAAGGTCTTAGTCCTGTTTTGGATTTCAAGCCCTGGCTGTCTCTATCTCTGGGTGGTATCATCCGTCCAATATAACGATAACCTATCAGCACACACACACACACACACACACACACACACACACACACACACACACACACACACACACACACACACACACACACACACACACACACACACACACACACACACACACACACACACACACACACACACACACACACACACACACACACACAAAATGTGAGAGGCTGAAATACTGTAGGATTACTTCATATATTTGCATATTCATGAACTATGGCTATTTATGACATGTGATTTAATCAATCAGTGATTTATTTTCATAGTTTATCAGTTGAGCCAGTAAGATGTGCTTACGTGAACATTATTTCCTCAATATGCACTTTTTCTCTTCTCTAATAGACTGTGATGCAGACAAAACAGGACTTATGGAATTGAGGAATGTAATGTTTATTGCCACCAAAATACCCAAAAAAGTATATTGACGTACAATCGATATGAATCCTGCTAGTCCAAAACCTGTAAAAAAAATATAGGTTCATTGTTTTGACCTTAAGGTGGCAAAACATGTGCCAGCTGGAAACACTCGATGGCTGAAAGCCCAAGGGAGACAATTATAGTTTTATGATTACATTTCAGGACAAATATGTTTACTTTCTCTGTGTGGCTAAAACTATTATATTATTCTGCAACAAATAGGATAAACTATGGAGCATCATATTAATTCCTTTGGCTTCACAGCTTGAACCTTGTATGTCATATAGGTCATAGCATAGTATGAACCTGCTAGTGAATAGCATGTTTTTAAGATTGAATTTGCATCACATGTTGAAGGAAAGATAATTCAGGTTGAATATAGTCTCAGATCATGAAATTAAGAGCTCTCTCAACACATGTATACAGCATATCATCCATCAGTCACTTTATTGTTCTTTTATTGTTATTTTTATTTTGTACAGTATTGTTATAGTCTTGTACAGTATAAGTATAGTTCATAGTATAGCATTTAGTGTTAAATAGTAGTAAATTCATACTGCGGGAGGGAATGGGGAGAAAGCATTCCATTGTGCTTGTTGTACAAATCTTGATGCTTGAATCTTGAATCTTGAATCTAGACTTGCTACATAATAGAACACAAGCACATACAATAATTACAAAAAATGTGAGGTTTTGTCAGATAATTGATTTACTGACTTACTAGGGCGGCAGTATAGCAGTACGGCAGTATGGCTTAGGAGGTAGAGCGGTCGCCTCACATGTTGGTTCGATCTCCGGCTCCTCCTAGCAAAACCTGTCGAGGTGTCCTTGAGCAAGACACCCTAACCCTAACTGCTCCTGACGTGCTGGCTGTCTCCTTGCATGGCTGACTCCGCAGTCGGTGGTTGAATGTGTGTATGAATGGGTGAATGTGATGCTTGACTTGTAAAGCGCTTTGGATAAAAGCACTGTGTCAAAAAAAGCATCCATTACCATTACCATGGCACACACACAGTCACACTCACTCGATGTAAAGCGCTTTGGGTGTCTTGAAAAGCGCTATATAAATGCAATGAATTATTTTAATTATTACTATTATACCTTAGATTCACCGTTTACAATGATGTATTGCTTAGTCCTACTAGAGTCGCAGTTAGACAGCAACCTTCTAGTTATGCCTCTTGGACCTCTTTTGAGTCACAGTCAGACCATATAGGTATGCTGCAAAGTCCAACTTGTGTCACTGCCAACGTATTTGATGAATATATGTGTAAAGTAAATGTATTCAAAGATGTGCCGACTAAAATTAAAATTTCTTACAACAGTTTGAAACAAAGAATGAACTGACGCGGTCCGGAACCGTCTGTGGAGCATCTGTTTAGATGTTTCTGTCCTTGTTGTTGTACTCATGTATGTTTAAACCCTCATATGAATATTTGATGAATATGTTTTGGTGCAATATTCTGCAAGCAGAAGTGTTAGCTTGTTCATTAGGAACCTGGGGCAATGTTCCATAGATTAAAGGTTGGTTTAATCTCCACAAAATGCAGATTTTGTGAACAAACACAAAAATCGTTGTTTAATCTTGTTTTTCAGCTTAGCCCATAATGGACTGCATGTTCTGTTGTTGTGTGTGTGTGTGTGTGTGTGTGTGTGTGTGTGTGTGTGTGTGTGTGTGTGTGTGTGTGTGTGTGTGTGTGTGTGTGTGTGTGTGTGTGTGTGTGTGTGTGTGTGTGTGTGTGTGTGTGTGTGTGTGTGTGTGTGTGTGTGTGTGGTAGTTGTAAATGGACCCTGGAAGAAAATAGAGTCACAGAGGAGAAGCACTTCTCCTCCCCCCCCTTCCCTCCCTCACTCTGTCCTTTTTGCTCGTTTAACCCGTCTTCCTACGCATGAGAGATCAGAGTGTTTTGGCCTCCTGGTGATGAGGTCATCTCTGAAACAATCCTCTTGTAGGCTTCAATGGCTGCTTTTCTCTAGCAAGGAGTTGCTTGGAAGGAGGGGGGGGGGGGGGGATTTTTTGTGGATCGTACTCAAACAACCCCTGAGGTCCAGATTTCTAATAGTACAGAAATTAGAGGCCAACCTGAGCTAACTAGAGGCCAACCTGAGAGTACATATCTGTACTCTCATCCAGTTTTGGTGACCAATTTGGGCCATTAGAAGCCATATAATCCATCTTTCACCATATTTGCATAAGAGCATTGCGTTGATCCCCAAGGGACGGTCCATTCTAGCACTGGTCTCAGTAGCATAAACTGTGAGAACAGCTTCTGGATGTATTACCAGTACCAGATCATACCTCCTCCCACGCCGGAGACAATGGCAGGTCCCGCGGTGCCCGAAGCAGATGCAGAGACTCAATGCTGCTCTTCATCCCTCCTCCACAATGAGACACCCAAGCTCCATTCCCTTCCACTGGAGTCTCAGTGCCTGGGCCCGGACCTCCAGCACACATCCAGCATGACGTTCATTCCTCTCGTTGGGGAGCCACTGTGTTAGCTTTCTTACTTAGCCTTCTTTCAAAGCTGATAACTTAGCTTTCTTACTAAGCTATCTTACTAAGCTTTCTCACTTAGCTTTCTTACTAAGCTTTTTTACTAAGCTTTCTTATTTAGCTTTCTC
>CM051003.1:14305125-14325125 GCA_027704905.1 Muraenolepis orangiensis
TAGTTTCCCTGGAGTAGCAGTTTTTTGTTAGTTTAGTGGATACTGGATGATTTGTGGTGGGCTGGGAGGTGGCTGAAATATGGCCCCACATGTTCTCCACAGAGGCGATGAGAAGCCATGTTGATAATGAGATACATGATTTTTTTTATATATATATATATATATATATATATATATATATATATATATATACACGTTTTAATGATGGATTTGGCCTTTTCATCATAAAAGGAGCCCGGCATGACTTGAAGAATAAAGCGTCCAATCAGCTCTCTAGGGTAGAGGACCAGCACCTCTCTAGGGTTGAGGACCAGCACCTCTCTAGGGTAGAGGACCAGCACCTCTCTAGGGTAGAGGACCAGCACCTCTCTAGGGTAGAGGACCAGCACCTCTCTAGGGTAGAGGACCAGCCCCTCTCTAGGGTAGAGGACCAGCAGCTCTCTAGGGTAGAGGACCAGCAGCTCTCTAGGGTAGAGGACCAGCAGCTCTCTAGGGTAGAGGACAAGCACCTCTCTAGGGTAGAGGACCAGCACCTCTCTAGGGTTGAGGACCAGCACCTCTCTAGGGTAGAGGACCAGCACCTCTCTAGGGTAGAGGACCAGCACCTCTCTAGGGTAGAGGACCAGCAGCTCTCTAGGGTAGAGGACCAGCACCTCTCTAGGGTAGAGGACCAGCAGCTCTCTAGGGTTGAGGACCAGCACCTCTCTAGGGTAGAGGACCAGCACCTCTCTAGGGTAGAGGACCAGCCCCTCTCTAGGGTTGAGGACCAGCACCTCTCTAGGGTTGAGGACCAGCACCTCTCTAGGGTAGAGGACCAGCACCTCTCTAGGGTAGAGGACCAGCACCTCTCTAGGGTAGAGGACCAGCACCTCTCTAGGGTTGAGGAACAGCAGCTCTCTAGGGTAGAGGACCAGCACCTCTCTAGGGTAGAGGACCAGCACCTCTCTAGGGTAGAGGACCAGCCCCTCTCTAGGGTTGAGGACCAGCACCTCTCTAGGGTTGAGGACCAGCAGCTCTCTAGGGTAGAGGACCAGCACCTCTCTAGGGTAGAGGACCAGCACCTCTCTAGGGTAGAGGACCAGCACCTCTCTAGGGTAGAGGACCAGCACCTCTCTAGGGTAGAGGACCAGCAGCTCTCTAGGGTAGAGGACCAGCACCTCTCTAGGGTTGAGGACCAGCACCTCTCTAGGGTAGAGGACCAGCACCTCTCTAGGGTAGAGGACCAGCACCTCTCTAGGGTAGAGGACCAGCAGCTCTCTAGGGTAGAGGACCAGCACCTCTCTAGAGATGAGGACCAGCACCTCTCTAGGGTTGAGGACCAGCCCCTCTCTAGGGTTGAGGACCAGCACATCTCTAGGGTAGAGGACCAGCAACTCTCTAGGGTAGAGGACCAGCACCTCTCTAGGGTAGAGGACCAGCACCTCTCTAGGGTAGAGGACCAGCAGCTCTCTAGGGTAGAGGACCAGCACCTCTCTAGGGTTGAGGACCAGCACCTCTCTAGGGTTGAGGACCAGCAGCTCTCTAGGATAGAGGACCAGCACCTCTCTAGGGTAGAGGACCAGCAGCTCTCTAGGGTTGAGGACCAGCACCTCTCTAGGGTTGAGGACCAGCACCTCTCTAGGGTAGAGGACCAGCAGCTCTCTAGGGTAGAGGACCAGCACCTCTCTAGGGTAGAGGACCAGCACCTCTCTAGGGTAGAGGACCAGCACCTCTCTAGGATTGAGGACCAGCAGCTCTCTAGGGTAGAGGACCAGCAGCTCTCTAGGGTAGAGGACCAGCACCTCTCTAGGGTAGAGGACCAGCAGCTCTCTAGGGTTGAGGACCAGCACCTCTCTAGGGTAGAGGACCAGCACCTCTCTAGGGTAGAGGACCAGCACCTCTCTAGGGTAGAGGACCAGCAGCTCTCTAGGGTTGAGGACCAGCACCTCTCTAGCTGTAGTATTCCCTGTCATTTATTGTTTGTTACATTATTCATCATCATCCTGTGTGTGGTGTGTGCTACAGCTCTGTGCTGTAGGTATGTAGATGGAGAGATTGATAGTTCTTATTTCCTAGTTTATCATGAAATAAGGTGTGGTATTTTATGACACATTCTGTGTCATATTAGTGCCCTACTTGTCATATTAAGATGTGTACTTTTTAGCGACCAGCGGGTGTGTGTTCCTTGATACAGAATATGGAGTCTTTTCAAAGACAGACAATGACTTTGCTGTTAGGAGAACAGCACTGTGTGTGTGTGTGTGTGTGTGTGTGTGTGTGTGTGTGTGTGTGTGTGTGTGTGTGTGTGTGTGTGTGTGTGTGTGTGTGTGTGTGTGTGTGTGTGTGTGTGTGTGTGTGTGTGTGTGTGTGTGAGAGAGACAGTGTATTCAGTGTGCATGTGTGCAAGTGTGTGTGTTTGTGTATATGTGTATGCCTGAGTGTGTGCATGTGTAATTATGTCTCAACAATAAATAATGTGCAGAGAGGAAGTTGAAGAAGGGACAAAGGAACATGTGATATATGACTGCAGTGAGGGAACGAGAGAGAGAGAGAGAGAGAGAATGAATGACAGTGACATTGAGAGAGACAGATACAGTGACAGTAAGAGTGAGACAATGTGTGTGAGAGAGAGAGAGAGAGAGAGAGAGAGAGAGAGAGAGAGAGAGAGAGAGAGAGAGAGAGAGAGAGAGAGAGAGAGAGAGAGAGAGAGAGAGAGAGAGAGAGAGAGAGAGAGAGAGAGAATGAATGACAGTGACATTGAGAGAGACAGATACAGTGACAGTAAGAGAGAGACAATGTGTGTGAGAGAGAGAGAGAGAGAGAGAGAGAGAGAGGAGAGAGAGAGAGAGAGAGAGAGAGAGAGAGAGAGAGAGAGAGAGAGAGAGAGAGAGAGAGAGAGAGAGAGAGAGAGAGAGAGAGAGAGAATGAATGACAGTGACATTGAGAGAGACAGATACAGTGACAGTAAGAGAGAGACAATGTGTGTGAGAGAGAGAGAGAGAGAGAGAGAGAGAGAGAGAGAGAGAGAGAGAGAGAGAGAGAGAGAGAGAGAGAGAGAGAGAGAGAGAGAGAGAGAGAGAGAGAGAGAGAGAGAGAGAGAGAGAGAGGCAGAGAGAGACAGGACAGGGACATAAGAAGAGGAGGTCCATATGACCAGCACATGGGTCTGAGGCACATGGGTCTGAGGCTCACTCACTTGTTGTTCCAGCAGATTGAAGGCATTAAAAACCAACTACTCAGAGAAACGTACCAGAGAGGGAAGGCGGGAGGGGGGAAAGAGAGAGAAGGGGGGGGGGGTAGTAGGAGGAAAAGGAGGCAGCACAAAGGGAGGGGCCCATTACGTAGGGACAAAGTGACAAAGTCAGAAGGAAAGAAAAAGGGGGAAGTCTCTGAAAACTAAAGCAGTGAGTGCGTAGAGAGAGAGGGAGAGAGGGGGAGAGAGAGAGAGAGAGAGAGAGAGAGAGAGAGAGAGAGAGAGAGAGAGAGAGAGAGAGAGAGAGAGAGAGAGAGAGAGAGAGAGAGAGAGAGGGGGAGAGAGAGAAAGGAGAAGTTACATGTGGTTATTTGAGGTAGTGATTGAGGAATGGAGCGAGACAGAATAGCTGGTAAGTTTTTTAACAATTGTTCTAACTTTCAACCTTTAACATTGAGGACCTTTCTTCCTTGGAGAGGAACATGATTTCCCCCTCTCTCACCCTTGTTAAACCTAAGAGGAAGCGGTTTTTTGTCGCATGCCCAAGGAAGCAGTAGTTAGTTGGGATTTGACTTGCGCTGCTTGCGTCTCTTGGGTCAGAGGCAAATGTTTAGAAACCTCTCTCTCTCTCTCTCTCTCTCTCTCTCTCTCTCTCTCTCTCTCTCTCTCTCTCTCTCTCTCTCTCTCTCTCTCTCTCTCTTTCTCTCCCTCTTACTCTGCAGTTCTGCCTGTTCCATCTGCTTCACCTCTGGACTCCATCACAACCAATGCCTGTCTGTCTCTTTTTAGCCCCTCTCTCTCTCTCTCTCTCTCCTAATGGACCAGCGAGGAGGGTGTCCAGAGCTGTTGGTTTGTTGTTAAAGAACTTGTCTGGTGTGCTGTCTTACTGAAGGGCGTTCACGCCGAGGAGCTGTCAGAAGGCTTTCATGTGGAGCGCACTCAGAGTCTGACAGTCCCGACGTGAGGAAATCCAATCTCCCGCCACGCAGCGCCGGTGGCACTTTAATTAGCGGGAACGTTTAAGACTTTGATGCAGGGCACTGGAAGGGGGGGCTTGGAAAGAGAGTGGATCTGTCGTCAACGTGCTGAGACTCTGAGACGCGTCAGAGTTCCGGGGAGCTTGGATAAGCTGTGATTGACAGAGAGGTTCAGAGAGGGAGAGAGAGAGAGAGAGAGAGGGACAAAAAAGAGATTGGGATAAAGAGAGCAAATGGGATTGTATGTTTGTGTGTGTGCATGTACATATGTGGGGGTCTACCTCCTACACACTCCCATGTGTACTCCGATTGAGTTGGCACACAGTGACGGCAACACTGTGTGTGTGTGTGTGTGTGTGTGCGTGTGCGTGTGCGTGTGCGTGTGTGTGTGTGTGTGTGTGTGTGTGTGTGTGTTCATGTGGTGGAGTGGTGCATCTCCCTAACACTGTCACTAGTGCTGTAGATATCTCCACTTGGACGGAGATAGCTATACGACCTCGTCAGGAACTTGACTAAGATTAGAGCCTGGCATCAACAACTAATGCTAATTCATTTTTGGAGCTGTGGCTGTGAATGGCTGTCTCAACCCACTAGTATATAGTAGCGGAGCGCTGTCGTGGTTCTTATCACCACTTGATGGCAGTGTTGCGGTGTGTGTGGGAGGTTCCATCACAGCCAGTGGAGGTGGGGGGGGGGTCCATGCATGTAGATGATTCATATTTCACACAGAAATGGGGGAGGGGTTGCCGGGGGTGATTTCAGTAGGGGATGAGGAAGAGGACGTCAGGGTTGAGGTGAGGTCATCTGTGAGGTCATTTTCCACTCGTGGACGGCCTCTCGGCCCGATGCCCTAGCTAAGCAACTTCCTGTGTTTTTTTTTTCTCTGTTTGTACTTTGTAGTGTTGCCATAGCGTCAGGCTACCCTTCAGATAGTGCTCCGATGACGATTTGATCACGATAGCAGCCTCAGCTAGGGGGAAATTCAGAGAGATATAGAAAGTGTGTGTGTGTGTGTGTGTGTGTGTGAATGTGTGTGTCCATCCATGGTGATTATTTTTGCGATAGTATTCACTGTTAGTTGGAATGATAGTTTTTTGCATCACAATTCTCATTTTCACTGAAAAAACAATCATGATGTGACATTTGTTAGGGTACCAAACCAACATTTACTCGTATTGAACTTGAACCTATTGTGATTTCCATAATATTTAGATAAATTGCACGTACCTCCATTGTGGCAGGTTCCTGTTGGAAGGCTGCTCCTAGTTCTAGTATAGGGAGCAGGTCTAGCTAGTTCTAGATGGTTCCCCCAGGTGTGACTGTGGAGCACAGGGACCAGGTGTACCCAGTTCCGGATGGTTCCCCCAGATGTGACAGGGACAAGGTGTAGCAGTGACGCTGTTTATGTCATCTATGTGTTGAACTAGAGGGCCTGTCGAAGGGTGTTCAATATGTTTATGATTATGTTTGTGTAGCTTGTTTTAATTAAAGAACACATGGCAATTATTCATACTGCTAACAATAGGTTTTGTTTGTCTCACATTCATACACACATTCAACCACCAACGGCGGTGTCAGCCATGCAAGGAGACAGCCAGCACGTCAGGAGCAGTTAGGGTGTTCCTCGCTAGGGTGTCTTGCCAACCTCGACAGCTTTTGCTAGGAGGAGGCGGGGATCGAACCAGCAACCTTCCAGTTGTGAGGCAACCGCGCTACCTCCTGAGTTAAACTGACGCCCAATTAAAGACATTTACAATGCCTATAATGTTATCAAGAGGACTCTTGATAACATTCACTCTTGAATTGTATTGTATGCATAAGCATATTCTGCTTATGCATAAAATGCACAGTGCTGATGTGATGATGTTCACAAATGTGGCAAGTGCACACACACACACACACACACACACACACACACACACACACACACAGCATGAACAGGAGTGAGAAAAATCAAGGAAATCAGCCTTCCACCCTGTACTGTGATGGCGGCCAACAGGATATCCTGTATGAGTCAACAACTCCACTCCCCTGCCCCCAGCAGCCTCTGCATTGTTTTATATCATAGGTGGTGAATAATGATAAGAGAGGAAGGGAAGCCCCGCCCTCTGTTCCCAGGGGTGTGTGTGTGTGTGTGTGGGGGTGGGGGGGGTGACAGGTACATTTAATCACAAAGGCACCGCTCCACCCCAGGAAGATACACTTCAGTACATGGAGCACTGCTGTTGTTCTTTATTTTAGTGTTTAACCGTAGATACCGCGGCAGGATAGCTCAGTCTGTTGGGTTCAAGTCCCTGAAACACCTGGGCACTGCCGAGGTGCCCTTGAGCAAGGCACCAGACCCCTACACTGCTCCCCGAGTAGCTGCATATAAAAATAGCTGCCCACTGCTCCTAATACTAGGATGGGTTAAATTCAGAGAATCAAATTGAACTGTGTGTGTGCATGTATGTGACCAATAAGGAGGATTCAATCCTGCAGATTTATATTAAGATCACGTAGGACCATGTGGGTGAGATCAAATCATGTATGAAATCATTGGAATCCCATAAGCGCTAGCAAGCACACTTACTACTTATCCCAAATCCAAGTTTTACTTCCGGCAGCTTGCATTCTAGAAAGCCTGGTCCGGAATGATGAGGATTTAATGTAACACTGTCACTACAAAGGCTTAAGGGAATGGGATCCCTAAACCAGAGGCCTGTAGCTTCAACTTCATAGGCATAGCCTAGTGAGTCTAAATAAAACACACAGATGATGATGGAGAGAAGGCTGGTTTGGGGCCGGTGCCTGCAGATTAGTGTTTGTGGTTGTGTTGTATTCATGTTGGTCCTGTGCTGACCACACAGAAAAGCCCTTCAGTGTGCCTCGACATCATTATAGGCTTGCGGAAACCTCACAGAGGAAAAGAACATGAACGCACTCCACCTCAGCCAATCAACTATGTGGGAACGCTAACATTATGCTTTGTGTTGTATGTAGCAGTTGGTATATAATAATAACAATAATAATAACAATACTAGAGGACAACAAGCAAAGCTGGCTTTGAGTGAAGTAAAAAGAATGTGTAAGAATCATTTTTTTAATGAAGGTCTATTTCCTTCCTGTAATGAGATGACATGTGTACAGCGTCAGCTGTTAGTGTAAGCAGAGTACAAAGAGAACAGCCGGCTGTCTATCAGCATTGAGTCCTGGTTTACCTGCCTGCTACATTTCCTGGCTCTCCAGCACGGTACTTACACAGGGGTCTACACAGGTAGACACACACACACACACACACAGGTAGACACACACACACACACACACACACACAGGTAGACACACACACAGACCTAAATGCCTGCACATACATGTTCCAGTTAAAAGTCACACACGTACCGAGTATCCTCAAAGCCAAGAGAACACACACACACACGCACACACACACACACACACACACACACACACACACACACACACACACACACACACACACACACACACACACACACACACACACACACACACACACACACACACACACACACACACACGCACACACACACACTGCACCAGATGTTGTTTTGGTAGTGTTCCCCTCGTTCTGTCTCTGTACCTCAGAGTCCGCCTTGAGCGTGTCTCCATGTTTAGATAAATACACACTGGCCGGGATAGATGTTGGGGTTGGGGGTGGGGGTGGGGTGGGGGTGGGGGTGGGGGTGTATTCTGCCCACCGTGTGGTGGGTTTAATGAAGGAGTGCGGCATATGGTTTACAGTGCTGCCACACCGGGCCCTTTCACAGGGGCCACCGCGGGCCACACACACACACACACACACACACACACACACACACACACACACACACACACACACACACACACACACACACACACACACACACACACACACACACACACACACACACACACACACACACACACACATTGTGCTATAAGGGACCGGAATATGTGGGCCTGATTGTGTGAATGCATGTGTCCTAGAAAAACATATGTACCAACATAACATACAACATAACATCACAACTAACATGTCCAACAATGTGTCCCATGTATACACGATTGTAGATTGTATTGTTGGTACACAAATGCTCACCTACATATGTAGACTGCTAATGTGACTGGGGAACGAACAGTGAGGCAGTCACACGTATATGGACACTTTGCATGTGCATGGATGCACACACACACACACACACACACACACACACACACACACATACACACACACCTAGGGGCAGCTGTCAACATGCTTGAGATCCATACGAGATAACCTCCGAGAGCAGGCGCTCAGTTTATAACACATAACAACAAGGTATGTGTGTGTGTGTTTGTTGGGGGGGGGGGAGGGCATATGTTTAATTAGTGCATGGCCAACATACAGCTTGTATGTTGGCCTGTATGGCGCCCCGCAAGCCTGTAGGTCGGCCGCTGGCCCTGCTCCCCGTCCTCCGACACCTCCCAGCAGTTGGTATGGTTGGTAACCAGACCACCACGTCATAAATGACATAATGTCCCGGTGACCTCCCAGGTGTCAGGGTTGAGGTAGGGGAGCAGCAGGTGGGCCTGTTGGCACTGAGCTCGTGTTCTACAGAATGCGGCTTTTCATTGTGACTAAGGGGCTCGCCCCTTTCACTGACACACACTCTATAAAACACACACACACACACACACACACACACACACACACACACACACACACACACCACACACACACACACACACACACACACACACACACACACACACACACACACACACACACACACACACACCAGGCCCTGGTATCCTGCCTCCACCGGGAGGGAAGGGGGGGGGGGCAAAACACACGTGGAAACAGAGAGGTGACTATCAATAGGCTCAGTGGACAGACAGTCATTATACTCAAGTAACTGTTAAGTATGGTGTTCTTTTTTACTTGCATGCCTGCCAAAATGAGGCTGTGAAAAACCGGGGATTTGCAAATGGCTCACCCTCAACGTCCCCATATAACCCTACACCACAGGTAGAAAGATGAAGAAATACAACAATGTGAAAAATGACTTTGAATTAGTCTTAAATGCATACAAAATGTGATCTTTGAAGTCAGCAGTTCGAATGTACATCACCAAAGAGAAAGAGAGAGAGAGAGAGAGAGAGAGAGAGAGAGAGAGAGAGAGAGATCTAGTGTGTATCCAGGACTTTACTCTTGGTTCCCTCTGTGTACCCACGGCTAGGTTGTGTTGTTAACATAGTTAGCATGTTTGGTAATGTCATTTTTTCCCCACATCCTATGCTAGCGCCAGCCGACATAACTTACAAAATGCATGGCATTTGCTGATGTGGCTAGCGGTTAGAAAGGGGAAGGTCTCACACCAAGTGGACTTCAATTTACAAGAGTACTTAAGATTCTTCTTCTTGAGGCTTGTTTCACCCATGTTCAGCGGAGGGCAGAGGCTGAGTGAGCGTAGGAACACCAATTAGATTTGTAATTGGAACACCGATTTGATTTGTATCAAATTGGTGTTAGCGGGAGATTGGGTAAAAATCGGGAGAAAGTGTTGTGTGATGTGTGTGGAGTCTGGAAACTTGGGTAACTCTCAAGTAGAAACGACCATGGATGTAAAGGGTCTATGCACCTCTGCACACAATTGAGGCACTATTCTCTTTCTTTTTATCTGTTCCAATTCGCAACTCTCTCTGTATACGTGAGCTCCTGGGTACATTTGACTCAAGGCGACACCATCATGTTTGCTACTGGGTGAAGTCTTTCTCACAGTATTCCGGTCATCCCAAACCATTCACAACCAGTTACCAGGATACTAGTTACTACGATACTAGGAGTCACTAAGTTACGTTGCATGACTTTCCTGTCATCCTGCCATGTCATGTCTGGTTGCAAACAGGAAGCCATCACGCTGCAAAATGCACTCACTCGTGGATAATTGCAGCGATGGCGTCTCGGACGCCGCGTCGCTGAGGAGCCCCCATGCTGAAAGATTGTCCGATAGCACTATCAGTACAGAGTTGTTCTATTCCCCGGCCATCCGGTGAACTACTTCTGACCGCGGCACCAATGTTTTACCACTTTACATTGCTTCCTCAACACCCTCGCCAACGGCGTTCCACAAAATACCCCGAGCAGCGGTCGCCAAATGGAGTGGAACGGGATTCCTCAAGGGGCGAGAGGAGTGAAGTTTCCCATCAAACGCTCCTCCCGAGCTGGACTAGCTCACCCTTGTCTGGAAAACGTCCTCCTCCTGCTAATACCGATCCACTGACGAGTCGGTGCGCGACTCTTACTCCAGCAAGCTCAATGGCCACAATCGAAATCATGTCATTCCCCCCCTGCGCAAATTCGTGTTTTCAGGGTATTTTTTCTTTCTTTCTTTCTTCTTTTTCTTTTTTAACGTTCAACCGCCGTCTAGCCAAGTGAAGGCTCACCAATTAACATGCCATGGGAAGTTGCGGGCAACGTTGTTTGCTCTGTAAACCGTGGACTACAAAGTATTAACTGAGTGAAAATCTCTGCGCCCGGCTTTGACTCTCGTAAGTGGAGGTCAGCTCTTGTTAGCTTTTAGTGGAATGAGAATTCCTTTCTGAGGGGCCATTTGGAGGCCCCGGGCCCTTCCCTTGTAATGGAACATTTGTATGGTGGAGCATTTGTGTGTCTTGATTGCAGGTTAACTGGGCTTTAGCAACTCGTTGTTCACGCGGCGCTGTCAGACACACTCAGACACACTGGGAGAGAGAATAGTACTTGATCAGCACTTAAGTTGGAAAATATGTCTGTGTATGTAAGGTTCCATGCATGTGTATGTGTGTGTGTGTGTGTGTGTGTGCGTGCGTGTGTTGCGGTTAGTGTGCACATGCGAGTGTGTGCCTATATGTCTGTTGGGAAAGTATGTATGTATGTATGTATGCAGGCATGCGTCTGGGTAGGAGGGTCTTCCTATTTGTCTGCGTGCGTGTGTGTGTGTGTGTGTGTGTGTGTGTGTGTGTGTGTGTGTGTGTGTGTGTGTGTGTGTGGTGTGTGTGTGTGTGTGTGTGTGTGTGTGTGTGTGTGTGTGTGTGTGTGTGTGTGTGTGTGTGTGTGTGTGTGTGTGTGTGTGTGTGTGTGTGTGTGTGTGTGTGCGTGCGTGCGTGCGTGTGTTTTAGACTCTCAAGACACTGTAGACACGTGCTGACAGCCACAGAGCAAAAAGGGACAGAGTGATGGGGATCTTGCTGAGGAAAAGGGAGGAGGAGAAGGGAGGAGGAGAAGGGAGGAGGAGGCTTGTCTCATTCTCTCTTAAGTCGGATACAGTGATAAAGTAGGAAGTCTGCACGGCACGCTCTACAGCTTGAATCATACAGAGTCACCAAGGAGACGTCTAATACTCTGATTTGTTCCAATATGTCTGACATCGGGGTCAGTCCACACATGGAGGGAAGCGTATCCGACTTTCAAGGTTGGTTTTTTGTTTGTCTTTTGTTTCTTGGATTCTTTGTTGATATAGTATTTGTGAACAAGCTGTCCTGAAACAGCCTCCACAGGCTTGTGTTCGTTAAACGTTTGGCCTCTAGTTAGGTAAATCAATGATATGACGAGATTATGTTTATGTGAAATTGAATTGGTTTACTGTATTTCAAAACTATTTATTTTCTCGACTTATGGTTCTCTTTTATTTTAAGATGGCATTGTCTTTTCCTCTTCCTTCCTTCTTCTACTCCTTGTCTATTTTCATCGGTCTTTCTTACATCACTTCCTGTTCCACTTGCCTTCACAGTGCACTCTTCCTCCAGCTGGTTTGGCCTCTCAGACATCAAATGGTGTTTTCCCAGAATGCTTTAGGGTCACGCATGAGCTCGGCCATACACAGTGGTTCAGGTCATAACATGGATAGATCCAGTTTGAGGACACGGTGTGTGTGTGTGTGTGTGTGTCTGTCTGTCTGTCTGTCTGTCTGTCTGTCTGTCTGTCTGTCTGTCTGTCTGTCTGTGTGTCTGTGTGTGTGTGTGTGTGTGTGTGTGTGTGTGTGTGTGTGTGTGTGTGTGTGTGTGTGTGTGTGTGTGTGTGTGTAAGCCTGCATACACACATGTGTGCTCAATATATATTAGACTTTTAACTGTTCTCTATAGTCCTGTTCAGCACTTTTGGAATAGTGATATTAAACGGCAGATGGTAGAAATTCCATTCTAAACCGTTTAAACAGGCCTGTGCTTTGAATTTAAAAAAGGTTTTTAAATCACAGAATCACAAAAGTTGTTGTTGATCATGATCACGTGATTCCGCTCATGCCTACCTATCTACCTAACTTACCCGTGCATCAAGAGGTCACGTGTTGTCAATGCAACCCCCCCTACCCCCCACTCCCCTGTATACACAGACAGACAGACACACACACACACACACACCTCCTTCACCTGCGTCCGACCCCCAGTATACATTGCAGCTCATTTCCTAAAAGTGTGTAAAGAGTGAGTGCGGCGAACGCTGTTTTGCTGTAACTCAAACGATTCTTTTTGAATCTTGATGGCAACTGGTGTAAATCAGCCGGCATGCGGTCTGCCCTGGGTTTGTATAGCTAACCACTAGCTGGGGGGAGTGTGGAGACACATGGGGGGTCAGACTTGCCAAGAGGTAGTCCTAGACAGCACAGGGACAAGCACTTCATAACCATATATATACATATTTGACAGCTGAGTGTGTGTGTGTGTGTGTGTGTGTGTGTGTGTGTGTGTGTGTGTGTGTGTGTGTGTGTGTGTGTGTGTGTGTGTGTGTGTGTGTGTGTGTGTGTGTGTGTGTGTGTGTGTGTGTGTGTGTGTGTGTGCCCTTGGGTGTAGATGCTGTCCTCAGATTCTCTGCTCCTTTACCTGCCGAGGAACAAACCGCTGCCCCCGAAGAATGAAAACAGTTGACACCCTTCGGCCGAGACCTCTGACCTTTTCCCAGAATTCCTCCTTTTGGGAGAGAGAGAGAGAGAGAGAGAGAGAGAGAGAGAGAGAGAGAGAGAGAGAGAGAGAGAGAGAGAGAGAGAGAGAGAGAGAGAGAGAGAGAGAGAGAGAGAGAGAGAGAGAGACTGAGAGAGAGAGAGAGAGAGAGAGAGAGAGAGAGAGAGAGAGAGAGAGAGAGAGAGAGAGAGAGAGAAAGAAAAAAAAAGAGAGAGAGAATGAGCGAGAGAGAGAGAGAGAGTGAGGGAGGGAGAAAAATGGTTAGAGAGAGAGAGAGATGGAGAAAAAAGAGAGAGAGCATACTACCCAATAAATCAGAAACCGTGATCCTCTGTATTGCTCTGTTCACATGAATCAACCCCTGCCCAGTCTGCTGGCATTCACAAGGATCTGGGCTTTTTAACAGCCTAGCATTACGCTTTTCTGACTGACCAAGCAGAATATCCAACAGTGTAATTCCAGCACTTTGGCCTTGCCCTTGTCAAATGGGGCTTTGTTTTATTTATCCTTCTTTGACCACAAGGATTTTCTACTTTCCCCGGCTGTTGACTCTAGCTCCGACGTGCATATAGACGAGGTTGACCGCGCCAATAGAGGTTACTCTATGTTAAACTGCTAAGACTCTGAATAGTTGGGAGATCTTGATCGATTGCCTTATTGCTCGGGGCTGTAATTATGAGCTGGGAGTTCAAGACAGCGTAAGGACAATTTGGGAGAACTTGAATATACCTATGGAAGGGATTTGAGAACAGAGACTACTCTCTGTGTAAATGTATTTGGCTAGGCTCAGACGTTTGGGCTAAATGCCCTATTCAGATGTTTTACACAGATCGGATTTAAAGTCTAAACTATTTTCTTTTATACAAAAGTCCACAAAATTGCAGGAAAATAATTACAAAATGATATGATAATTAATTCTGATCTTCAGACCTAGGTCAGATCAGACTACAACTAGGACAGAAAAATGCGAACTGTGTTTAAAGTCTACTTTATCTCTTTGAGATTCACAATGTGTTTTTGTTTTTTTTGAAAGATCAGACGTTTCTGGGAAAGTTGGTTTTATACTGGGCTATAGTTGTGCGGACCACAGTACAGCCCTGGCTTGCCTATAGACAAGCCCCTGCTACTGTATGTTATTTTGTTGACACACTTTTTCCTATCTGACTCTCCTGCTGTGACCTCTCTATGTGCTCCGTTTCTGCATTCATCTTCTGCTCTAATCTGGAACACTCCTCTTTCCTTTCCTCTACATATCTCATTTCCCTGTCCCTCTGGCTCTGTTTCTGCTTTTTATATCCTCAAAAATGAGTTTCAGAGATATTATGGAATCACTCTGACCGCCGCCACAGATCCTTCGTGTGAATGCCAGAACTGATTAGATTTCAGGTGCTTTAAGATTGGCCACCAGGAGCGATTCACAGCTGACAAAAATAAAGCACTTTTTTGGCTGTTTATTATGTCTCTGAAACTGTAGGTCCAATTAGCTTCAAAACACACCAGATGAAAGGTCTGGACCTGACAATATGATATGTTTTGATGCTTCTTAGCTTCCTTATTTTGCCACCAGGTAGAGTTTTATGCTGGCTGATTGCCAAATCACATTCTCACCTATTTCTCTGGAGCTGTTCCTCAAATCAAGCCTGAAGAAACAAACTTGCCCGGAGAATCCAGCCATATCTCTGGAACTGTTGCTCCAATTTACTTGAAATTAAGTCTATATAAGTCTTTATAAGGAAAGTCTATATAAGATAAGTCTATACGTCTATATAAGTCTATATATGAAGTCTATATGGTCAGAACCTGAGGATGCCAATCCAACAATGTGCTATTGTTGGATTGGCAGAGGGTTGTACATGAGTGAGTCTTGAATATGTCATGAATAGAATGGGTGTAATGGAGGATTGTGGGCGATATACCCCTCGACGTTTGCCTCCGACGGCGTTATTCTAGTTTATTCCTTCTCTTTCTTGCTTTCGTTAATTCTTTCTTTCTTTCTTTCTTTCATTCTTTCATTCTTTCATTCTTTCATTCTTTAATTGCTCTCCTTTCTTTCCTTTCTTTCCTTTCCCTCTGTGGTCTCACTCTCCCCCTCACACCTGACACAGAGCCTAGGCTCCTATCTGTCATGGAGCATGTGGTGTGGAGATAGGGTCTGCTATATGTGTGTGTGTCTGTTGGCATCCTTGAGTCCTTCCAAAGATAACTCTGGGAGATACAGGGGCATCCATTAGCATACATGCTAGCACAGAGATAGCCTACAGCTGGACTATCTTAAGGTTTGTTGTGCTGTGTCGTCGTCTGCCCTGAGAGGTGTGTGAAATTCTTGACACTGGACAGAGATAGGTTACCAGAGAGAGAGATAGAGATAGCTTCTGGTGAAGAGAGATATAGACAGACATACTAGGAAAGAGAGAAAGACGCTAGACAGAGATACTGGACACGAGACAGAGTCACTGGTGACCAGACACTGATAGGTGCTGGGGATAGTGTATTCACCAGTCCAGACTGGTCCTCTTCAAGCTGTCTGGGAACAGACAATAATGGCTTTAATAAGACCCAGCTTGCTCTGTGGATGCGTGACCCATAAAAGCCATTTTATTGCACGCCTCCATATGAACCCCCCTCCACACACGCACACACACACACACACACACACACACACACACACACACACACACACACACACACACACACACACACACCACACACACACACACACACATCCATCCTAAACATGGCTTCTTGGTTCACTGCTCCAGAGCATGTCCTCGCTCTGTGACTGCAGGCCCAACTCTCTCACCCGTGTAAGGTTTGCGTTCTCACATCCGCAGCCGTCCCAAGACATTAGAGAAGACAGCGACGTGTGTCATGACAGATTAAGGTTGAACGGCAGTCTCCTGTAACCCCCCCACCCCCCCACCCCCCAAAAGCTGAGCATACAGAGCAGTCGTGCAGCCATAGGCAGCCTTGAGCCTCGCAGCCTCGCCGAAATATTATGACGACTGCAGACTTGTAGATTGTGGCGTAGTCGCTCAGGCTAGCTGGCTCTGGTTCAAGTATGGGCCACAGCCTTGGACGGCACATGGTAACGCCGTGCAGCAATATGAAGGAATGGAAGCAGGGGTTAGGAGTCGGAGGGATTGAGGCGGACCTCTGGTACTGTGTGGTTTGGACTGTTGTGGGCCTTCCCACATGATTACTGTATTATAGCTGTATACAACAGCAACAACAAAGTAATACATCTTTCAGCGAGACGTTATAAAAAAGGTTTCTTCGGCGGAAAGTGACCCCCGGATCACTTTCGGATATGTATTCTTATGTGAACCCCCTGGTAAATGGAAATGAAAACCAAACTGCCTATTGTGGATATTGCAGTGACTAGAAGCAATGGAGGCATGAGAAAAGGAAAAGCAAAATTCCATTCCAATCTCTGTTTAAGGTGTTCTATTCTCCCACTCAACACTATTGTATGCCTGTTAAGTGCTTGTTAATTAGACAAAGCGCATTAGGCTAAGCCATGTTAGCTGCGTTCAAGAAAACCAAAACAGTGTGTTTCTTGAAGTGACAAGAAACAAGTGTGACAAAGTGACAAAGTTTGTTGGCCCTCAAACCCCACCTCTTCACAACTGCTTCCTCCTGCTAACGTCCTCCTCATCCTCATCATCATCCTCATCACTATCATCCCTTCCATCCTACAGCTTGTTAGTTGATAGTTTTAGATTTGTTGAGTTGTTCGATTTTGGTTCGTTTTAACTGCTTGGTTTTCGTTCCCACCCCAAATCTTGTGTTTTCTGTGCATGTTTTTACGTAATTTCTTTGTATCGAAAAGCGTTTTTGAGTACCTTGAAAAGCGCTATATAAATTAAATGTATTATAATAAATAGTATTCTTATTATTATAGCATTGAAGGGGCCAGTAACAAAATGTCTCCCACAGTATTGGGAACTACTTGTTCCTCATTGGTCGATAACATTCCAAGGGTGTTTAAGTTCTGAATCAATGCCACACTGTAAAAACAGTATGCTCAAAGTGCCACAGCAGTTATATTTTCCTTTCAGCTGATTATGTTGAAAAAACTACAATAACATCATAGTAACTGATATCGAATCATTGTTGGCCACTGTGGTAAAAGCTCAAGTCCAGGGTGTCCTCGAGTGAGCGCTTGATGGGAGCTGGTCTTCCGTGAAGAGGTTCAATTTTTTCCACCGTTGTTCAAACAGTTTCTAGCGGTAAATTAGATTAGGCTCTTTGATGTCTTTAGTTCTAAATTCTCTGCTAGCCAGAACCGGGACTGTTCTCTCCCTGTGGCTATATTAGCATACAACCCACCGATGCTTATCAGCACACACATACAGATTAAGATTATATTGAGATTTACCCACTGCACAATTTCGGTTTCACATCCGGGCCATCAAAAGGGGGTAGCTCACAGGGAAAGAGGGAGGATGCCTTTGGGCTTTGGGTGCGAGTTGGCTGATCCGAACCACTGTAGTGTGTCATTTTAATTAATTTAAACCTCATGGCCACTGCCTTGGCAAGACCCCCCCAATATGGAGAGCCAAATCCAAGAGAACTTTCCCCCTGTCCCTCCTGCCCTTGGGACAAGCTCGTCCCTCGGTAACTTTGCCTTGCACAGACCAGCACTTTTCTCACACAATGACCGGCCAACGCTTTATTATGTATGTCTCTATTAGTCACATTTGGCTGATAATTGCACTTTTTATCTATTTACTGACTCCCCGCCATTGGCCATTTTACGACAGTGGAGAATGGGGAATTTTTTGGCTGGATGTTGGCATTACATTGTTGGCTTACTGCAAAAACTTAAAATTCTTGCGTTTATTACAGCTGTGTACACCACCCTCATGTATTTTACTAAGTGAACCATATATGTAGCACATATGAACCTTATATATATGAACATATGAGCGTTTATCCACTCTCAATGATGTAATGATCTAAAAGTAATGACTTTATTATGTATTTTCCAATTTCCCTACAGTTGATGTGTCCAATTTGTTTACTGCCTAATCAACCCTTTTTATGAATATTTGATAAATGGGTTCATGCTCACCATAAACAATATCTAATCCTTTAATGGGTTGTATAACATGTGGTTCAACAACATTCAATTGTTTTAGGATGCTGGTGGTTAAGCATTAAAGAGCCTTTCGGATGGTTTTGTGTTTGATGAAAGTGGTTCATGACGGACGATTGACCCTGGATTGAGTCTGTATGGTTCTCACCTTCTCTCTGCAGCTCTGAAGAGGTCCTTCGAGGTGGAGGATGTGGACACCACCCACTCTCCCGGGTCTCGCCGGAACGCCAACTCCCCCCACCGCAATGCCATGTCCCCGACCAGCATCTACTACCGTGACCTGGGCACTACCACCGCGGCCGCCGCCTCCAACAGCAACAACCACACCCACGCCCAGCCCCGCTCCATCATGGGCGGCGGGGGTTCGAAGACCCCCGAGCCCGTGTCTCGGCGTTCAGAGCTGTCCATCGACATCTCCTCCTCCTCGTCCTCCTCCTCCCACGCCACCAAGCAGCTGGACAACATCACCAGCCCGGGCTCCGCACGCTATGTGGGGAACAGCGGCATAAAGCGGCCCGAGGTCCTCGGCCACTCCAAGTCCTCCGATCTCTCCGCCGGCCACAAGCGGGAGGTGACCTTCGCCAAGGCGTTGCCCGGCGACCCCCTGGCAACGCGCCGCAACAACGACGCCGGCAGCGGCAACAACAACAACAACAACGACAACGGCGGGAACAACGGCCACTCCTCCGCCCGGACCGCCGAGCAGAACCACCACCACGCCCGGAGCCCCGGGGACGCACGCAGGCCTGAGATCAGCCTCACTCGAGCCCCGCCGGCAGAGAACAACGGCCACCACCATCCGCACCACGCCCACCACCCCAACCCCCACCCCCACCACCACAACACCATCGTCACCACCTTCCGCTGCTCCTCCCCCGGCCAGGCGGGCCGCAAGTCGCCGAACCCCACCGACAGTAAGTGATCAGATATGCTCACTTCTGTCCTCGACGTTTGGATTCGGGGTGGATGGAGGGGTCGCACGCAACGGCTAGAACTGAAGATTCACAGTCAGGAGGTCCAGAGGTCCAGTCCCATTCACAGTGCATTCTGAATAATAATATTATAGCGACATAATGGGAGGGTAGAGATTTTCATCTGAAGAGCTTACTTGTGAGGTCATTTGATCGGTGATCAGAGAATCGGTGCGTGTTTGTTTTAATAGGCCACTATTATATGAGTTGAAAGGGAAGTTAAAAGTCTTGGCGTTTGGGGCTTTAAATGTAGCTGCCAACAGACCCTTGGGTTATGTGTGTGTGTGTGTGTGTGTGTGTGTGTGTGTGTGTGTGTGTGTGTGTGTGTGTGTGTGTGTGTGTGTGTGTGTGTGTGTGTGTGTGTAAAAATATATTTTTAGTCTGATGTTTTCTAGTGCCTTTGATTTATATACATATATAACACTAGAAAAAAATTATATATATATATATGCTTCTGATCTATTAAATCAACGATGGCTATGTCTAACACTAGTCCAAGTGCAGAAACACAGCCTTCCCAAAAGGTTTCACGACATCTTTGAATGGGGACACGTTGTTTCCAGAACCTCATCTGAGTTGGTTTCCTTCCTGCTTGCGTTTCCGTCGTCTTCCTCCCCACCCATCTCACCCCCCACAAAGAGAGAGGGGAGGCGACCATCTGTCCCCGGGGTGGCCGTGGTAACAGGAGACCCATGCACGATTCAAGCACCAGTATCTGAGCGTCTGTCAGCGGCAGGAGTTAACCTCGTCCACAGAGGTCTGTCTGTCTGCGTGGGCCAGCAGACAGTCTGGTCTGGGTGGAGCTCTTGACGTGTTGTTTGGGGATCTGTCAATCAGGTGTTGATATTGTTCTGGCATTTTCATGGACCAGC
>CM051003.1:14330125-14370125 GCA_027704905.1 Muraenolepis orangiensis
TCAGGATCAGGACATGGCATGGATGTTGAGAATAGATAAGACTTATATGTTCTTATCTACCGTCACCGAAGGCCAATCCTCTGTTGTATTCATCTCATATCCCGCTGTCTTGGATTCGTCTCACAAAACCAAGTATAAAACCTCACCTCTCCATGGCACCGTTGGTGAAGGACCAACGAGGGGATTCAACCCTGACTGACTTGCTCTGGCATTGTTGGTTTGCAAGTGGGTTTTAGTCTGTGTTTTAATGCATCAAATAGGCGTTCTCATGAATTGTTCTCTAACAAATGAATGACATAGACAGCAAGGGGTGACAGGGGTGAAATATAGTTGATATATGTGTGTGTGTGTGTGTGTGTGTGTGTGTGTGTGTGTGTGTGTGTGTGTGTGTTAATGTGTTTGTGAGTGCATGTGTGCATGTATGCATCGGTTTGGACAGCTGTGCACATCTGATGTTCTGTGTTTGTTCACATATACTGTTGCTCTTTACAGCAGTTCTGTGCATACATACACGTGACTGTGTGTGTGTGTGTGTGTGTGTGTGTGTGTGTGTGTGTGTGTGTGTGTGTGTGTGTGTGTGTGTGTGTGTGTGTGTGTGTGTGTGTGTGTGTGTGTGTGTGTGTGTGTGCTCACAGACGCAACAACAAATGCAGATGTACTGCTTACAAAAACACATTTGATTGCCTCCTAGAGGAGCTTTACTGTGCAGAGATGGTTGTGGCCAACCAGGGAGACTGTGGTCCTGGCCAATGATCTAACAGAGAGGAGGTGACACTGTGCCTCATTATTTTTTGGCTTACGACGGCTTGAGGACGCCCTGACTTCAGAAAACCAATGGGTTCATGTCCGTGTAGACAGTGTACATGTTCTTGTTTACCGCCACTTCCAAAGACATGCGTGCTAGAGTAGCTGCTAGGGACGTGCATAGGCTAGCTGAGCGTGTATAAAAAGAGCATTTTGTGCTCTTTTTGAAGTTAAAAACACATACAAAAATGACCCACCGCCTAAAACATTGTAGCTGAAATCTGAAATCACTCACTACGCTATATAGTGCATTATATATTGCGTTCGCCATATTGTAGTGCTGTCCGAATGAATAGTGAGAATTTGTATAAAAAATGTACTGCACTCATAGTATCCCACAATGCATCGTGAAAATGTAGTTTACAATCGATGGTCACTAACCTAGCATATATACCATTATCACGTATTATGCTAAAAGAAAAATGTCAGACGCGCCATCCACCAATGTAGATCTGGCACGTTTAATTATGCGATATTAACATGACTCCAGTAGTGTCCAAAAGTGTGTTTTTTTACATTTTGCCGATGACCTCACTGTATAATCCTCTACATGTAGGGAGGGAAGGATTTTTGTCATTTTCTAAATCAATCTGGAGGATTGAATCCTCTTTATTGACATTGGTACACACACAGTGAAAATAGTTTCCCTGCATTTAACCCATCCTAGTATTAGGAGCAGTGGGCAGCTATTGTATTGTACAGCGCCCGGGGAGCAGTGTAGGGGTCTTGTGCCTTGCAAAAGGGCACCTCAGAAGTGCCCAGGTGTATTGGGGACTTGAACCGGCGACCCTCCGGTTCCCAAGCCAAGTCCTAACATACTGAGCTACTGATAAGATTCAAATTGTCATTGCACAGCACAAGTACAGTACAGTGACAATAATTTGGAATCTTACCAGAGTGCAAATGTTGTAGTAAAGTGCATGGTAATATATAATGTACAGTGGTTAAATAAGATGTAAAAAAGGTCTTCTAGGTATAAAAACAGGTATAAAATAACTTATAGAATAGGTATGAGATCAGATGAGATACTGCCGCCGACTTTTGGACTGGCTTTGGCTGAAATTGCTGTGCCGCCTTCCCACTAGGAACACAACAGAGAATGGGTCGTTCACTGTCTCCAGTCACCTGACCCTGAGACACAAAAAAGGGCTTTTTGTCCTATATTTCCTTTTACATTTTAAAATTTAAATCCTCCAGGTGGGTTTGTTTTAGGACTCCCTGGTAGTAACCCCCCCCCCCTTTCTCTATATTTAAACTGAAATAACATCTGACATAATTTCGGGGGAGTGTCTAACCGAGGGGTTTGATAGAAGGACCACAGCTGTAGATTTGGGGGAAAGGGCAAGTGATCTCAGACAAGCTACACTAAGCTGGGAGAGTGTATTCAGCGGCAAGCATGACAGAGGAACATTCAACCCTCGATACAAACATATTTTCTACTTTTATGCAAACGTGAGGAACCGTTTTTTAATATCTTGACAAATAGTGACAAAAGTTTCAGTAAAAATTTTGATTTTCCTTTCTGGCTTTAAGCCAATCTCTTCCATGTTGTCTTCCCTTTCTCGTTTCTTATCTAATAACGCTAAAAAAGGATAAACGTCATAAATAAGTACATTTCTAGAAACGCCCAGCAAGACTGCACACAAATGGTTAGTAAGCTGAAAGCTGTCATGCAGTACTTCCATGTTGGTTTGAGCGTTCAGCGAGGGGCCAGGGATTCCCCAGGAGAACACTCCCTCAGAACAGATCTGTTTACTTTGTCATCCCAGGGAAAACTCTCCATGGTCCACAACATCCAGTGAACCAGTGTTCTCGGACTGCCTCCCCTTCTGCCTCAGAAAAACCCCTCGCCAACACTACCCGAAGTTAACTTTCCTGAGCCGCTTGAGGCAAAAGGAATTGATTCGTTGGGAGAAATATCTGTGAAATCAATTCCGTCATCACAGTCGATTGCTGTTTTTTATTTACTTGATTTGTAAAGACCACGAAGAGACCACAAAAAGAAAAGGAAAAAATGGCAGCAATGTGCACTGAGATGTACCGCGGGTTGCAGAAGGAGGAGGACCAATGTGAGTATCTGTTGGATGGCTTGCTCTTCTTCATGCTGGTGAAGGAGTGTGGGACTCCACAGAGACTGGGGTGATTTATTCTTAAAATACTGTCTGCACAGGTGGTTCGCATTAAGGACCAATTACGTGAAGCCGTGATGAATGGTCTTCGGATTGGGGTGAGGGATGCACAGCAACTATCCCAAGGCACCGGTTAATGTCTTCTTCTTGTTTAATGTCACAGGTTGGTCCACGTCGACGTGCTAAATGATCGTGGAAGGCTGCAAGCTATTCTTCCTTTATTTTCCAATGCACAGAGCAGACCAGCTTGGTTCCCTCTGTTCGTGTAGATTCGAGTTGCCATGGAAACGATACGTTGGTTTCCAGATGTGCCATTGTTGAAAAAGTGGTTGTTGTGTTGGCATTCATGCAAGTTTGCATGCATGGACGGTAGAACATCTGTTCTCTGTCTGCCTCTCTCTCTCTCTCTCTCTCTCTCTCTCTCTCTCTCTCTCTCTCTCTCTCTCTCTCTCTCTCTCTCTCTCTCTCTCTATTTGGGGAGTTTAAATCAGGTGTTAAGACACCATAGATATACTTATTTACACAAACAAATTCTCAGGCTACACATTAACCGCAGTTCATCTTCTCCTGTGTGTACATTTCCCACACGCATAGAATTATGGCACCATGGTGTGAATGGGAATACTAGGAGTCTATAGGTTTAAACCATAGAGATGCATAATAACAGTCCGGGTATGAATACATTTAAACCATTATGGTATTTTACTACGTGTGTGTGTCTGTGTGTATGTGTGTGTGTGTGTGTGTGAGAGGGGGGGGGGGGTCATGGACTGTGAAAGACAAATTCAAAAGAAAGTCCCTCCACGAGGTTAGTATCTTATTGGTTTTGTGTTAATCTAATCACAAATGTTGTCTCCATCTGCGCCACGGGGGAGACAAGCAACTTCAGCAGAAACACACAACAGGAAATCTCCAACAGACACAAGTCTTCCCAGCAGCAGACAGCTATGGGACTCGCCAGCCAGATGTTCCTCTTGTGAATCTCCCCCTCCGCCCCACTTCCCTTCCAGCCCCCCCCCCCCCCCCCTGGTCCTTCTCTCTGATCCCCCCCCCTCCATCACCACCTCATCCCCTGTTCTTACCTTTCCTTCTTCTTCTCCTACTTGTTGTATTGACTTACTCCTTCCTTACTCTGTCTTCACCTCTATTTCACCTCTATCACCATCTCTCTCTCTCTCTCTCTCTCTCTCTCTCTCTCTCTCTCTCTCTCTCTCTCTCTCTCTCTCTCTCTCTCTCCCCCCCCCCCCTCTGTGCTCTCTTATGTCCTCTCATTTTTCTTCTCCTATCTTGCCGATGTGTGGAGGGGGAGGGGATGTGTATCATGAGTCAGTCTGCTTAGTCATAGAGGTGCCTCTTCTAAATGCTTCCATGTGTACTCCGCTCTGATTGGGCCACCCAACCCAATCATGATCCCTGACCTCTGGTCCAATCACAGAGCCGTCCTCTCGGGGGGCAGCTGGCATACCGGCCTCTCTGCCGGCTCTGGCTGCATCTCCAGTTACCCGGCAGGCCGGTCCATTCCAGTTGTTTTTAAGCCCACGGTTCATGTCCTTTCAAACCAATGGTTCATGTCTTTGTGGCGGTGACGCACACATACAGTTGGACAACTCCTGATGAAAGAGCTCATTCCTGATGATATGGGCTGGTGTTTTGCGCAATGTAATGTAACCATGCAAATGAATATGACACAGGCCGTTTTGTGAATAGCTTCATAGCTGAATGGTTTGATAGGTTTATCTAAGTTACAGAGCCCCAGTCTAAACAGCGGCACAGTATCCCGTGTGTATCTTGGTTTGTGATCACAACCAGGCAGGAAGTTGTGAGGTGCATTATACGCAGTCCATTTAGTTTTTGTTTGTGTGAGGATCTCTGGCTTGAATGGTATCCATGTTGTTACTGTGGCCGCCGTAATCAGAGACTGTTCATTGCCGTTCTCGTTGGATGGAATATCAAGATTGCATGTTAATAGGCTGTTGTGTGCACGCATGCACGCACACACACACACACACACACACACACACACACACACACACACACACACACACACACGTACAACCAATGCTGACAATATTATATATATATATATACAGTATATTTTTATATATTCAAATGTATTGTCATTGCACAGCACAGCGAAAATATATTAGATTATAATAGATTTAGCATCTAACCAGAGTGCAATTAACAGTAAAGATATTCATAACATATTCAATTCAGATTTGCTGCGATGACATCCTAAAGGACTCATTTCTCCATTTACAATCCATTCATTTTTGCCACTAAACACTTGCTTGGCTTTCCTGGACGAGGTTCACACAAACCACACACAGTGGACTTTCTCTCAATCTTTGGTCTTTCAAATTACAATGTTTACCTTTATATTTTTGTCACGTGTTTCAGTGTCTTTGTGGCGCATATCTTCCGAATAAGAAAGGAAGTACATTGGATGTAAATGTGTTGAATGTGTCAGACTCTAGTAGTTCTGGCTGGTTCATCTATCTATTCCTAGAGTAGTGTTGTCCCAGTATGAGTCATCACCATGGTGTGTGTGTGTGAGAGAGAGAGAGAGAGAGAGAGAGAGAGAGAGAGAGAGAGAGAGAGAGAGAGAGAGAGAGAGAGAGGCCACACACAATCAAACCCAATCCTCTACCCCACTGAGACAAAGCAGTGGGGTTGAGGGAGCATATGGAGACACACACACACACACACACACACACACACACACACACACACACACACACACACACACACACACACACACACAGGCTCAGAAGTAAATTATACCCCTCTCTGTCTTGCCCAAATACACACACTCACTCACGCACTCACTTCTACCCATTCGACTAAAATAAACATCTCTAATATTATGTTTGGAGATCCTACACACTCTACTCAATATGAACAGCTTAGACATTAAGCCACACCAGCAAGCAGAGCAAGAACACACACACACACACATACACTTCTCCCCCTTCATGTCCACATGGGCAGCCACAGCCGTCTGCCTCCATTGACTGTTCGGATGAGGGGTGTGGCCCCAGCATGCCTGCTATCCACTGAGGGCTGGTCACATGACCGTGGTGTGGGCGTGGCCAGTGAGGCAGCACTGCAGCCTAGCCAGCTGTAGCTGTGATTGAGGGAGGAAGAAGGAGAGGGAAAGAGGAAAAGGAAGGAAAAAGAACAGAGAAGAACACAGGGACGGGTTGGGTGAGTTGTCGTTTTTCATGTTCTCGGTGTTCCCGTTGTGTCAGAGTGTGTCACGTTTCGCCACTGTGTGTGTGTGTGTGTGTGTGTGTGTGTGTGTGTGTGTGTGTGTGTGTGTGTGTGTGTGTGTGTGTGTGTGTGTGTGTGTGTGTGTGTGTGTGTGTGTGTGTGTGTGTGTGTGTGTGTGTGTGTGTGTGTGTGTGTGTGTGTGTGTGTGTGCTGTCTTATAAGGCTGAGAAGTAACTGAAGGATTTCCTGAGAGAGACAAGGTGTGTGTGTGTGTGTGTGTGTGTGTGTGTGTGTGTGTGTGTGTGTGTGTGTGTGTGTGTTGTGTGTGTGTGTGTGTGGTGTGTGTGTGTGTGTGTGTGTGTGTGTGTGTGTGTGTGTGTGTGTGTGTGTGTGTGTGTGTGTGTGTGTGTGTGTGTGTGTGTGTGTGTGTGTGTCCCCCAACACTACTAATGTATTTTGTAATGTTGTAAACTTGTATACTACTGTGAACTCCCCCCCCCCCCCCCTATAAATCCTTCTTTCTGTCTCTATCTTCTTTGTTAAACCGTCTGGGAAAGTTTGGGGGGTTCAACCCCCCCCCCCCCACACACACACACACACTTCCTCTTTCTCTCCCACCCCCCCCTCTTCTGTTCTGTTCCTCCTTTGTGCCCCCTGCTCCTCAATGTGCATGGACAATCCATCTGACATAAAGGAGGCCGGCGTCCCTGGTTCTTGGATGCCCATTTTGGGTTCTCTGCTCTGCGTTTAGCCTCACCTATTGCCACGTTTTCTATTTCAGTATAAGAGTTTTCCTATTCCTATCTGACTTTGATACATTACAGTGCATTAGCCTGGCTTATTGTTTTTGGGTTGACACCGTGTCCTTTTGGCAGTACCTCGCATCTCCAGAGGGTAGCCAGGTTCACCGTGAGTTGAGAGATACACTTCAGGTCGTACACTTCAGACTCGAAGCTTGTCTTAAGTTTGGTGCCACTTTGGTGATGCCTTTATTTTATATGGGCAGAGAAAGATAACAGAGGGTCACGTTGTTGGGAGACTTTAGCGTATAATTTTCACTCTTTGGGTTCAGTTGTTGCACGTTTTCATTCAACCCAGAATAGTTTTGGCTGGATCTGAAAAGGAAAATGGTCACGTTGCTGGATGTCAAACGCATAAATTCCTTGACGGTTTTCCGAGCAAAAGAAGGCCTAGCGAAGTCGTCTCTGTGTCTGTGTCTAGTTGACACTGTGTCATCTTTGAGCCACAGTTGACGTCAGATCGACCACACGTGTCGGCCTTGAGGCTTCCAATGGATCCGCACACATCTTCACATTAGTCTCCAAAACCATTGCTCTCCAGATTCAATTCACAATTGTTTGCATTTGGTTGTTTCCTCGACCATCACAGATGGACTGGAGGTTTGTCTGTTTGTAAGATAATTCTAAAAGTTATGTACGGAGTTTCAGGGGTATGCGCTCTTCTGAGGGCCCTCTATAGTTTTGCTATACATTGAGCCCAACATCATCCCTGTGTTACGAGAATCATTTTCATTACCGTACGTACATTTAACCGATGGTTGAAGGCAGGAGGCTTTCATGGGGTTAAAGCTGCCCGGTGTACGGTGATGCAGATCAGATTGGCTGCTGTTGGATGAGATGGCAGAAAGGGGGCATGTTAACCCACCTAACCAGTGACTGCTAAACAGCACTTAAATGACAGAGGCTAAGCCTCACCTCGGGACCCCCGGGGGGGGGCACTCTGACGTGGATCAATGTAACTGTTGTCTAGACAAAAAGCCGTCATTCCTAATTTACATGTGTAATGATCATTTACATTTACATTTACATTTAGGGCATTTGGCAGACGCTTTTATCCAAAGCGACTTACAAGGTGTACATTAGTTGAAGCAGACAATAGCATAACACTGGGGTACGCAAACATATAAATACAGCAGTTCACAAGTATTCATATTGACAAGATGAATAACACAATTTCGTACTGCTAGGTCACCTGCTTAAGTAGCTGTGATAAGAGCGTGTTAACAACATTAAGGACATACACTTGCTAACATATACAACATGCTAAGAGCTATTAATGTCAGGACTTAAGCAAGTTTAGGGGTTTCACAAAGGAGAGTCCAGGTGGACTCTGAACAGGTGGGTCTTGAGTCTCTTGCGGAAGCTGGCGAGGGACTCTGCCGTCCTGACATGAGACGGGAGTTCATTCCACCACTGTGGGGCCAGAGCCGTGAAGAGCTGGGTTTTGGACGAGCGATGTTTGGTTGACCTTAGTGAAGGTCGAACAAGTCGCCTGGCAGAAGTTGAGCGGAGCGCTCTGGCTGGGATGTAGGGTTTGACCAACGCCTGGAGGTAGGCCGGGGCAGTTCCATTGACTGCCCTAAAGGTCAGCACCAGAATCTTGAATTTGATGCGAGCATTTATCGGAAGCCAGTGGAGTTCGCGGAAGAGAGGGGTCACGTGGGAGAATTTCGGTAGGTTGAATACCAGGCGTGCTGCTGCGTTCTGGATGCGTTGGAGGGGCTTGGTTGCAGAGGCGGGGAGTCCCGCCAGGAGAGAGTTGCAGTAGTCGAGGCGGGTGATGACGAGCGCTTGGACCAGGATCTGCGCCGCTTCACGTGTGAGGAAGGGCCGGATCCTGCGGATGTTGTAGAGGGCAATTCTGCAAGATCGGGCCACCGCGGTGACGTTGGCATTGCAGGACAGCTGGTCATCTACCACCACACCAAGGTCTCTTGTTGTGGTTGAGGGGGAGACTTGGGTGTTCTCGATGGTGACCAGTAGGTCCATCTGAGGGCAGTCTTTCCCCGGTATGAAGAGGAGCTCAGTCTTGTCAAGGTTGAGCTTCAGGTGGTTGGCGGCTGTCCATCTGCTGATGTCGGCCAGGCATTTCGAGATGCGTGTTGCTATTTGGGTTTCTGAGGGGGGAAAGGAGAGAAACAGTTGAGTGTCATCTGCATAGCAGTGATAGGAGAAGCCATGAGATGCGATTACAGAGCCTAGCGATTTAGTGTAAAGAGAAAACAGAAGGGGTCACAGTTTAGGAGTCACCGAGCTAGGCTTTAATTAAACTTCAAACATATAATTTTGGGATTTGTTGTTAAGGGTAGGCCTACACATTGACATACTTTTGTAAATGTACATTTGACAAACAATCTCCAGCCACTGTTGTGTTTAAGACAGAGAGCCATGTTGTAACAACCCTTTTAAGGTGTGTGTACCTCTCCTGCCAGCCAAGGCAGATGTTAATGCCTGAACTGTTCATGTTAAAGCAGTCATGGCCATCTTACGGCCTCTTATCCATTGGTTGAGGGCCCATATTGTATGCCACTGTCTCATATAATATGTGCATATATATATGTGGTGTGTGTATGCATGTTTGTGTGTGTATACCGTGGATTTGTAGATTGTTGTGTTTACTTTGATAGCAGCCATGCATAACACACACACATGCACAGTAAACGGTATGGGTAGTTGTTTATGTTTCTCTCTGTATGTTACTGGAGGGAGCCGAGGGAAGGCAGATGTGTAATTTCCTGTCAGAAGTGACATATTGTTGAACTATAAGGAAGTGGGGGTGGCTGCATGGCCCATGGCCTCCTCGAGGGCCATGTTTACGCACTCCTGCTGTCCTGTCGCTGCAATGCATCATGGGCAATTCACAGTGGCACAGTTTGGTCCCTGGAACTGCGTGTTTGTTAGTTTTTTTCAAAGCACCTCACAAAGAATGCATGTCTGTTAACGTTAGAACCTTTGCATTGGTGTCTTGGATGTCCTCAAAAATAAATGTAAAATCGGTATATTACCGCCATTATATTACACCTGTCCAGCCACACAATCACTCCTGCTTCAGCATACGGACGGGCAGAAGCCGCGGTGTGCCCGTGTCTTCCGTGGCTGTGGCCTATCACTAGGCTGTACCAAACCAACATGGTATTTTCTATTGGCCTTGCTGTATTTGGAGAACTATTGGTTCTCTAAATACACTATTGGCATTACTAGTACATTTGTATATACTCCTCCACAGTTTTACAGGGAGGAGAACCTGGGATTTGGAGGCCTTGCTCCCGCGGCCGCTGGCCCAAACCACACGGGAAACATCCACAGCCCAGGGGGCCATTGTGAATACAGCTATTGTAGTGTCATCAGGATGGATGGACCTATCACAGGGATCTGAGCTGACCTGCAGGACAGAAACATGGAACCTTCCAGTCACCTGCTTTCCCTTTAGTCACTCCAAAAAGTTAACATTTGAAAATATTGTTGGCCAATGAAGAAGAGAGGCCCAGAATCTTAGGCAGAGATAAGATGGTGGCTGGCTTTCAGCCGAACACACAATTTAGAATTGAGAACCAAACCACCTTACCATAAAGGGATTTCAACTGTTGTATTTCTTTTGAAGAAAAGTTCAGTTCCTAGATTTGAGATCGATACCAAATTAGCCCAGGTTTACAATGAATTGTCAGTGTGCTTGTCCAAACCACTTTTTTGAAGCTCTTGTTTCAATAATACCCCAAAATTTGCCTAATTATCCCAATTTCACTTCCAAGTTTACCGTTCTTTTGACTAGTGAGCGGGAGGCGTGTAATTATCCATTTCCAAATTCCCTGAAGGTGGTAAAAGGTCAAAATTGGTGTACTTATTAAGAGACAGTAGAGCTGGGGTATTCAGTGTGTTATGTGTGCAGATGCTTAATTGCTGTGTTACACATCTGAGAAAAACTTGTTTTTAATCCTGTAATTTTGGCTGATTAACATGCCCCGGTGTTCCAAGGGGTGTGAAAACATTTACACCATTCAACTTTCTTTACCCACTTCATACTTGGTGGTTGAGTCCTTTTACAATGTTATGGCTTCATTCATTGTCTTCTCGTGGTTCTTCATGTGCTACAGCTGTGGTCTGACCTTCTAGTTTTCCCCTCGTGTTGTTTCCCAGAATGCTTTGGGTGGGGGGGGGGACCTTGAGTTATGGTTATTTTCATTGGTTGGAACTCACCATTACGGCCAACCATGTCTCCATAGTCATTAGCTGCTCTGGTCTGGTCTGGTGCTCCCTCTACCTCTCTTCTCTCCCTTTGTTCCAGTGTCCTCTCTGACATTACTTCAGCCCCACGGTTACTCTCTGCATCATGCTCTCCCAAACTTTTTTTGCGATGTATTTTATGCTTTTTCTCTTTTATCCTGTCCAATATACCTCCCTACCTGGACCTCATCTGCAGATCTCTCTCACTCTCTAGTGTGTGTGTGTGTGTGTGTGTGTATTGGGACAGGTCGTTATCAAGCCCTTCCAGAAGTTTCCATGTGGAAGGTTTCAGCCTAGGCCAGAGCCCACCATCTGCTTTCCAAGCTGTTAGGCCACGGGTCGCATTCTCTGGGGGACCAGATGAGTGACGAAAGATGGAGAACGCTAGTGGCATTCTTCGTACTTCCTTTTGATGACACACACACACACACACAGCTGCGAGGAGCCGATATCTTCGTAAAAGGCTATATGTAAGGGTCATGATACGACAAATGTGTGCCGTGAAGAACGAATGCATCGACGCCTGTCCTCACAGCTTGAGCGCCATTGGAGTGATGGTTGGACTGCAGGGTGGCAGCCTGCACTCTCCAATAGCTTTAGAGAGGGTACAGAGAAACAGGCCTGCCTGTCTGTATAAAAAATATGGGATTTGATTAGCTGTCAGTGGAGAACTTGTGTGGTGGCCCCAACCATGATGGCAACATTGCTTTAGGTTGGAATGTTATTCTGCCCTTTTCTTACTCCTTTTAATCTTCAGAATCTGAAATGTTATCGAACAATGCAAGGTATATTTTGATTGCCAGAGACAACAGGGAAGGCCCAGGATGCTGTCTAACAGAGCAGCTTCTAATGCACCACATCACTCAGCCACCCGGTTCACCTACTCTCAGGCCATCGAGGCTAAATTACAGGTTGTGTGTGCAATGCATCATCATGGCCTCTCTCTCTCTCTCTACCTCTCTCGGTCTACCTCTCTTTCTCTCTCTGCCTCTCTCTCGCTCTGCCTCTCTCTCGCTCTACCTCTCTCGCTTTATTCCTCTCTCTCTTTCTCTATCCCTCTCTTTCTCTATCCCTCTTTCTCTATCCCTCTCTCCACCACCAACCACCCTTCCTTCCTTTCCATGACTCTTCTTCTGTGGGATGTTCAGCATGCTGGTATCGTCGGTAACCAAACTGGACTGTGAGCTATGAAACAAGAGACAGGCTGGTTCTTCTGTTGCTGTGTGTCTTGGCTCTGGCTGGTTGGGTAGTATCAAACACGCATGTAAGAGGAAATTTAGCACACAGGGCATTGGTTGATTTAGCAGCACTGTGTTGACTCTGGAAGTGCTCTGTGACTGGCCTTCTCTGAGTCAGATGGTGGCCGAACATGGTTATTATTTTTGGTAGCGGACCCCGATACAACACTCAGGTTGATTTTATAATATTTGCAGGTTTGCAGATTAGCTTGCATTATTTACTGTAGCATCTAGAGGTTGTTATTTTAACCAATGCTGCAATATTGCTTTACCTAAACTAGGGAATAGTTTAAGCAGAACGTATTCAGGGGCAGGCTTGAGAAGCCACTTTGGATCATGGGTCATTGTACAGAGACTGTATAATTACATTGTTTTCGTTCAATTGAGCTTTACTGTTATATACAGCCGAAACCCAACACTCTTGAAACCACAAGCAAAAAAACGCCTTTTTGTTTTAGTCTGAAACAGAAATGTATAACCACTACCCCCACCCCAAATGTAAAACACACATTCTCATGTATTCTTTTATGGAAATGGACAACAACCACAACTGGACATGTACTTGTGGTAGTGGACATCAAAACACAACATACAGTACATAGTGTCTGTACTAGCACCTCCATATGTTCTATAAGGTTTATCTTCTCCACCCGTGAGTAATGCATGGCTGCACGGTGTTCTTCCTCTCCCCCCAGCTGACACTATTCACATGTCCATATTAGGACTGTTTGGTGGCCAAACACCAAACATGATGCGTCCGGTCAACTGTAACTACCCCGTCTTTTGAACACACCTGCCATACTGGGGGGGGTGAGGCTAATGGGATCTGTCCAGTCACGCACAGAGAACAGAGATACACCATGTTTTTACATTCCTCTTCTTTGGACAAGCAAGACACGAAAACAAATACAAACTAGGGGGAACTCCGTAGAGCACATGACTCCGCCACACCAAAGAGTCCCCTGGATCCGGATTAGGATCCGGATCTGCGCCGAAGTTTAAATCAACTCTTCCATGGCCCATAAGTAATCAAACCACCAAGTGTTGTACAATTCTGTCCTTAACGTTCCGAGTTATCTTGCTTACAGGATAATAATTCTAATAATAATTATTAGAATTATTATTATTTTCGCTGTACTGTGCAATGACAATAAATTTGAATCTAATCTAATTACAGACACGCAAACACAGACGGGGATGAAAACATTTCCTCCGCCCCATCTTCATCAGCGGTGTTGCCCTCCAGTTTGGTTAAGGCACCTGCTCTCTGCTGCTGCTTCCTGGCCCCGTGTTCCCTTTGGCTCCATCCCACACACAGGACTTACCTCACCTTCAGATTCCTTTCAGAAGCTTTTGTCACAAAGCTACACCCTTTTTGTTGTGAGAGAGCGATGGTCCCCGCCTGCCTTTCAGCCTTTCCTCTTGAACAGTTATTTGTCCTGTTCCTATTATTATAGTTCCATATTATTATTATTATTATTTTTCTTCATCCATTCCTGCCGTCCATTCCTAATGAGGTCACTCATCTGGAAACTTCACTGTGTGGCAAAGGTTATGAAAGCGTTTGTGTGGACATTAAAATGCTTGACTGCATCTCTGACTCATAAAGAGGTGTGTGTGTGTGTGTGTGTGTGTGTGTGTGTGTGTGTGTGTGTGTGTGTGTGTGTGTGTGTGTGTGTGTGTGTGTGTGTGTGTGTGTGTGTGTGTGTGTGTGTGTGTGTGTGTGTGTGTGGTGTGTGTGTGTGTGTGTGTGTGTGTGTGTGTGTGTGTGTGTGTGTGTGTGTGTGTGTGTGTGTGTGTGTGTGTGTGTTTTATTGAACCACACCAGATGGCTTCAGGAAGACACACTACAGGAAGATGTTTGTACTCCGGTCACCAGCGTCTTATTCGTCTGAGCTAATACTCTTATTACTTTATTACACAGATTCAGGGGCTGTACCCTTTTGTATACAAGGATGATTTCCTAAGATATCATTACATTTGTTCTCTTCAGGCCATTGTTGCCAATTTAAATGCATTCTGGGAATTCTGAGATACTTCTTCTACCCCTACCTCAAAGAGCCACACAGAGTTTCTGCATACACTGTTTGTGGGGCCATTTGGATGGCCAAAAACGGCAGTCCACCCACTGTACCTACACTGTTGAAATAGGTCACCCTACACTACATGTAGTGCATGCAAAACAGAGGGGGCGGGAGGAGGAGGGGTCTGGGGTAGGTGAGTTACCCCTAAGGACCCCTTAGGTAACCCCCCGTCCTTCAGTGACAACTGTTTGCTTTGGATGAAAGTGTCTGCTCGAAGGACATCCTGTCAGGTTAAATGTGATTTGCTTAACAGAGTTCAATGGGATTATCAGCAAAGTGAAGCCAGGAGAAGCCATGCCGACCCAGAGGCTAGGTTTTCTCCCAGAAAAGTTCAGCGGTCCAGCGGTGGAGCTTACCCTACTGTGTGTTTAACATCAAGAATTTCACCATGAAATAATGAACATAAATGGATAATGGGCTTCCTTTTCTGGTCAAGGGAGTAACTGTTAAAACAAAACGTGATACTCTCTGCCGCTGGGCACTGGCGGTGGGCAAAGCAGACGTCTTTCGCTGGGTCCATCTCAGGAGAGTTCAGCTAATCCGTGGCTTTTACATCCAGTTGGTTTTCGCCCAAGCCACACATGCTTACAGGATTGATTCCATAATCAATAAATCAGCAGGGTGGGATGTGGGAAAATGAAAGGCGAGAGTTCAAGAAGGCTAAGAGAGAGACAAGACGTCTGTTGTCTCTGTGGGACTAGTGAACCGTTCCATTTAGAGAAATATGCTGCTGAGCAATGTCAACTAACCTCTGACTGGGAATCAACCTGCCGGGCGTGAGAATGTAGCGTTGTTGCTTGCAGTGTTACCGCTAGTTCAGGTGCTGAGATTGTTGCTGATGTCTGTATCTAATCGAATGCATTAGAGAGAGAGAGTGAGCATTTTACATGTATCTGGGACGCAGTGGAGACAGATCCCCGTTAGACTCTGCCGTTAATGGATTCCAAAGTGGAAGTGCTGTAGACTGTTGTACTGTTTTTAGCAGCACTGAGTTGCATTGAGCCGGAGGTGGCTTTCACTTGCATCAGGTCAAAGTCAAACTGGGTTGCTACTCAAATTCACCCAGAAACGGATCTCTTGGCTGCCAACGAACCTCCCTTGTTCTCTGTCTGTCTACCCCACCGTCTCTCTGATCTCTAGTATCCGTCTTTCTGACTCTTTTGGTTGTTTTGTTCTCCACCGTTCTCTCTCCCTGACTCCTCTCCTCCTCTCAAGTGCAGATGCACAAAAAATAACCCGACTCATTCATGATGCATTGTTTTACATTCAAACCAAGTTCAGGCTTTCCATGAAGCCCTGCATTGTTAAGGTCTGCTGTATCAAACACACACAGGGCTCTACATTCCATCAGCCCAACACATGATACAGACTTGCTGACAGTTTAGAATACCATGAATTATAATGGACCCAGGGGAGCCCACACGGATCTAATGCAATAGAATCGATGGCAGGTTCACAATCTCTCTTTATAGTGGTGACACTATATCAAATCAAATTAAAATGATGTATATACTGTATATATATATTTGTAATATATATTCAGTGTTTTAGGTGCAGTGTGGTGAGGCCATCCTCTAGTTTCAGGTGTGAGTTTCATGTGAAGGGTACAAAAAATATTTGACATTATTTTGTATCCTTATCCTGCATCTGATTGTTGATGGGATGAGAAAGAAACCACTCTCTCCTCATGACAACAAATCAACAAATTAATTTCACAGAGGCCCTGTTCAGACCTGGCATACAACATGCATCTTGGGTGACGCGATCACACGTGGACAGCTCTAAGCAAAGGTGTGAATGCACCCAAGACACATTGAGGACTCATTGAGATCCAATCGCTCAGACCAGATTCGGAGTTGGTCTGGGCAATCATCTGGAACACACCAAGAGATAGACCCAGTTTGTATTGTTTTGATGTCCTCTTCTACAACAACACATTTGGCCTGCAAATGGCAATGATGTACATGTGTATTTGGCTATAGAGCTGGGAAGTGAGATCCGATCACAAGTGGTCACTCGAGACTCATATACCAGGTGTGAACTGACATACTTACAGCTGTCCCGTTGTGATGGGATCAACCAAGATGCATGTTAACGCCAGGTGTGAACAGGGCCAGAGAATAGTTCAAAGAAACACATTTTTGCATAAGAAGCCAGCGGAATGACCTCCCCACTTCACTGTTTAGCGAGCAGTCAATCTTCTGTTATGCAGTCTTCTGTTATGCTAAATACCAGCTTTGTTTCAGTTCCGACAAAAACAAACACCGGGCCACTTAATTTGGAGACAATGACTCTACTTTTCTATTATATTCTATTCTATTCCAACAGTGCAACTATCAAAACAACAGCACAAAAATAAAAGTCAGCCCCCACCCACGCACCAGTTGCTGTCTGTTAAACGCAAAGTAGCACGTCTAGGACTAGTGTTCGGCTTAGTGTCACTTCCTTCACTTAACTTCACTCTGTGACCCTGCACTGAGCTGACATCTCCTCGCTCGCTAGCTAGCTTGCTCGTCCCATTTCAACAGAGGTAAGAAGCCGGGGTTTGTAAAACGGCAACTGCTTGTGAGAACCAAGAATTATTTTGTGATCCGGTGGTTCTATGTTTGACGGGTCGTATTTCTTCTTCTGAGTTGAGCGGCGTTTGTCTCTGGGGAGGGTGGGGTGAGGGGGCCGTATCTGTCTTATGGCTTTGACCACACGGACGTGTGTGGAATGCAGTGGGATGGCAGCCAGGAGTTTAGAAAGCAGATATGGTAGTTTTTTCATTCTTTATTCTAAAAGTTTGAGCTTGTGGTGAAGAAAACGTGTGTGTGTGTGTGTGTGTGTGTGTGTGTGTGTGTGTGTGTGTGTGTGTGTGTGTGTGTGTGTGTGTGTGTGTGTGTGTGTGTGTGTGTGTGTGTGTGTGTGTGTGTGTGTGTGTGTGTGTGTGTGTGTGTGTGTGTGTGTGTGTTGGATTTCTGTAAACTTGATGATGGACTATCATATTTCTTGCATAAAGGACAGGTGCTCATTAAAATACAGTTTGAGGTCTGCTGTACATGCGTTCACACAGGAAATAGACCGGCTAGAAATGAAACGGATATGATCGCTGATAATCTTTCTACACCTCTTCACACATCCTGGTGTGTGAGAGTGAGACATTTCTTTAGAGAAAAAATGTTTAAAATACTCTAACCGTGAATACTTTTGCACTCATTTACTACGTCTAAATACTGTAATAAAAAGGTTTACATGTAACCTCTTTATTGCTCCTTATCCTTCAGCTGATGCAAATGTCGTAAGGGTAGTTGGGGAATTATTATACAATGACCCCATGATATGATGGTGATTCCAGTGATTCCCCTCCAGCCTTTTGTCTGGTAAGCTCATAAAGTGAGTAGAGTATAAAGTGTTGTGTTAGGGCCTGCCCTCTAGTCCCTCATGATGGCTTCTCAGTGGCTGCTGATCATCTGAGTGAAGACCTTCTACATTTATGTCTCTGCGGGGTGAGAATATGTGTCTCTAGTGAAATATACTGAAAACATGTAGCACATGTACACTCAAAAAACACACACAAAAAAAAAATATTTTTTGAGTAAAAGTTGAGTCAATGAACAAATTAAATGGACCACTTATATCTCTGGATGCCTTCCTCACAGGTCCACGTTACCCCAGCTGTGGCACCATTATGCACGTTTTGACCATGGGGGCCAGCTAAGATTCAGGCTTTAGGGGGAGTTATGATGTATGGCTGCTTTGAGCCGTGGTGGCTCCCTCCCCTGGGCTTCCCCTGAATGGAGCACCTTAATTGTCCACACCTGCAGCCTGTTGGTGTTAAACCTCTGGTGGGTATGAGTTTAAAGGTCGGGGGCCACACAAGCCACAGAGAAAACGGCATGTGTCAGAAGGCCCCCGAGCACCGGGAGGTCTTCAGGAAGATAATGTAATAACATCAGTGGTGGTTTTCTTCCAAAGCTTTTTTTATGAGTAGCAACCTTCGGTTTCTGCACATTTATTCAATTTCCTCTTACTGTGGTTGGGTGTTGATGCATTTTCTTTGTTTTATTCTTTTGAGAGTTTGAAATAAACTGGCGAGAACCCACTGCAAGCTGCTTGTCATGTTGTGGTCAATACGAGGACACACACAAGGCCAACCGTGTGACTCAACACCACCATTTGTTTGTTCTCCCCGCCCGCCGCCGCTTTCCCCAGGGTCAGAGGTCAATCCCAGCCACAGCAACATGACGGACTCCGCCAAGCTTCACCAGCCCCACCCCCAGGCCAAGGGGGAGAGGAACCACGCCGGCGACTTCAGCTACGTGGGCATCGACGCAATCTTGGAGCAGATGAGGAGGAAGGCCATGAAGCAGGGCTTCGAGCTCAACATCATGGTTGTTGGTGAGTTGGATGGCGGCGCTGTCTCTCTTCTCACTACGTCTAATGTGCACTACATAGTGAGCTCTGCCACTTTGTAGTGCTGGCCGCATGCATAGTGAAAATGATTATACCCTTTTGTAGTTGCACTCATTGTATTCCATAATGTATATATATATATACCATCATGCATTGTTGTGTTGCAGTGCTGAAAGAAAAATGGCAGATGGACAATCGACATCCACCGGCGTAAAACTGCCACATTTAATTAACAGCAATGATGTCGTTAACGGCGACTGCAGTAGTGTCCGAATGTGTTTTTTCATTTAGCCGAGCTCACTTTTTAGTCCCTCTACATTGAACTCCCTTTGTAGTAAGTAGGGAGTAGGGTGAGATTTTGGACACTCTTTGTCACAGAGGTATTTTGTAGTAGGGGGGGAAAACAGGTGTAGCTTATTAGGTTAATGATGGGTCTGTAGGCGTGTCAGTGTCCATGATTAATGTGATGAGATACACCTGTGTTCTACTGTAATACCGGTGTGATGCAGGCCTGTGGTGTTTATAAATATGGTGTGTGTGTGTGTGTGTGTGTGTGTGTGTGTGTGTGTGTGTGTGTGTGTGTGTGTGTGTGTGTGTGTGTGTGTGTGTGTGTGTGTGTGTGTGTGTGTGTGTGTGTGTGGTGTGTGTGTGTGTGTGTGTGTGTGTGTGTGTGTGTGTGTGTGTGTGTGTGTGTGTGTGTGTGTGTGTGTGTGTGTGTGTGTGTGTGTGTGTGTGTGTGTGTGTGTGTGTGTGTGGTTCCTGCTAACAACCAACCAGCATGAAGCTCTGAATGAGACCTCCTCTGGTGCCTTCTAGTATCTCCCTCTCTCTGTCTCTCTCGCACACACATCCTCTCCCTTGAGTGGATAAAGGCGGGTTGTCATGCCAGATGATGATGCCGTCCATGATGATGATGGTATAGTTACCACCATTACTCTGACAGGCTGCACACACATGCAAGATACACATTCCACACGCAACACCAAGACACACACTCCACATGCGACATTCACACTGAGAGACGGCCAACATGCTGCCAATTACAAGCCACCCGCCAGTCTCTTATGTGTACAGATGGCAGTGCACACACACACACGCACGCACGCACGCGCGCACACACACACACTTCTGCTCCACAAAGGGATCCACTTATCATTAATGTAAACACATTGTGATGTGTACATGCAGACGCATGCTGTGCACTAGCGTGATGCCAAATACATTATTCGTTAGGCATTATGTATCCAACAATATGCACTTACTGTCTTTGCAACAGAGAGAGGGAGAAGGGGAGGAAGATAGGACTGACTCAAGCCCGCTCTCTATCTGTGCACGGCTCTGAAGGGCATTTATTTACTTTATTAAGAGCCCACTGAAAAGAATGCTGAATCTTACATGAAGTATGAGTCTTAAAAACAATTGCATAAAACCTACATACACATACATAAAAGGCAACATAGAGAAAAGTGTCTGTTACCGTTCCATTAGTCAGCCCGTCACATATCACATAGCAAAAGGAAATGACAAGCTCTATGCTACTTGATAAAATAATCGGACTGCGGTGTGCATAGTTGACTTTGGCTCAGTCAAACCTGGGTGTCCATGTTTGCGGACACTGTGTCGTAGTGGTGGTTGGGGGCCGCACAGCATCCTGTTGGTGTTGCATGAGATTCCCTGCGGGGGTACCGTTTCCTCTTGTAGAAACTTCTAGATGGAAGGTTGGCATGGCTCCAAGGATGAATGCCACAGCATGACGAGGCTTTATTTTGAAGATAAAAAAAAAGTGATGAGAATGTGGAGAAGATACAAGATACAATATATTTATTTGTACATTGGAATGCTTGCTCCCCATTCCCTCCCGCAGTATATATCTCCAAAAACAATACCATAAAAAGAATATATACAATAAAAATAAAATAAAAATGAACAAAAAAGGGCAGCAAAGTGACTGATTGATTGTCTGTTGAATGTGCAAAAAGATTTAAATGCCTTTTTTAAAGTGCTTTTAAATATTTTTGCACATTCAACAGATGTTCATACAGCTTCATTCAGAAGCGTTTAATGTGCAGTCGTGTTAAATAGCCGTGGAGAGGTGAAGGGCCATGGACTATAATAATGCTCCATTGTTTTCTGGTCTGTTGTCCTGACATGCCTTTCTGTGTACACCATCCTAGACGTTGTTGTAAAACTTTTTTGCTGTACAGCTGACATGTGTCCACTTGTAGCTCTGATACCTGGAGGATAAATATGGCGAGATGATAAATATCAGTGTTGGAAAATGCAATCTCTTGCAACGACAAGCACGTAACTCAGGATGTGCGGAGACACATTGACAAACTAGGTCACGGAAGAGGTATTCTGGGATCTAGCAGAACTTCTGAGAGGAGAGAACACTGAGCCTCAGAAACCAGAAACCAAAGGGGTGGAGTTTGTTCTGTTTTGTCACGGATATACTGATCCACCCAAGTAGACAAAGCTTTCAGAAGGAGATTTTACTAAGTGTATTTCTACTGTGATGATTTTAAACCTTTTTTCCCAGTTTACAAGTGCTGGCTGAGTTTGTGTCTGCTGTTTATAGCCAATTATGCGCTGGCATATCTCCCCCTTCCAGCAACATGATTGGTCGAAAAACAAATAGAAACAGGCAATTGTGACTCGGAAGAGGCAATTATGTTCTTATATACATATTTAATGTAATATAATGCACTTAAATGTAATATAATATCCAGAGACTGGGGGTCACAATGACTTTTCCTGATAAATGACTATTAATCAATTAGCTTTCAAAAATGCCAATGGTGTCCAATCTGTAAATGTCAGACTGCTGTAATTAACTGGCTGCTCTCCAGCAAATCTATCATCTACAACCTCACCGTGTATTTCAACACTTTTTTTTTTTTAGAGTTACAGCCAAGTCGTAATCAGATTTAATTAGATACAAAGTAGAACATTTTTAATGAAGTCCCAAACTGCAAGTCCCTCATTTAACACCATCTTTAAGATCTTAGACCTCCCTCCCCCCTTCCGTCATTGTAATACATATTCAACAATGACTCTGTTGAATTTGTCGGCCACCGCTTCTGATTCCAGTTTTTTCAATACTTATTTTGTAAATAAAAAGAGCACCGCTCTTCTCCAGAACCCCACGACCCACAGCATGCAGCCTGTGCTTTATGTTCTTTGACTTTGACCATATGGTTCGTTTTATTTGCAGCACTTCAGAGTCAGCGGGGCTTGGTTTTTATTTGTTCTCATGGTTTTCCATGACCGCAAGCATCTCCTTCAAATGCAAGCTAGATGCAGGTATCAGAACAAAGTGGTGTGTGTGTGTGTGTGTGTGTGTGTGTGTGTGTGTGTGTGTGTGTGTGTGTGTGTGTGTGTGTGTGTGTGTGTGTGTGTGTGTGTGTGTGTGTGTGTGTGTGTGTGTGTGTGTGTGTGTGTGTGTGTGTGTGTGTGTGTGTGTGTGTGTGTGTGTGTGTGTGTGTGTGTGTGTGTGTGTGTGTGTGTGTGTGTGTGTGTGTGTGTGTGTGCACAAAATATGATTTGGAGGAAAATGTTAATAATTATTTTTTGAAATATAAACTTAAAACACCTTGCAATGGAAATCCTTTTTTTTCTGCTCCCTGGCAAAATGCATATGCCAGAGAGCAGAAAACCAAATGAGTAGCAAATAAATTATAACATGAAATGCTTAGAATGTGAAAAAGATGGTAATGAAGTGGGTGTAGAAGGTCAGCCAGATGATGTGTTCCTGCAGTCCGCTGTGTCCACTACCTCTGGGAGACCCCTGCTCCAGATCAGATGACCTTCTGAATGCCACAGGGTGGGGGGGGGGGTGCCCCTTAATTGAGGAGGTGGGAGAAAGGGGGGTGTGTGTGTGTGTGTGTGTGTGTGTGTGTGTGTGTGTGTGTGTGTGTGTGTGTGTGTGTGTGTGTGTGTGTGTGTGTGTGTGTGTGTGTGTGTGTGTGTGTGTGTGTGTGTGTGTGTGTGTGTGTGTGTGTGTGTGTGTGTGTGTGTGTGTGTGTGTGTGTGTGTGTGTGTGTGTGTGTGTGTGTGTGTGTGTGTGTGTGTGTGTGTGTGCGCGCGCGCGCCATGTTTGGGCTGAACATGACAGAGGGTTGTGTGTTTACAGCCGATAAAGAATCTTTAGTTGTGTGTATTTGTGCAGATGTTTGTTTTTTTAGTGTTTTAGGTACATGGTACACTCACTAAGTGTGTGTTTGTGTGCATGCCTGCACACTTGCAGGGCAGAGCGGCCTGGGGAAGTCCACGCTGATGAACACACTCTTCAAGTCCAAGGTGAGCCGCAAGTCGGCGCAACCAAACCCCGACGAGAAGATCCCCAAAACCATCGAGATCAAGTCCATCAGCCATGGTGAGTCACTGTTCACTACTATACTATACAACACTATTAGTTTATACCAGGACCACCAGATCACTGCTACTAACACTATTAGTTTATACTAGGACCACCAGATCACTGCTACTAACACTATTAGTTTATACTAGGACCACCAGATCACTGCTACTAACACTATTAGTTTATACTAGGACCACCAGATCACTGCTACTAACACTATTAGTTTATACTAGGACCACCAGATCACTGCTACTAACACTATTAGTTTATACTAGGACCACCAGATCACTGCTACTAACACTATTAGTTTATACTAGGACCACCAGATCACTGCTACTAACACTATTAGTTTATACTAGGACCACCAGATCACTGCTACTAACACTATTAGTTTATACTAGGACCACCAGATCACTGCTACTAACACTATTAGGGCGGCAGTATAGCTCAGGAGGCAGAGCGGTCGCCTCACATGCTGGTTCAATCCCCGGCTCCTCCTAGCAAAAAACTGTCGGTGTCCTTGAGGAAGATCCTAACCCTAACTGCTCCCCGGGCGCTGTATAAATAGCTGACCGCTGCTCCTAATACTAGGATGGGTTAAATGCAGAGCAATTATTTTGCTGTACAGTACTTGTGCTGTACACTGACACATTTGAATAATAATTATTATTATACTAGGACCACCCGATCATAGGACATAAGGCATGATTGATTGCTTGTCTGTCTAGATATCGAGGAGAAGGGCGTCCGGATGAAGCTCACAGTCATCGACACTCCGGGCTTTGGTGACCAGATCAACAATGAAAACTGGTGAGTGGTTTCCTTTGTTTAGGCACAGTATTTCCTCTGCGTCTTGGCCTCCTGTCCACACGTAAACAGTGTTTTCGGGTCTCTAAAATCATATTGCTTATTTGCTGGCGCTGAAAATGGTACCTGAGCTGCAAAGCCACCGATTGATCGACAAGGAAAATCTGTATATCCATTCACAAGGCTCATGCCCTGTGTCTACAATCTGTGGAAAATGGCTGCAGATCACAGTCCTTAACTCCGTTTCCCATGTGCCCCCAGCTGGCAGCCAATCATGAAGTTCATCAACGACCAGTACGAAGCGTACCTACAGGAGGAGATCAACATCAACAGGAAGAAGAGGATCCCAGACTCCAGGGTCCACTGCTGCATATACTTCATCCCCCCCACTGGACACTGGTGGGTCACACACACACACACTCTCTCTCTCACTCACTCACTCACTCACTCACTCACTCACTCACTCACGGACACACACACACACGGACTGCCTTGTTTTCTCGCAATTTTTCACAACAATGGTGAAAAATTAGTAGCCTATAGGGACTCTGCCGTGAAGATGGAGTGTGAAGAGTCACACCTCTTCTCACGGCTACACAATACCAACCCTGTGTGGGTATTTACTTTAAATGAACTACTAATAAGACTAATAGAAAGGGCAGTGTGAATTTGTCTATGAGAGGTTGCAGCTCGAGTGTGTGTGTGTGTGTGTGTTGGCACGCTGACAGCTGCTCAGGGCAACCAGTTTGGTGGGCAGATTTTGTGAGGCTCAATATATATAATATTTAATCCAGGAATCCCTCTCTCAAATTAGAGGCAAATAGCCTGCTTTTAGAAGCCCTTACCTCAAAGTCTCTCTCTCTCCCCCTCTCTGTTTAGGCCATATTGAAAGGGTGATTTATATGCAAATGTATGTGCAAACAAACACACACATTTATACATGTTAAACCACGGTGCTCAGTGTTAATAGGTTGTTTGGTTTCGCTAAAAGCTTCTCAAACAATATATTGATTGTTTCGCATTAAACATCAATGATGTCTATGTCCATGGTCTCCTAATAAAAAATATTTTTTTATTTCATTTAGAGATTAAAGAGATTTTGTCATTAAAGATTACACATTTTGATGCAGAGCTAAACCAGTTCGGGCTGGGAAATTTGGATGTATTTCTTAACATTATATTGCAATACCACACAATTCAAGATTTGTATTTGCTATATGCAACAAATACAATGGAATGCTTACTCCCCAATTTGAATCTTTGATCACTTTACCCTCAAGTAAACAAAAACAATTGACAATATCCTCCATAATGATGCAACATCGATATACTCGGGTATTGCTCTTCTGATAGACGGTGAAACGTGCACACCATTGCTCCTTGACCTGCTAACGGTGTGCTATGTCGTAGCGGAGCGTGTCAGGCATGTAGCAGCTGTGTAACAAGAAGCACTAAAACAGCTCTGTGGTCTGTCTGTTGGCGCTTTTCAGAGAACGCTTTGACTCATGTTGTAGGTACCCATCTGCCACTTCCTTCGAAAGCAGACACCTCATCTGTGTTCACACACACACACACACACACACACACACACACACACACACACACACACACACACACACACACACACACACACACACACACACACACACACACACACACACACACACACACACACACACACACACACACACACACACACACACACACACACACACACACACACAGAGAGCGCACAAGGGCTGGCGTGTTTAGTGTGTGTGTGTGTGTCTACATGGCGTGCATAACACATGTTCCTGAGGTATTAACACGCATGTTATGTGACATGTAATCCCATCCATGCGTGTATCCCATGATTCACGTCAACTCTTGTACTGGTAACGATGCGTGCCTTGAACACCGTGGGCCTACCTCTTATGTGTCCTATATACAGGAGACACGGTGGTGGAGTATAACATTACAATTAAAAGTTATATGTGGTTCTCCCCTATGTGGCGACACATGGTAGACGCCGATGCCAGTGTTTCCCAGCCTCGTTCGACCCCGTGACCCCAATGAAGATCGGGAAATGTTAACGGCCCCGACTTTTGCCTGTCTGCGTCCACACAAATACATTGGTTTTTTTTTACCCGATCAACGATCTGCCCGTACACGATTGCGTCGCTCGACTACACACTGAATGAGCAGTGCTCTAGCTGTGAGTCATGTGGAACATATATGAAACCCTGAAATGGACCATCAAATATCTGTATCTTATGTCAGCAAATCTCCTGTGACCCCACATGCATAAATCTGGGAATCTGAAGTGTGTTGATAATATGCACGTCTGTCTCTGTGCTGGAGGCAGCAGCTATGCAGCTAGGCCTCTGAGGCTGGGGGCCCGTGGGGTGTGTTAATGGCCGGCTGCCTTGGGGTTTGGAGCTGGATAAATTGCGATGGGGAGAATAAAGTTAGTTCCTGCACTTTTCCCCCCTCTAATTCTGTTAACTGAGTTCATGGGAGGACAGCCACTGGAAATAAAATTGGTGGAGATAAGGGATATTGTTATTAAAGACATATGACACATTGGGGGTATGGAAAACAACCAAAATGCCCACGAGTGCCTCTTAGTGGCATATTGGTGTCATGACATCTCAAAGAACAACACGGCAAAAAGAAACGCATGGCTTTGACAGCATGAGTAGGACTCTAACCATGGTGGTCTGTCACGTGGGTAGAGTTCACGTTGGGAGTTTACTGCAGATTGAGGTGACACGGGAGACACAGAGTTATGTCACGGAGCAGATGTGGAGACCTGGTGTGGGCTCGAAGCAGATATGAAGCCAAACGTAAAAAGCGGTGTTCTACCTGCCAGTGACACAAAGCGGCTTTCTGGCAGTTTGGACGTCACACAAAATAACGATCTGGCTAATCATGGAGAACGTGAATCAACGATCTGGCCCTGAATGGCTGGGGAACCGGGCCAGATATACCGTTGGTGATAGTTGGTGCAAAGCAGGTGTGCTGCAGACTGGAGCTGGGGGCGAGATTGAACATACAGGGACACCCTGGGAACACAAGGGGGAGCCAAAGGCACAGAGGGACCATGACGCTCTCTCTCTCTCCTTCTGTCCCCGGCAGTCTGAGACCCCTGGACGTGGAGTTCATGAGACGTCTGAGCAAGGTGGTCAACATCGTCCCCGTTATCGCCAAGGCTGACACACTCACCCTGGAGGAGAGGGACGACTTCAAACAGACGGTCAGTTGGACACGTGTGTGTGTGTGTGTGTGTGTGTGTGTGTGTGTGTGTGTGTGTGTGTGTGTGTGTGTGTGTGTGTGTGTGTGTGTGTGTGTGTGTGTGTGTGTGTGTGTGTGTGTGTGTGTGTGTGTGTGTGTGTGTGTGTGTGTGTGTGTGTGTGTGTGTGTGTGTGTGTGTGTGTGTGTGTGTGTGTGAACTTTTTAAATCTTGGGCTGTTCTCCATTCATTAGTTGACGCTGGTTAACAAGGAACTGAACACGTGTTAATGTTGTGGTGTGAGTTAACCCTGAGCACAAGATGCAGGGGTTTGGACCGCCAGGCTGTTTGGCTTGGCCACACACACGGCTGGCTTAGAAAGACTCTGTAGCCAAGCACTATTCTTTATATTATGATTATGAAGGGGAGAGGGGGGGGGGAGAGAGAGATCACAGTGCAGACTGTGTCTGCTCTGTGTCTCCTCATCTTGTTAGCCTTTGTTCTTCGTTCCTCCACAAGGCTTGAAGTAGCTTTTCCCGGGGTCTCCTCTTTCCAACCTGTGAGCCTGAGAAAGCTCCAGAAGGGGAAACCATTAAACAAGGCCGTTTTTTTAAATGGAGACCCAAGTGAAAACTTTCCACAGTGGATAATTGTGTGGTCAGTAAGTCATCCACATGTGAAGGCTGACGCTCCCAGAGCAGCGTGTCTGGCCCTGGTCGTCTCCTCCCTCCCTTCCCCTCTTAACCCAGTGTCTTTGTGTCTGAGTTCAAAGTGGTTTTAAAGACACGAAGAGAGCGAGGCGAGGCCGCCTGGAAGCCGTAACCCAGTATGTGTGTAATGCGGGTTAACCTCCACCGCGCCTCCTCTCCAAGTCCACGGGGCCCCCAGGAACCACAGGATGTGAACAACAAGCCCCGGTGGCCTGATTGATTGTTTACACTCCCCGTAGAAGAACTTCCACTTCATTACCTCGCCTTTCTTTTGAACGCAAGACAAAAACACAGGGTCATAGAGGGGGGTGGGAGAGGGGGGGGGGGTGTTATAGTTATTGTGAGGTTCTCTGCAAATTGAGCGACTTTGTCTCAATTGTTTTGAAGGCATCAAAGAACGCCGCAGGAAGGACCCGCCAGCATGAGGCGGCTCGGCGGGGCCGGCGGTTTAGCCCTGTTAAATATCCATCGCTGTGCATATTTTGAGACATAACTTTCTACCAAAAGACTCTTTCTGTCGTACATTTGAAAATGTACTCTCTTTGTCGTGAATAGTTCAGAGCGGGTGCATGCCAAGTTGTGTTTCTCTTAACAATGTGAAGTCTTCTTTGTGCAGATTCGGGAGGAGCTGCGGGCCAACGGCATCGACGTGTATCCACAGAAGGAGTTTGACGAGGATGCAGACGACCGACTCATCAACGATAAAATCAGAGTAGGTTCTCTGCTGGCGTGTGTTTCTGTACGCCTCCCGAGAGGAAGACACTCTGCACCGACTCTCGTTTCTAGATACTTCTGTACAAACATCTAGAGTCTAAGGGCACATTTCGATACCTTGTGTATACGCCTGCATGTATTTAAATGTGTGTGTGTGTGTGTGTGTGTGTGTGTGTGTGTGTGTGTGTGTGTGTGTGTGTGTGTGTGTGTGTGTGTGTGTGTGTGTGTGTGTGTGTGTGTGTGTGTGTGTGTGTGTGTGTGTGTGTGTGTGTGTGTGTGTGTGTGTGTGTGTGTGTGTGTGTGTGTGTGTGTGTGCGTGCGCACAACAGGAAATGATCCCTTTTGCCGTAGTGGGGAGCGACCAGGAGTACCAAGTCAATGGGAAGAGAATTCTGGGAAGAAAAACCAAATGGGGCACCATAGAAGGTAACACACACACACACACACACACACACACACACACACAGACACAGACAGTCAACAGACACCCATTATTGTGTGTGTGCGTGTCGACGTCTGGATGAAGAAGAGAAAGATTTGAAGATCACACTAAGAGGGAGAGCACAGGGGGAGGGAGGTGACGGAGGAAGGGCGTCTTGTCCGAACGACCAGTCCGTTTCCCAGACCTCGTTGATCTCACGATTGTGTGTATCGCTGTGAAAGTGCGACGTGTACGCAAACAAATGTTGTCACAGACACCACTCCTACAAAGTGAACAGGAGAGTTTAACCTTAAATTAATTGCTGTATTTATTTAATTTGACTCTAATTTGAGGTTTTCAAACATTACGGATCACATGTTATGGCTATAAGTCTATAGTGGCCCACTTATCATTTTGTGTGTGTGTGTGTGTGAGTGAGGCGGGTTGAGGAACGGTTTGCGTACAGAGAAGAGAGCGATATGGATCCAGAAGTAGAAGTAGTCCATTATACTTTGAAGACATACTTTTAAATGAGAGCATTACAGCGCAGCTGCATTTCCCTTCAAGAGGGGAAAGGACGATAACAGTTCTTCATCCTAAAATGCACTCCCTCTCTGCCACTAATCCACACACACACACACACACACACACACACACACACACACACACACACACACACACACACACACACACACACACACACACACACACACACACACCACACACACACACACACACACACACACACACACACACACACACACACACACACACACAGGTTCAACCGACTCTCCCCCAAAGCTCAGAAGAAATCTAATTTCCTGGGCCTTGGAGTTCAAAGCTTTGCATAATATACCCCCCACACCCCCTTCTTCCTTTAATTTATGAATTTGACATAATCATATAATTCAAGTGCATGCTGACCTTAGTGGAGACGCGTTCACATTCTCCCAGGGAGTTTGTTAAAAAACCTCTTGCTTACTTCCCCAACCTGAGAGAACATTAAGAACGTTCCTGAAGCCCTCTGCAGCCCCCTTGTTCAGAGGTGTTCTGTTGCCCGAGATATAGCATCGCCACCCTGTGGCCACAAGTGGGAACGACGTGTTCATTTAAACACATGATTCTCCAGCTTGAGCTTCACATCCTCCGGTTCATTTTCATTTCTTCTGCATTTTTTTCATGGCTTTTTGTCTGCATGCTGGGATGTCATGTTTCACGGAACACGGTTGTTTATTAAAAGGGACGTGGTTAGATGCACACACATGCAAGTGAATAAAAAGTACAGCTGTACTGCTGTACTGTAACTTCAATTAGCACATGTATAACAACAATCTCACTACACACTAAATGCTACGAATTATAACCCATAGCTAAAGCTTTAAAATGGGTTGTTTTTAACAAACATGTCTCAAGGGTCATTGTCAGTGAACTGATTATAATCCCAAAAATGAATTGAATCTAATCTAATAATGACACTCTGTCTCTCTGTGTTCTTCTAGTTGAGAATATCGCACATTGTGAGTTTGCTTACCTGCGAGACCTCCTGATCAGGTGAGTTACAGCTACTTATTATTGTATAGCCATTAGATGTTAATATTTTGTGTTGTGTTTTAATACTAGCTTAACTATTAATTTCCCCTCTGGTTGAAATGATCAGAGAGTGACTATTAACCACCGTCGATTTTAAATTGTTTCACCACTAACGGGGTTGTCTGATGCTTTTGATTCTCCTGGTGGACGAAACATCCACAGAAGTCGGTTGGGAACCAATTGCTTACAACTGGTTGGTGGTGAAGGGTGACGGGGGCTGTGCCTTTGTCTGCCACTGTGACCGACCTGTGACCAGCGGTTTTCCTAATGCCATCACGCTTCCCTCTTTCCCACCAGGACCCACATGCAGAACATTAAGGACGTCACAGGCAGCATCCACTACGAAATGTACCGCGTCCGCCGACTCAACGAGTCCAACGCCCACCCTGGCCCCGCCCCCGGCTCCGGCCCTGCCCACACCAATGGACAGACCAAGGTCAACGGCGTCCCGCCCAATGGGATGACAGCGCAGCACGAGGTCCTGACTCACGAGATGTAGGAGGATGGATCTCTCTTTAACCGTCGCCATGGAGATGGCGCATCACGTCGCCACAGAGACGACCTGTAGCATCAGGAAAAACCAAACATAACCAAACCTGCTCTAAATATGCAACAGATGTATATGCTCTCGTATACGCCTTTACACACACACACACACACACACACACACACGCGCACATACACACACGCACATACACACACACACACTTTAAGGCCCATTCTGATGGGCATCTCCATTTGTCAGGTAGTTCCCGGTCAGAGACTGGATGTTAAAGCGATGTCAGTTTTCTATAGCATATCTAAAATGGCGGAAGCCAGTTTTGGCGGGCTTTCAGCAGCCAGGGCTTCTCCAGGCAGATGTCTAGAGACGACTTGTCTTCCCAGGGCGTTCCAAGGCAAGTTATGCCTTCAGATAATAGATTAGCATCTAAACTAGGACTCGTTCCTCTGCTGTCCACCTGGTTTTACTATGTGTTGTGGTGTTTAGTAATGTGTAGACATACGAGGGTCGACTAGGGATACGAAGAATATGAAGAGTAGGATTCTAAGTGTTACGGAGGAAGAGAATACTGTGGACTCATCTGCACTGTAATAATATATGTAATGGACAAATTCTAAATGCAGTGTGGAGCAGCATTCAGGGTGGACCACCCGTCCTCGTCTTGTATCGATTGCGTGACCCTTTTCTGCCAATCCAGCCCGTCTTCCTCTCTTTGTGTAGGCCTATATAAAGCCTGTCTGTTATACAGTCCCACCATGCATTTTACATGGCTTATTTACTGTTTAATTGTATTGTTATTGTTGTAATATTATTGGTTAGAATGAGGTTTTTTGTTTTTTTTGTATTCAATCCGGACGGAATGTGTACTCTCCACTGCCAACACAATCGCCCATTCCGTCATTTGTCTTCTCCAACTGTAAACCAAATAAATGCCTTTTTTGTTGTTCCTAAGAATGTTATGGATATTGGTATTGTTATACAGATGTTATGGATATTGGTATTTATGTGTGATTCGATTTTTTTCCATCCACTTCAGTGTTGACCCTATATGGCTGCCAGCAGCTACAGTAGATTAAAACAGGAAAAATGTATTTTGTTGCCCCAGCAATTCTGAATTAACCAATAGGCTAGACTTGAGGTGAAGGTCAGAGCAGCGTGCCAGAGAATCAGTTCTAAAGCACAATGGATGTGGAACATGGCTTTCTTTATCACAGGCAGCATGTGTGCCATTAATTTTAAGCTGCCCGTAGAACAACTAAAGAGCTTATGTAGCACCCCTGTGTAGAAAGCTCTCACTTCGTTAGGTTTTCCCCTGAGAAAGTGTGGATATATCAGGTCAACTTAAGTTGAAAGAAACATACATTACTCGGCCACACTCAAAGGGTTCAAGTAAAAACGGTGGGGCACCAACTGTAAATGAAACAAATCAAATGACATCTTGTTTGCTTGGTCTTGCCTTTAATATGTTACCCGAAATAAATAAAGATTGATATTTTTATTGTTTCCAGTTGAGAGATTATTGTGTTGACGTGGGAAAGGTAAACAAAGCGCTCCTGGGCCCACCCACAGGCTTTTGGTTGGTTTCCTCCCATGCGACTCTGGGGGCCAAGCCAATTACATTTCGCTCGACAAGACGAGCAACTCTAAAGATCTTTACTATGGGATTGAGGTGTGTTATCACTTAATTGGCGACTGTCATATCACATTTATGTCATTTCGGGATGTTAAAAAAGCCATGAGGTTTTGCGTTTCACATTAAGATCCGTGTTTTTAGAATACCGTTACTTGTCTTTGAAGAGATAGGATTTGAATAATTGATATTTGTTCAGCATTGATTTGCTTGAGCGCGAATACAGCCCAACGAGCCGTTATGCTGCCATTGCACAATAGCCTGATGCAATATAATGTGGAATCTGACAGATCACACCCGACAAGATAGTTTCACTCTCAGCTGTTTTTTATTATCATATATCATATCCTGCTTGAACAAACTCAGAAAGATAAGATAGTAACCTGACCTAATGGCCTATCCTCCGCACCAAGTTTGAATTAATTTGAAAACATATTGGATAATGCTTTGGTACAACGTAGCTGTAAAGTAAATTAAAAAAAAGAACACTCTTTATTGCTGTCACTCCTCAACACACAGACGGCAAGAAATAACAAATGTTACAAACATCTAATCACACATGAACCGGTGCCCACTCCAAAGGATATGTGAGTAGTATTTAAAAAACGTAAGAAAGGTCATAGAAGCATGTAAACAAAATACAGTTGCATACAAGGTTTAATCGTTTAATTAAATATGAAGATAAAATGTTTTACGCCATAATAAAATACTACTGTCAAACTGGAAAACTTTTTTTTAATTATTGTATAGGCCTAACGAGTCTAATGAAGATGTTGTGGATAACCTGTACCTACTGGAAATTAAGTCAAATAGCGTGTCCACAGCCTTGCAGAAGTAGTCCTTCCTACAAACTACACGCACACCTTCCTCATTCCGGTTCACTAATTCCCAGCTGCCACCCGCTGACGATAAACACATTAACCGTCAAGTTTGTCTAAGGTCACTCCGTTGTTCCGTCACATAATCCGCGCCTTCCCTTTGCTTACGATCCCCCTCTCTGATTAGAAAAACAGCGCCCGGTGACATTGATGAGCGTGAAGGTGAACCGTAATGGGGGGCCTTGAAACGGGACGAAAGCGGTCTACCGGTCGGAGAGACTTATCTCAGTGTGACGCATCTATCTAAGCAGTGTGGGGTGTGCGAAAGACCCGTCGGCGAAGGTCATCAATAATCGTAGTTCTTCTGTCACCGCTGGACACACACACACACACACACACACACACACACACACACACACACACACACACACACACACACACACACACACACACACACTTCACTGTTAAATGTCATCACTACGTCTCGTTTAATGTGTGTTAATTAATGTAGGGCATCACCACAGCTTATTATTATACTTTAATTGTTTTTTTTAACAACAGGGGTGAACATTATCCCCATCTGGCTTCAGTAGAGAGAACTACATGTTGAACTGTACTATGCTATGCTATGTGCGATGTGTGGCATGTGGTATGAGATATGGGCAACAGGAAGAAGTCTTCCAGGAGAGAAAAAGTTTGTTATATTTGAAGTATATTTGGTCGTTCTTTGCGTGTTTCTTGGTCTTAGTCCAGCCATTGGAGGTTCATCATTTTCGTCATTCAGCTGCTTGTAATATAATTCTGGAATTATTCAATAAACACTTCTCCTTTTCCTTGTATCATCTTGGACTCCATTATCTTTGGATGTGCATATCAAGATTGTCTTAACCACCTAGTCTCTTAAATGGCCAAATGTACATTTCTTGATATAAATTTAGATTTTATTTTGTGATCATATAAGGGCCCTCTCAAATGTTATGGATTGCTTAGATTATTGTGAAATGTATTGCTTTCTGTCAGTTCTACGATACTTCCTCATAGTTAATTCATGGATCAATTGATTTATGTCTTTAATCGAGGCAAATCAAAACTTAAAGAGCTTCACATGCCACATGATACAACATCCCCTTATCCTAGAGAGAGACAATGAGAGAGAAAAAGAGAGAGAGAGAGAGAGAGAGAGAGAGAGAGAGAGAGAGAGAGAGAGAGGGAGAGAGCGAGAGAGAGAGAGAGAGAATGAGAGAGAGAGAGAGAGAGAGAGAGAGAGAGAGAGAGAGAGAGAGAAAAAGAGAGAGAGAGAGAGAGAGAAAAAGAGAGAGAGAGAGAGAGAGACAATGAGAGAGAAAAAGAGAGAGAGAGAGAGAGAGAGAGAGAGAGAGAGAGAGAGAGAGAGCGAGAGAGAGAGAGAGTAAAAGAGATAGAAGTCTGAGTTGGATTTAAAGAACATAGAGAGTCATATGCACATCGTTGGATTTTGTCACCTTTTGCATCAAATGACCAATGACTTGGTCAATGGTTGACTTACAGTATGTGATGGAGAAATATGTTTATTAGATTCAATATATATTGAATCTTGAATCTAATATAAATAATAGTTTTCTCAACCAATTGGCCATATTTCGTAAAGACATAATCTTTGGACAAAACTCCTTTTTTAGGCAATACATCATGAAATGTCTGATCACAAATATATAACATCAATAAAAGGATTCAGAGATAATAGAGAGCATAGATAATAGGAATTATGTTCAGATTAGTACGTTATGGATATGGAACTACTGTATGTGCACGGCTTTCCAATAGAAACGCCACACTCCCACACTTGTTACTACTGTAACAGGCTGTAACCATTCATGTTTGATGATTGTAGTGTAACAATAGTTCCTCCACGGTCACACGTATCACTGTGACATGATACGTGATAAAGGCTTTGTGTGTTTACGTTACTGCGGATGTGTATGTGTGTGTGTGTGTGTGTGTGTGTGTGTGTGTGTGTGTGTGTATGTGTGTGTGTGTGTGTGTGTGTGTGTGCGTGTGTGTGTGCGTGTGCGTGTGCGTGTGTGTATGTGTGTGTGTGTGTGTGTGTGCGTGTGTGTGTGTGTGTGCGCGGGCCTTCACAAATAATCAGAAAGACCAACCCTAGTGGTGAGAACCAGTGGCATGGAGATGGCAGCATGGTCTATGTAATCACTTTGGTCCCCTTCTGGAGCATCCTGAACCAGGATACGTGCTTGCTCTCGGTTCTCTGTGTCTTACAGCGATGCTACGCTAACGCCTTGGCTCTGCGCCAAGTCAAGCGGCAGCCCCTTCGGTGCCGCGCTTCAACCATCAGTGCGTTGCCCCGCTTTGGCGCGGTGCCAGAGTCTATTGGCATGGCAACGTGGTCATTTGCATTGTGGTAATGAAGGAGCGGAGTGAATGTGCCGCTCTGCTCAATTCTGACATCCAGCGTCTCGGGCAGAATGGGTCTTTTAGAGTTTGAAATACGTCTACAGTGGACCCTGGAAGTGGTCACAACTGTACATGGAGTAGGTTGGTGGTGTTCTTCCAAAAAGGGAGAAGGAGAAAAGAGAGACAAAAGAGGATGAAGCCCCTGCAGGTTTCTCTGTACTGGCTGTTGCCGTTACCAGGCAGAATTGGTAAAAGCCAGCTAGTCAGCAATCCAGCCAATGAGGCGTCCAGTTAGCTAGTCCACCTACCATATTCAGTTCCATCAACCAGCCAACCAATGAGGCGTCCAGTTAGCCAGTCCACCAACCACATTCAGTCCCTCGACCAGCCAGCCAATGAGGCGTCCAGTTAGCCAGTCCACCAACCACATTCAGTCCCTCGACCAGCCAGCCAGTGAGACGTCCAGTTAGTCAGTCCACTAACCAGATCCAGTCCCTTGACCAGCCAACCTAATGGTAGTTACCCAGTATGGGGAAAACCGCCAATTTGGCCATTTGGCATGCAAGTGTATTAGCCAGCTTCTCTGTGAGCTGTTCCTCTGCTACCCCCAGAGACTGGCAGCAGAGCTTCTCTAACACACGCACATATGTAGTTCACAGACACACAGACTCAGACTCAGACACACACACCACACACACACACACACACACACACACACACACACACACACACACACACACACACACACACACACACACACACACACACACACACACACCGGTCTCTCTCCTTCTGCCATCTAGATCAACACACGCATGCAAATCCCCCATCCACAGAACCACAAACAGGAACCGCTAACTACAGCAGAAAAACAGCGTTGATGTATGTAGGTCTTGGTGCACATGGAAGGAAATCACGTTAAAGAAAACAACAGATTGTGACATGACACGCCCCCACCACCACCTCACCAGCCCAGCCGTAGCTACACCTCCCCCTGGCACAGAGTGCCTCCAAAATAGTTACGGCCATTTGCTAGTAATTAACTTTGTTGATTAACATTTGCATGTATTTAAGCAGTACACACACACACACACACACACACACACACACACACACACACACACACACACACACACACACACACACACACACACACACACACACACACACACACACACACTCAGTCTGCCTGTGTGCCTGCCTCTATTTGGCACCTCTTCCATTCTATAATTTTTTTCTTTATTTTTTTTTGTTAATGGCTTTTATTTGTTTGTTTTTATTTGGATGCAAATGCAGACAAACAAACATCCCGCCGTTTCATGACACACCACTAGCCCTACATGACCCCTTTACCCTCAGCCCTCCTGGGGGGGGGGGGGGGGGCAGGGAGGCTGTTAAGCTGGAGTGACTATTGCAGGGATGGGCTGTTTAGTGCCGTTGCTGGGGCGCAAATGGAAGATTTCAAAGAGCCGCCCGGGGACTGCAAGATGGCGGATGGGTTTATGGCAGCCAGTCACTGGGATAGTGGTTAGTGCTGGCTGGTGCGCTAGCAGGACGACGCCATGCGCCATGAGTGTGATACCACGTGATAATGAGGAGCAGCCGACAGCAAGAGACAGACTGACTGTCAGGGGGTGTTCAGATGGCTTCTCACTTCTGCCCGCTAACTGGGGCTTTATAATAAAAAGATGAAAATACTAGGGGCCCTCAGTCGAGTGCATACCTCCGCCACATCAAAAAGTCCCCTGGATCAAAATTGAATCAACTGTTCCTTGGGCCCATAAGTCATCTAACCACCAAGTTTTGTCGAATTCCGTACATAACTTTTTGAGTTATCTTGCTAACGGACAAACAAACAAACAAACAAACAAACAAACAGACAAACAAACAAACAAACAGACAGACAAACAAACAAACAGACAGACAAACAAACAAACAGACAAACAAACAAACAGACAGACAAACAAACAAACAAACAAACAGACAAACAAACAAACAAACAGACAAACAGACAAACAAACAAACAGACAAACAAACAAACAAACAGACAAACAAACAAACAAACAGACAGACAGACAAACAGACAGACAAACAAACAAACAGACAAACAAACAAACAAACAAACAGACAAACAAACAAACAGACAAACAAACAAACAGACAGACAAACAAACAGACAAACAAACAAACAGACAAACAAACAAACAAACAAACAAACAAACAGACAAACAAACAAACAGACAAACAGACAAACAAACAAACAGACAGACAAACAAACAAACAGACAAACAAACAAACAAACAGACAAACAAACAAACAGACAAACAGACAAACAAACAAACAGACAAACAAACAAACAGACAAACAAACAAACAGACAGACAAACAGACAAACAAACAAACAAACAGACAAACAAACAAACAGACAAACAAACAAACAGACAGACAAACAATCAAACAGACAGACAAACAGACAGACAAACAAACAAACAAACAGACAAACAAACAAACAGACAGACAAACAAACAAACAAACAGACAAACAAACAGACAGACAGACAAACAAACAAACAAACAAACAAACAAACAAACAAACAGACAAACAAACAAACAGACAAACAAACAAACAAACAAACAGACAGACAAACAAACAAACAGACAAACAAACAGACAGACAGACAAACAAACAAACAAACAAACAAACAAACAGACAAACAAACAAACAGACAAACAAACAAACAAACAAACAGACAGACAAACAAACAAACAGACAAACAAACAAACAAACAGACAAACAAACAAACAAACAAACAGACAAACAAACAAACAGACAGACAAACAAACAAACAAACAAACAAACAAACAAACAAACAGACAAACAAACAAACAGGGGTAAAACACAACCTCCTCCCATCCTCAATGGTGGAGGTACAAAAAAAGCTGGAAGGATGACAGTGTAGGTAAGGTTGGAGCGACAGGGTGTGGTTTATCATACCCATGTGTTACGTCCTTTTTGGGCGTGGCCAGGGGTGACGGTGAGAGTGTAGTGAGTGAAGTGAAGGTCATTTGTGCTGCTGTGTGCTGAGTGTCTCCATGTCCGTTTGTGAGTTTGTTCCTCGAGTTTGATATTAATCATCACATCACAAATGCTCGGATCAACCATACAGGGGCTGTGGTGAAATGGGTTCCTGTTCAGGGAAGGATGTGCTTCCAGTGAAACGTCTTCGGTGTGCAAATGTTTGCAGAGAAAAAGGAGGCTTTGCTTCTTACATTTTCCCCTCTTTTTCACAGTGTCAAAACAGCAGCATGTTGAATAAGACATCACCAAGTACAAAGACCGTGACGGAGTGTGTCGCAGATTCAGAGCCGACAGAGTGAGTGCAAAAAGTAAGCACCGAAAAGAACCCTGACAATAATTCTGTCAGCATGTCAGCGTTTCTTTTATTCGTTTTACCTTTCCAGCGCTTTCCAGCGCTCTCATTAGCATGTTTGACTTCCAGCCTCAAGCGACTGTTTTTTACGACCCCCTAGACCCCCCCCCCCTGGGTGACTTCTAAACGCGGTGACCTTAAGCCTCCTCCTAGGTGTTGGATCTCTTGCTGCTGGTTACAGGTCACCCCCAGGAGAACGGTTAGCACGCCCGCCTGATTATCTGCCGCCCTTCACGGCTACTTGACTCTCTGTGTGCGATGGCTGTTATCTCTTCCACTTTAGACTGGTAAGTAAGGGGAATGGCGTATCGCCGAGATGCGTTGTTAGCATTACTAATGCATACAGGCTTTTCATATTCCTTTGGTGGTGCATACCAGGTATAGGCCAAAGGAGCATGGTCACATTGAGCTCTGGCAAGTCACAATCACCGGCAGAGCTGGAGGTCGCAATATTCACCATTTTAGATAGTGAACATGTATTTTTATGTATTTCTGTGTGTGTGTGTGTGTGTGTGTGTGTGTGTGTGTGTGTGT
>CM051003.1:14375125-14387625 GCA_027704905.1 Muraenolepis orangiensis
CAGAGACACACACAGAGACACAGACAGACACACAGACACAGACAGACGCAGACACACACAAACACACACATACCTAATACGTGAATTTCCATCGCCTTGTTTTTGCCTGGCATATCCATCCATCTCTCCGGGCAACCCCCCCCCCCAAACACACACATTATGTGTGTGTGCGGGGGGGTCTAAGTGTGTGTGTGTGTTTGTGTGTGTGATGTGTATGTGTGTGTGTATGGGGTGGGAGAGAGGATGGGGGTGGGGGGTGGGAGGAGAAGACGAGAAAACCTTGCCTCTCTAGGCTGTAATATGCAAAAATGCAAAAAAGGTAAGCGCGGGTTGCCCCGGCAACGGCTCGGAGGTTATTTCCTAGCGCTGATGGAAATCAATGTCATGTGCCAGCGCTGGCAGGAGCCTCCATCCTGGAGAAAATTACAATGGGGGAGGGGGGGGAGGCTGCCGGAGAGATGGAGAGGAGTGGGGGGGGGGGGGGGGGGGGGGGGGTCTGGGGGTGGGGGAGGAGGAGGCTGGAGAGATGGAGAGTAGTTGGGGGGGGAAGAAGGAGGAGGAGGCTGGAGAGATGGAGAAGAGTGGAGGGAGAGGAGGAGGCTGGAGAGATGGAAAGATGGGGAGGAGTGGGGGGGGGAGGAGGTGGCTGGAGAGATGGAAAGATGGGGAGGAGTGGGGGGGGGGGGGGGAGGAGGTGGCTGGAGAGATGGGTAGGAGGAGTAGGAGGCTGGAAAGATGGGGAGGAGTGGAGGAGTGGAGGAGGGGAAGGAAGCAGGCTGGAGAGATTGGGAGAAGTGATGGGGGGAGGAGTAGGAGGAGGCTGGAGAGATGGGTAGTTGGGGGGGGGGAAGAAGGAGGAGGAGGCTGGAGAGATGGAGAGGAGTGGAGGGAGAGGAGGAGGCTGGAGAGATGGAGAGATGGGGAGGAGTGGTGGGGGGGAGGAGGAGGAGGCTCAAGAGATAGGTAGGAGTGGTGGGGGGAGGAGGTGGAGGCTGGATATATGGGGAGGAGTGGAGAGGGGGAGAAGGAGGGGGAGGACGCTGGAGAGATGGGGAGGAGTGGTGGGGGGGAGAAGGAGGGGGAGGACGCTGGAGAGATGGGGAGGAGTGGTGGGGGGAGGAGGAGCAGGAGGCTGGAGAAATTGGGAGGAGTGGTGGGGAGGAGGAGGGGGAGGAGTGGTGGGGGAGGAGGAGAAGAAGGCTGGAGAGATAGGTAGGAGTGGTGGGGGAGGAGGAGGCTGGAGAGATGGGTAGGAGTGGAGGGGGGAGGAGGAGGAGGCTGGAGAGATGGGGAGGAGTGGAGGGGGGGAGAAGGAGGGGGAGGACGCTGGAGAGATGGGGCGGAGTGGTGGGGGGAGGAGGAGCAGGAGGCTGGAGAAATTGGGAGGAGTGGAGGGGGAGGAGGAGGAGGCTGGAGAGATGGGAGGAGTGGTGGGGAGGAGGAGGAGCAGGAGGCTGGAGAGATGGGGAGGAGTGGTGGGGGAGGAGGAGAAGAAGGCTGGAGAGATAGGTAGGAGTGGTGGGGGAGGAGGAGGCTGGAGAGATGGGTAGGAGTGGAGGGGGGAGGAGGAGGAGGCTGGAGAGATGGGGAGGAGTGGAGGGGGGAGGAGAAGTACAGGCAGGACAAAGAGAAATGCGTCAGAGGAGGAGAAGGAGGAGGAGGAGAATAGCAGCGCTGACTTCAAGCGACCGCTGAATCGTTTCTTCTCTATCCTCAATTCTTTTTTTCTTTTCTTCTGGGTTCTTTTGGTCCTCTTCTTTTGTGCTTCCTGTGGTTTGTCATCTTTTGTTCCGAACCCCTCGTAGATTCTCCTGCCTGCTGGACTCCCTCGACCCACCTGGTTGGTTAAGGTACCAAGAGGTACCCCCCCCCCCCCCCACTTCAAACACATGAAGAAGAAAAAGTTGGGCATGTGTGTGTGTGTGTGTGTGTGTGTTAGTGTGCATGTCAATTGACTCTGTGATGGGCTAATCGGCTGGCATTGAACGTTCGGTCCCTGTGCCACGTGAACACACCTATGCTGACTATACTCTGTGGTACCAGGTTGTGTTGGGCCGTGGTGGCGCACAAAAAGCCTGGACTAAACGCTGCCAGGTTGAGGGGAGTTGGTATAGAGTTGGACGACATGCGGCCCATCTGTCAGAGTTAGATTTTAGGAACGAGAGAGAGAGAGAGAGAGAAAGAGAGAGAGAGAGAGAGAGAGAGAGAGAGAGAGAGAGAGAGAGAGAGAGAGAGAGAGGCTGTAGTCCATTCCAAATATATGTATTTCTATCCCTGCTAGTGAAGAGGGGAGGCATGCCTGTCATACACAGATGGATCCATATCCATTTAAGATGTGAGATGATTGAAAAAGATTTAAGTGTGTGTGTGTGTGTGTGTGTGTGTGTGTGTGTGTGTGTGTCGGTGTGTGTGTGTCGGTGTGTGTGTGTCGGTGTGTGTGTGTGTGTGTGTGTGTGTCGGTGTGTGTGTGTGTCGGTGTGTGTGTGTGTGTGTGTGTGTGTGTGTGTGTGTGTGTGTGTGGGGGGGGGGGGGGAAACCGGTACATTAACATTACTTTCTGTCCTTACACATCTCACATCTCAATCTACCTCCTTCTTTGGTTTCTGCTGCTGTCTGATGGTCAGATGTTGCTTTTATAGTTTGAGGTATTTTATACTTTGAACATAAATCATTCTACCCACACAACCCCCCCACCACTCCACCACACACAAACACACACACGCAATCAACAACGAATTAGGCTGAAGATAAACATCATGTTGGAAGTTTGTCACAACAGAGTATGACAGGTAAATAGTCAATTAATGTCCCACCACTGACAAATGCATCATTGTGTTGTACCTTCCTTGTCAAAGTGTCCCCCTGCTGAAGCACGGGATGAAGCGGCGCCGTGCTCTAGCACAAACTAGGTTATTAATTTACTTCACTGCCATCATGCTGTAGTTTATATTTAGTAATTTACTGTAGCAGACATTTTTAGGTAAAACGTGACTTTCTTGTGAATTTCAGGGCATCTTGCCCAAGGGTTCCTACTGGTTAGGCTGCAGACCGGTCCGGGGGTCGAACCCGGACCTTTGAGCTGGGAGTAGATCCCCCCTAACCACTACACGACACGCCCATCGCTCTTTATTTTTATTTCTACCCTTAAGGGAAGTTGCGTTGTCGTGGTGTCCAGCATCAAAATCCTGTCGAGGCGGTGATGGACAGACCCTCCAATCACCTCATCCCTCTGCTATTAGCATATCTAACATGGCATTCACACTCCAGCTGACACATTTGCAACCTGCCACTTATTCCATTACTCTACTAATCTCTCTCTCTCCTCCCACCCCCCCCCCCTCCCTCTCTCTCTCTCTCTCTCTCTCTCTCTCTCTCTCTCTCTCTCTCTCTCTCTCTCTCTCTCTCTCTCTCTCTCTCTCTCTCTCTCTCTCTCTCTCTCTCTCTCTTATTCTCTCTCTCTCTTATTCTCTCTCTCTCTCACATTTTTTCCCTGCTGTCCAGTCCGGCTCATCTTATTTTGTGTGTTGTGTGTCCAGTTTCCATGCACTGTTTTGTTGCATGCATTGTGTGTGTGTGTGTGTGTGTGTGTGTGTGTGTGTGTGTGTGTGTGTGTGTGTGTGGTGTGTGTGTGTGTGTGTGTGTGTGTGTGTGTGTGTGTGTGTGTGTGTGTGCGTGCACACAGGGTGCTTGTGCCCTAGGCCACACCTGTGCCCTTGTGATTGATAAAAACAGGTGTGCAACCAGACATGCATGCGCTGCGCAATCTTAGTTCATCCAGTTTTTCATCCACTGTAAGGGACTGGGTGCATGATTTGCATTTTGGGTTGTTTTGCAATGTTTTCCTTGTTGTGCTGTTCATGTCTTGCATAATCAGAGGAGTGTTGATGTGACTTGCTAATACTGGATGAACCTAGCAGCGCATATCTAATCACTTTAACACTATGAGGCTTATGTAGAATATCACCTCAGTAGAGGATTATCTCCTCCCTGTTTTTCATCACATCCATTCTCCGCCCCGATAGCCCTCTCTCTCTCTCTCTCTCTCTCTCTCTCTCTCTCTCTCTCTCTCTCTCTCTCTCTCTCTCTCTCTCTCTCTCTCTCTCTCTCTCTCTCTCTCTCTCTCCCCACACACACACACACACACACACACACACACACACACACACCACACACACACACACACACACACACACCACACACACACACACACACACACACACACACACACACACACACACACACACACACACAGGTTTTCACAGCCCTGCATGGAGACTTGCTAATACAGACTAATAATTTGTCATTAAGGGTTTAATTTTGGTTGGCGCCTCTGCACTCCATGCTTAATCTAATCCTAAATAAACTCCCTGTTGGGCCCTGCAGCCATTTAACCCCTCCCCCCTCCAACCTCTCCTTACCCCTCCCTAACCCCTTCCCCCCCTACCCTCCCTCGGTCTAGTGGGGTTGCAGCGTGCTAGTTTACATAGACGTAGTAGATGATGTAGCCACCGGCAACAAAGGGAACCTAATATCTCCAGCATTATTCCATGCATTCTTGTCTGCTTATACCATGTCGTCATGTTCCCAGTCTCCCCCATGAGGCTGTCAATGCTAATATATATGCCATTTAATATATAAAGTGGACGCTTTCATCCATAGTTTTCATTTGCATAGTTGTCTGCGGTAAGCCTGTAGTAACATCTCACGCTTCAAACTGAGACTGTATACTATTATATAGTCCTTATGATTCTAATGTCATCAATGACCATCAAGGTATGAGAGCCGTTGGCCTTCCTTAGTTACACGCTGTAGGTTTAATGTTTGCTTTTAAAGCTCAAATGGCCCTTGTGGGCCATCATACTAATCGACATTTCACAGACAATCAAGTCTCCTCGGGCTTTCTATCTGCCCGTCTCATGTTATGGTGTATCGGTGGTTTGTTCATCCCTGGTTGTCTTGTTTGTCTCGTGACATTCAATAGTACATATAATAAATACATTTCTCTCTAAAATGTCAGCTGTAAAGAACAAATAATATGAGGAGAGGAAAGTTCACCCGACCCAAGGCGGCCTGGAAGGATGCGCTCCTTTGGTTTAAACCCATCGGACAAGAGGACTACAGACACACCCAGAAGCTGTAAAGGTTCTTCACCGTGTGTGATGAACATGCACACAGCGGCGCTGCTGTGAGCGCTTGCTACTTCCCAGAGAAGCTGTCCACTGCAGAGCCGCACCACTGCCCCTCGACACACTGACCTCCAACACGCAGCAGGGAGAAGCCTGTTTACCTGGGGGCGGGACTTCCTGCCGGATATCACACATGGATACAATTTAAAACGTAAAAATGTCCACCCACAACTCAATGCTGTTGGGGGGGGGGGGGGGGGGGGGGTGCTGCGGCCCAAGCATATGGAAGTCATGCATATTCATAGGGTGCAGAGGGCATGCTCATGTATGTTACACAGTGATTTCCGTCCCCAAGCTATGCAAATCCCTGCCTTACGTTTCCACACAGGGTCCTCTTTATCCTTAATTAAAGAGTGTGTTTACGCGCTCACACGTAAGCTGATCCTAGTCAGTACAAAGGAAACGCTGACACAATACAAATTGAACCATAAATTAAATCCCATGAAGGTGTTTCTGTGAGTAGCATGGGTCCAATATCGCACAGTGGTTAATACGCTACATATTTCACAAATCTTTTGATGTATGCGGCACATGTAGCATGCGTTATTACGAGCATCTCTCTTCGGGCTTTAAAGATCTGTGCGAAAATAATAGGCTCCTCATCAGCAGGGAGTCAAATAAATTTGATTAAAAGTTAAATAAAGTATTTTTAGGATTGAGTGCTTCTGATAAGATCCAAAGAAAATGGCCCTCTTGTCATCCTTGCATCTCGATTTTAGAAGCAATGTGAGAGTCTGACTGGTCACGTAAGGTACAGGAGTAGTATAATTTGCAACGTGCCATAATAGTTCGTAGAGTCGATGTGATACATTTAGATTGATCAATTTAATATGCCATTAACTTATTATAATAAACACATTTATAGCTTCTAATCTTCAAGTTAGCAAGGATGTTTTTTTGACTCCCAGCCGAAATGTTCCGGGTTGGAATCCCAATGTCAACTGTGCCTCTAAGTAACTCTAGATGAAAGCTATTGAGCTAATGTGATGATATTTCAGAAGTTGTTAGAGTTGTGTTCAATGGAACATTCCCCGGCAGCTCAAAGTCATTTCCAACATGACTTTCTATCACGTACTTGTGTATCTGTATATAGAGGTCCTGGAGAGAGTTTCTGTGGTTACCCCCCCCCCCCCCCAGAGGTTTAGGTTTAAATCTTCCACCTGACTAGCAGGGAACCCCGGTCACTCGCCTCCTCCTCCGTCCTTCTGGCTAAAGACGTCATGGTTAGGCCTGTTGGTTTTCCTGTTGCCTGCTCACCCTTTCTGCCGCTGTCTGTTGTGCAAGTCATTTACATAATGTTTACATAATACAGCGTTTCCTTTCAGATGGTTGCACTTTGTTTTACGAAATCGTGTCAGGCTGGAACACCATCTGTTGTAATTATGTCTCTTTGCTGATGTCATACACACACACACACACACACACACACACACACACACACACACACACACACACACACACACACACACACACACACACACACATACACACGCACGTGCATGCATGCACGCATATAGGCATATAACACACACACACACACACACACACACACACACACACACACACACACACACACACACACACACACATACAAGCTTGCATGCATGCACACATGCACGTATTCATGCACGCACGCACGCACGCACACACACACACACACACACACACACACACACACACACACACACACACCACACACACACACACACACACACACACACACACTCTACATGCACATCCACACAGATATTACATATCATATATTTAGAGTTGTTTGCAGTGGCAACCATCAACTATTCCTTGATGGTTGAGTCAGCTTTAAATTGACTCAATAATTTGATTTAAAATAGTCCCAGTGGAGAGGAGGGGGAAGTCGTTATTTTGAAGAACATTAATTACTGTCTGCTTTACAGTTTAAATGAATGTAAATGAAGTAGCTACGTTCTTCGTTGGTAATTAACTAGCTACCTAACTACACCAGTTGGAAATGGTAGTAGCATGACATGCTACCATTGCTAAACATGGGTAAGTAGCCACAGTTTCCTCGCTAATGTGAATAATACATGTTATGACGATAATCATTATACAAATATCACCTGTTTAGTATACTATTCAGAAGTAACCATGTCATTACATACAACACTGAGTGATTTTCCCTTTTTTTCACAATGTCACTTTAGCCTGTAAACCCAAGCAGGAAGAGGGACTGCTTATGGTCAAATCCAAATGCATGGCTGGAAATATCCATATATATGACAGACCTTCACACCTCATTTCACACATAATGTACTATCTTAAGTCTATGGCCAAATACAATATAGAATTATTCAATGCCTTAATAATTGCCCCTCATGCATTTTAATTATTGAATTTTATACATACGGTACAGTATATAAAAATCCAATTTGAATAAATCTCAGCAGTGTTTAATCTCTGACCCGCTTAACGTACTAAGGGCCTCTCTGAATTTAGATTTCTGGAATATTCTGTGCAGTGTTCCTCTCTGTGTTGGAGGGAACCGCTGTGAAATAGTGCTTCAGTGAGCGAAAACCTGTACCAACTACCAGCCTGCACGTACATGCCATTTACACAACTTAACACAATCTATTGTATATTTTGAGGCGATAAGCACTTCTTCAGTCTAAATGGTCTCATTCTCTGTTTAGAAATCAGAGCAGAATGCCTTTATCGTCATTTTACACAACACAATTAGTGTTAAGTACAACACAATTGTGTAGCAATCCCCACAGTCACTCTTTACACACAACAGCAATTGTGTGTAAAGTATGTACATTTTTTCTATTGGAAAATAATTATAAAATAATAATCAATTATTAAAAAACTAGACACTAAACTAAATAACCAGATTTAAAGAAACTTCAATAGTTCAAATCGAAAGTCGTTCCCCACTTGTGCACAGGCCTCCTCTCCAGCCTGACTGATCAGATTATCAGATGACACGCCACCGACAACCCTCCATCCACAGCCACTCATGCACTGTCACACACGCAGCTCATCACGTCTCAACCACAGGGGCCACATGAACCATGACTCCCCAGATGAAGGAGACATGAGGAGGGAGGGAGGGAGGATGGGAGGATGGGAAGGAGGAGGGAGGATGGGGGCGAGAGAGGGAGGGAGGGACAACAACAAACAAACAACAAATCGTGAGGATTGAATCCTCTTTATTGGTCACATACATGAAGAATACAGTGAAACGTGTTCTCTGCATTTAACCCATCCTAGTATTAGGAGCAGTGGGCAGCTATTCATACAGCGCCCGGGGAGCAGTTAGGGTTAGGGTCTTCCTCAAGGACACCTCGACAGTTTTTGCTAGGAGGAGCCGGGGATCGAACCAGCAACCTTCCGGTTGTGATGCGACCGCTCTACCTCCTGAGCTAGACTGCCACCCTCAAGGGAGGGAGGGAGGGAGGGAGGGTGGGAGGAAGGAGGATGGGAGGATGGGAAGGAGGGAGGGAGGATGGGGGCGGAGAGGGAGGGAGGGAGGATGGGAGGATGGGAAGGAGGGAGGGAGGATGGGGCGAGAGAGGGAGGGAGGGAGGGAGGAGGAAGGGAGGATGGGAGGATGGGAGGGAGGAAGGAGGATGGGAGGATGGGAAGGAGGGAGGAGGATGGGGCGAGAGAGGGAGGGAGGGAGGGAGGGAGGGAGGGAGGGAGGAAGGGCGAATGGGGTGCGAGAGCGGGAGGCGGAGGGAGGATGGAGGATGGGCAGGAGGGAGGATGGGGGTGAGGAGGGAGGGAGGAAGGGAGGATGGGGAGGATGGCGGCGGGAGGAGGGAGGATGGGGGCGAGAGAGGGATGGGGGCGAGGGGGAGGGAGGGAGGGAGGGAGGGAGGGAGGGAGGGAGGGAGGGAGGGAGGGAGGGAGGGAGGGAGGGAGGTAAGGAGGGAGGGAGGGAAATAAGGAAGGGAGGATAGAAGAGAGGATGGATGGGAAGTAGGGAGCAAGGAAGAAGGAAGGATGGAAGTGAGGGAGATGGAAGAGGTAGAGAGGAGGATTGGAGGAAGAAGGAAGTAAGGGGGATGGAAAAGAGGAAGGGAAGGAGGATTAGAAGGAAGGGGGGAAGAAGGGGAGGATGGGGAAGGAGGGAGGTAGGGGACATAGGATGGGAAGAAGGGAGGAAGGGAGGAAGGAAGGGAGGGACAAAGGAAGGGAGGGAGGGAGGAAGGAAGGTTAGTGTTAATCAACAGGGATATAGGGCTACATTGTACAGCTGGCAATGTCATATCACTAGTGTGGCCTCACCAGCCTTTTTAAATGTCTCTTCTGATCCTCGTTGTGCTGGTCTCACGTGAACCCTGCACAACCATCCTAGCCACACACACAGGGCCACGAGACAGAAAGCAGATATGATTAAATGAGTAAAGAAGATATCATCAATTGCGTGTGCGGTGTGTGTGTGTGGTGTGTGTGTGTGTGTGTGTGTGTGTGTGTGTGTGTGTGTGTGTGTGTGTGTGTGTGTGTGTGTGTGTGTGGTGTGTGTGTGTGTGTGTGTGTGTGTTGTGTGTGTGAGGGGATTCATCCAGGGGTCCGTGGTGGAACCTCTCATGCAGCCAGTTCATTGCTGTCATTTCTTTTACATCTTTTGACATTTTCAATTATGTCCGTCACGCCTGGCTGGCTCTTGTTTCTCTTCCCCACGCCTCGTCTTCCTGCTTTTTCTCAATCTCATTTCACCTCCCACTCCACCTTTCCCCATCTCTCGCTCTCTCTCTCGCTCTCTCCCCTTCTCTCACTCTTGCTCTACCCCTCTCTCTCTCTCTCTCTCTCTCTCTCTCTCTCCTCTCTCTCTCTCATCTCTCTCTCTCTCTCTCTCTCTCTCTCTCTCTCTCTCTCTCTCTCCATCTCTCTCCCCCGCTCTCGCTCTACCCCTCTCTCTTTCTCCCCTCTCTCGCTCTCGCTCTACCCCCTCTCTTGCTCTACCTCTCTCTCTCTCTCTCTCTCTCTCTCTCTCTCTCTCTCTCTCTCTCTCTCTCTCTCTCTCTCTCGTCTCTCTCTCCTCTCTCTCTCTCTCTCTGCTCTATCTGTCCTTTCCATCCTCCTCCTCCTCCTCACTCCCATTCCTCATGTAAGTGGACCCCTGCCCCATCCCTCTGCTTTGTGTGCCGGGTCCTGGTTTGATATGTGGGGGTCAAACACCCCGGGATCCCATTACCGCTGTGGCCCATAGCAGGGAGGCAGCCGGTGGTGGAGCGTGGGGGTGGTGGAGCGTGAGGGTAGTGGAGCGTGGGGGTGGTGGAGGGTGGGGGCTGTGGGGGGTGGGGTGGTGGAGTGTGGGGGTGGTGGGTGGAGGGTGGAGGGTGGGGGCTGTGGAGGGTGGGGGTGGTGAGTGTGGGGGTGGTGGAGGGTGGGGGCTGTGGAGGGTGGGGGTGGTGGGGGGTGAGGGTGGTGGAGGGTGAGGGGGGGGCTGTGGAGGGTGGGGGGGTGGTGGGTGTGGGTGGTGGTGGAGGGTGGGGCTGTGGAGGTGGGGTGGGTGGAGGGTGAGGGTGGGGGGCGTGGAGGGTGGGGGTGGTGGAGGGTGGGGGCTGTGGAGGGTGGGGGTGGTGGAGGGTGAGGGTGGGGGGGTGGGGGGGTGGGGGTGGGGGGGGGTGGGGGGGGGGGGGGTGGGGGGGGGGGGGTGGGGGGGGGGGGGTGGGGGGGTGGGGGTGGGGGGGTGGGGGGGGTGGGGGGGGGGGGTGGGGGGGTGGGGGTGGGGGGGTGGGGGGGGGGGGGTGGGGGGGGGGGGTGGGGGGTGGGGGGGGTGGTGGGGGTGGGGTGGGGGGGGGGGGTGGTGGGGGGGGTGGGGGTAGTGGAGGGTGGGGGCGGTGTAAGGGTGGCAGAGATTAGGCCTGGGCAGGGAGGAGCAAAAAAGAATAGGAGAATGTTGTCACGTATGCATACAATTTATTTGTTGATGGAGAAGGAGTGGATGTGAGTGAGTGGGTGGACTGACGTAGGACGGGTATTCGGTGGTCCGGAAATTAAATTGAAATGAGAATGCATCATTTTGGTTCATATGTCGCATATGTAGCATTCCTCTTCTGCTAGCTATCAATATACTGCATTTATGAATTTTCACATCACACACATGTGATTTATACAGTATACATATACATATATGTATATATATGTTTATATAACTCATTAATCTTCAAATCTAGACCAGCACTATTGTTCCAAAGTTGATTTTCTCCCCTCCCACTGACTTACGGAGACAGAGAGATGGGGGTTGATTGAGCTGAGTGTGTCGATGTTTTTTCTTTTTGGGTGGGAAACTTTCCGAAACACCTCGGGACAAAAAGTGAAGGCTGCGGTAAAAGGTTATTCGGCGTGCAGATTTAAATAGCTCATATATTCCCAAACTTCTTTTGAAAGATTTTTAGGGCCCCGTTTCTTTCTTCAAAAATTATTTCAAGAAGAAATCTCTGAGTCTCGATGTGACGAATATTACTGGTGTTTATGTGCCCGTGCCACTAAAAGACAGTGCTGAAGAAGATGTATATTTCATAGTTGCTTCGTCTTCGTCTCCTGTTATTTATTTATTTATTCAGACTGATTACCTGCGGGGTGAGAAGGCAGCCTGTCGGCCAGCTCGGCTAAATTACTTTTATTATGGTATTTTCCGCTGCGTGTGCTAAAAAAAATTCACTTAAGAAAGACTTATTAGATTGAAAAAAATGCAGGTTCTCATAATTTATCGCACTTTATGGAATGCATTTAATCGCTAAAAATGTTCAGGTGTTGATTGATGGATTCCGCTAATCGATTCACCGCCCAACTCTCTAATTGAAGTGTATTGAAGACATGTTTCCTGTAAAGTGTGTCAGTGGAACTACACATCCATAATGCATGTCTCACACACGGTCAATACGGGCATTCAAACGGCCATTGATGGATTGACTCGTGGATTGATTAACCCTCTGACTAATTGATTGATATTGTAATGCATTGAAGACTCATGCTTCTTCTCCATTAGATGAACTGAGGGGGGGGGGTCCCCTTCAGTGATTATGTAATGCTGCAAGGTTCTAATGATCTGCATTATCAAACATAACCGCTCCATCATCTCCTCTCTCCTATCATCTCACCTTGTTCTTGTTCTTGTTCTATTTCTTGTTCTTGTTCTTGTTCTTGTTCTTGTTCTTGTTCTTGTTCTTGTTCTTGTTCTTGTTCTTGTTCTTGTTCTTGTTCTTGTTCTAGTTCTTGTTCTTGTTCTTGTTCTTGTTCTTGTTCTATTTCTTGTTCTTGTTCTTGTTCTTGTTCTAGTTCTTGTTCTTGTTCTTGTTCTGTTCTTGTTCTTGTTCTTGTTCTTGT
>CM051003.1:14395125-14402625 GCA_027704905.1 Muraenolepis orangiensis
TTACAGTGAAATATCATACATCCAACATTACCATTACAGTTTAATATCATACATCCAACATTACAATTACAGTTTATATCATACATCCAACATTACAATTACAGTGAAATATCATACATCCAACATTACCATTACAGTTTATATCATACATCCAACATTACCATTACAGTTTATATCATACATCCAACATTACAATTACAGTAAAATATCATACATCCAACATTACCATTACAGTTTATATCATACATCCAACATTACAATTACAGTGAAATATCATATATCCAACATTACCATTACAGTTGATATCATACATCCAACATTACAATTACAGTTTAATATCATACATCCAACATTACCATAACAGTTGATATCATACATCCAACATTACTATTACAGTTTAATATCATACATCCAACATTACCATTACAGTTTATATCATACATCCAACATTACCATTACAGTTTAATATCATATATCCAACATTACCATAACAGTTTATATCATACATCCAACATTACAATTACAGTTTAATATCATACATCCAACATTACCATTACAGTTTATATCATACATCCAACATTACAATTACAGTTTAATATCATACATCCAACATTACCATAACAGTTTATATCATACATCCAACATTACAATTACAGTTTAATATCATACATCCAACATTACCATTACAGTTTATATCATACATCCAACATTACCATTACAGTTTAATATCATATATCCAACATTACCATTACAGTTTATATCATACATCCAACATTACAATTACAGTTTAATATCATACATCCAACATTACCATTACAGTTTATATCATACATCCAACATTACAATTACAGTTTAATATCATACATCCAACATTACCATTACAGTTTATATCATACATCCAACATTACAATTACAGTTTAATATCATACATCCAACATTACCATTACAGTTTATATCATACATCCAACATTACCATTACAGTTTATATCATACATCCAACATTACCATTACAGTTTATATCATACATCCAACATTAACATTACAGTGAAATATCATACATCCAACATTAACATTACAGAATAATATCGTACATCCAACATTACCATTAAAGTGTAATATCATACATCCAACATTAACATTACAGTATAATATCATACATCCGACATTAACATTACAGTATAATATCATGCATCCAACATTAAAATTACAGTATACTATCATACATCCAACATTACCTTTACAGTATAATATCATACATCCAACATTAACATTACAGTGTTATATTATGCATCCAACATTAACATTACAGTATAATATCTTACATCCAACATTTCCAGTACAGTGTAATATCGTACACCCAACACAGACTAATGGATCAACGAAGAAATAAACACAGTTCAATAAATACAAATTTCAAATGAAAAAAGCTGTCAAGTACAAAACAATGACGATGCCAATTACCTCCCAATTCAACTAACCCTTAAATTCATGGCCATGCAGGCTCCTTAAATATGGCTCCTCTCTCTTAAAGATGGCTCCTCCCTCTGTAACTAATCTGTTTAGATACGTTGCTCTGAGAAGAGGGAGAGGGAGAAGCCCATGAAAAGCTAAAACCATGAAACAGAAGAACCAGGGGGCGGATAAGCTTGCTTGATTTCAACTCTGTGGAGGAAAGGAGAGAAGTTTTAATATCTCTAAATCAGCTGCACGATATTGAAAGTGTCATCTAATTGAAAATGATTTAGGGGAGCGGGCCCGCCTGGCAATCACATATAAATTCACTCCTGACAACCGCTGCAAAGTCTCTCTATTTCTACTTTATGAGTCATTTGCATGGTTGGGGCCTTGGAGGGTATAAACCATGCAAATGATATGGAGCACTGCACAAGGTGATGTATTCCCTTCCCCTCCTCTCCACCTCTCCACCGCATCTCTCTCCATTCCTCTCCCACCCCCCCTACCACCCCCCCTACCACCCCCCCTCGCTCGCTGGCTCGCTCTTTCACTCTTCCCCCGCTCTCCCCGTCTCCCCCCTCCTTTCTTAGCCTCAGGAGAAATGCTTTCTGCTTTGCCGCTGCCTTTGTCCAGAAAGTCATTTATTTCTCTTGTTGTTGGTAGGATTGCTATTTTGCAGCCTGCCGCATAGGTTAGGCAGAGGAGGAGGAGAGTGCTGCTGCCACCCCATGCAACTGAATTACTGTCACCTTCCATTTGCCTGGCTGTGTTGTATGTGGAATTCATTTCCTCGTTTTTTGGAGAAAAGCAGAGAGAATGATGCAGTTACCCACAAAAGACACGCTACACTACATACATTTACCGCAGTGTATGGACCAAAATTTACCTTACACTTTAAAATGACTGTAAATGCCTTCTCTTTTCTTTCTTTTTTTAGGTTGAATCTCTTGGTGACTCTGTGCAACTCGTAAATTGTACTGCAAAGGAAGAGCGCTGGAGGCTTCCGCATCACCAGCACACGCCGCGCTCCACGCCAGGCTCCTTCCTCGGTGGGTTCCCAGCCCGTCAGAGGAGCCGCTGCGTGTCATTCAGCTAAAGGGCTCGCATTCAGCCCGCTGAATGGGCACTTGGCAGGTAGGAAACCAAAAGCACTCAGCTCCCCCTTGCCCCTCCTCATGGATATTTTGGCCCCCTATGAAAGAGGCCTTTCGTAATAGAAAATAGCATTCATATGAAACTGAAAAGCCACAAAAGCGACGAGAGGATATGGATCCCAATTGATTTATTTTTATTTTTTCTCCAAAGAATGGAGATGGATTGTGGGGTGATTATATCACCTTGTATTCTCTTGTCTCTCACCTGGCTTCCCTCAGCAGGCGAGGCTGTAAAGCAGAGCGGGGTTGATCTCAGGGTGGGTCGCGGTCACACATATGCGTCTTTAATGGCTCCTATAAAACTTTAATGACATTAGAAAAACTATTTCAGAGGGACAGAGGGAAATAAAGGGTGGGTGGTGGCAGGTTGAAAGAGCCAAAATGAAACCCCCTATTTGCTCTTTTGTGCAGAAACGGCAGAACGATAGTGGGCTGCTTGCTGTGTTGTTCCCCCCAGGAAAAAAGCTGGCCAAGCTCAACCACAAGCATAGGGTTGAAGACCACTTCAACAACTCTGATCCCTGACAAATGTGGCAGGGCATCCAGGCCATTACTTACTACAAACCCTCCAACAACTCCCCCCCAACCACTGACTCACATCTCCTGACAAGCTCAATAGTTCTTATGCCCGCTTCAACTGGGACAACCACGAACTGCCCACCAGGGCTACTCTCCCGGCTGACCACCAACCCCAGTCAATCAGGTTAGCCAGTCTTACCTCCTCCACCCTCACCCTGAACACCCGCGTCCCCCAGGGCTGTGTGCTGAGCCCTCTCCTCTACTCCCTCTTCACCCACGACTGCACTCCTGTACATGGTACAAACACCATCATCAAGTTTGCAGACGACACAGCGGTGGTGGGCCTCATCAAAAACAACGATGAGGCAGCCTATAGGGAGGAGGTCCAGCACCCGGTGGACAACAACACACGGCCCCATCCGTACACATCTCCGAGGACCTCTGAAAGCATCCTTACCAACTGCATAACAGTGTGGTATAGCAACTGGATTGTCTCAGACCGGAAAGCACTGCAGAGGGTGGTGAAAACGCATTGTTGGATTACCCCTCTCTGCAATAAAGACTACTCACCACAAACAGTGGTGAGTAGTCTTGATACAGGAGACACGTAAAATTGCCCAAGACACCTCTCACCCCAACCATATCATAACATCATATCATAACTCCCTATAGTATCCCTATAGTATCCTACATATCCTACCTCTACCTAGAGTTTACATATTTATTGTTTACATACCTGTACATTTTTACATTTTTACTGTACCTACCGTATATATATTAATCTTCAACTGTTGATATTACTGCATATCCCTGCTCACTACCTGCTGTATATACATTTATATATATTTATCTTCTCGATATAATTACATACCCCTGCTCACTACCTACTACTACTATAAGTTATATTATACAGTTTTCATACCTAGTAGATGTCTTTACATCTTATTTAACCACTGTAAATTATATATTACCGTGCACTTCACTGCAACATTTGCACTCTGGTTAGATGCCAAATTATTTTCACTGCACTGTACTGTACTGTACAATGACAATACATTTGAATCTAATCTAATACGTAACATCATAAGAGAGGTAGAGGGGGAACACAGCAGGAGGTTCAAAGTTTGAGGACCCTAACAAGTTTGGGAACCAATGCACATGAAGCAGGATATGCGTCTCGTGTTTCAAGGTCACTGTCTATCCCGTGGATTACCGTGGTTCCTCTGACCCCACACTGTGACATGGCGGTGGTGGGGGGGGGGACGAGGGGGTTGATGCGCTCACCCCATGATTGGAAGATGACTGATCAGAATCAGCCCAAGATAAAGTCACCACAGCCCATCAGCCCATCAGGCCAGAGGTTCGAGCGGAGGTGTATCCCTCAACTGTCACTCCCCTCCCTGGACCTTCACCAGTGTGACACTCCTCCACCTCACAGCGGGTTGTCAGACATTTCTGGTGGGTGGATGGTGGAGTGAGGTGCGGTAAGGCCGCTGCTCACCCTGTGTTTTAGTCTCCATCACTGTTGAATGGTGGACTATCGCTGTCACTGTCATATATATATATACGGGATACCTTCTTTGTTACACACACCCATATACCATTCATTGCTCTAGCATACGTGCTGTAATGGACGGACAGTTTTAAAGGACGGTACCGGTCTAAGTGATCAAAGCTTCGGGAACTGTCCCCTGGCTGCACTTAAACATATGTTACCAATATAATTTGTCAAATTACCTTTGCCGTGCTGATTCCAAACACAAACTTGCACAAGCGGCACACTTGTGCAATGCTCAAAATTGTTCTAATTTGTGGCAAGAGGGCGGTCACACTAAATGCTCTTCGGTGAAATCGGTACAACAAAGTCATTTTACCAAATTATGATGGTAACATTTACGATTTAATCACCCAGACCAGGTATTGTCCTTTAATATATGTGTCCCTTCAGCAGCAGAAGAGGTAAATAAAGAGGGTTTTGGTTGTCCACAGTCTTGTCACATGTGCTCACTGATACCCCCCCCCCCCCCCCCCCTCCACTGCTCCTAAGGAGACACCACAGCAACGTGACGTTAGGGGAATATCCATCCAGCGATGAGCCAACACTGTGTGTCTCTTCCTGTGAGAAGAGGGCCTAAGTTATCCCACAGGGGTGTCATTTGTGTGTAAACATGTGTGACTAGCACCCCTCTCCCCCCCACACCAACACCACCACCACCACCACCTCCTCCTCCTCCTCCTCCTCCTCCTCCTCCTCCTCCTCAGAGCTGATTTGTGCGTTTTGGTCCATTTGCCATGAAGGCCATAATCCTTACTGTGTTTGTGTCTACGCGGACGTTATGAGAAAATGTTCACTTCAAGTAATGTTGTTTGTATACAGATACAGTATGTGCTTCAGCCTTTTGTAACTGTGTGCATGTATATGTGTGTGTGTGTGTGTGTGTGTGTGTGTGTGTGTGTGTGTGTGTGTGTGTGTGTGTGTGTGTGTGTGTGTATGTGTGTGTGTGTGTGTGTGTGTGTGTGTGTGTGCGTGTGTGTGTACACATCACAGACTTCAATGTGCATGTATATGTGAGTTATGTGTTTGTGTACGTTTATGTGTGTGTGTGTGTGTGTGTGTGTGTGTGTGTGTGTGTGTGTGTGTGTGTGTGTGTGTGTGTGTGTGTGTGTGTGTGTGTGCTGCAGCCCTTTCTAGTGTTACCTAGGGAGCTTGTTTGTCCTCCACTGCTGCTCAAACAATGGCTCCCTGTGGGGGGAGGGAGAGAGAGAGAGAGAGAGAGAGAGAGAGAGAGAGAGAGAGAGAGAGAGAGAGAGAGAGAGAGAGAGAGAGAGAGAGAGAGAGAGAGAGAGAGAGAGAGAGAGAGAGAGAGAGAGAGTAGAGGGAGAGGGAGACTCACCACCACAGTCGCATGAAACATAACAAAGTGATAATGGGCCCATTGTATTGCACATAACCGGTGATATGTGGAGAGTGTGTGTGGATAGGAAGCCGTGCCCACTCACATTGATACAGGAACACATAAACTCCAGCGATGGAGGGAGCATCCTCGGGCCCCATCCCTCACCTGGAGGTCTGAGCTCTGGTATTCGTTGGCTTCCCCCCAAGCGGTCGTCCTTCTTACTGGAGCAGGGCGGTAAACATAACGCATAGCCTGGTGATGTTTGTGCGGCTGGCAGAGGAGGATAGCGTCGTGCTTAGGGTGATAAACCTGCACACCTACTCTTCAAAGTGTATGCGTCGGATAAATGATTATAAAGTCAAATAGTTTGACTCCCAGCCAAAAGGTGCTGGATTGGTTTGTACCCAGTGTGTGCACATACCAATTTTCGCTGTGCATCCTACACATTGATTTAATGTGCATATTTATTTTCATAGAGTTATGAATAATAATTATTAACCTAGAAACATACACACCCACAGACATAAACACAGCATTGCCAGATGATTTGGATGTGTTTGTGTGTGTGTGTGTGTGTGTGTGTGTGTGTGTGTGTGTGTGTGTGTGTGTGTGTGTGTGAGAAAGAGAGTGCGTACATGTCCACAGTTAGACTGCAGGCATGGATGAAGACCTCCTCCTCACCAGCAGTGAGAGTACAACACACACACAAACACACAGATGTCATACACCCAGCGCCTGCAGGTTTGCTGCTTAGAAGTGTGTCTTTAACCAGTCAAGCACACACCCGTGGGCAGTTAAGAAAACAACGAGGTGTGCTCTCGCCTCCTGCGCCTGTTTGTGCCAGAAATGTGTACAACATCCCCGGGCCTAAATTGTCACTTAGACGTTATTTAGACGTTATTTAGACGTTATTTAGATGACGCTGCTTTACACTAAACCCCCCTCCCCCGCCCGCCCTAGTTCTGCTCCTACAGGCCTATACATCATACTAGCTTGTAGGGACTTGGGAGATTTGTGACTTAAGTCTCCTAGGCATCTTCCACACACACACACACACACACACACACACACACACACACACACACACACACACACACACACACACACACACACACACACACACACACACACACACACACACACACACCTACACACCTACACACCTACACACCTACACACACACACACACACACATTCATACTCAAGGGCCTGTGTTTAGCGGGTGTCAGTTACAGTGTCTGGTTGGAAGGGCCGAGCCGCGGGGCTCTCTGTAGCCGTGGCCCCTTGTGTAGTGAATGGGAGCCACTTACAAGCCTTTAAGGAGCCTGTCCTTCTCAGGGCCGACCACGCTGTCCACTGCCTGGTGCTGAAAGGCTCTTCAGGGCCGCCCAGGAGCAGCATAGAACAGAGAGGGAGAGAGAGGGGGAGGGAGGGAGGGAGAGAGAGAGAGAGAGAGAGAGAGAGAGAGAGAGAGA
>CM051003.1:14415125-14440125 GCA_027704905.1 Muraenolepis orangiensis
GAGAGAGAGAGAGAGAGAGAGAGAGAGAGAGAGAGAGAGAGAGAGAGGAGGTCTCTGGGGTAAGGTGTAGAAAGAGGAAATGGGGGGAAAAAGAGAGAGTGATGGAGAGGATCGCTAATTAGATGAAAGAGCAAGGCCCTGCTTTGCATGTCAGAAGAGGGGGATGGAGATAAAGAGAGAGAGAGAGAGATAGATGGGGGAAGCTGCTGCAGCATTGCGATATGAAAAGGAAATATGTAATCTACAAAGAGAGGCAGAGAGATAGCGGGAGCGTAGCGTTACGAGTGACAGAACCAGTCAACTCAATTAGCCTCGCATCTCTAAAACAAACCGCATTTAATCTGCTCTCTCAGACACGTGTGCAAATTAACAGTATGCGCCTCTGGAGGGAAGTCTGTTAGGGAGAAAAGTGTCGAGGAAGAGGACGGAGACTGAAGACACAATATAATCACGTGCCTCTGGTCTCGTCTTACCTCCAACCTCCCTGGGCAGGTTTGTGATTAGATGGCCTCCTCAATGTTCTCGAAAGTGAATGCAAACCTTTCGTCCTCTGCAATCCTTCACCTGCTACACTTGTTTCCCACTTGGATTTCAGCCCCTTTCTGTCTCCCACGGTCGCTCTCCCCTGCTTTGACTCTTTCAGAAATGTTTATTTTTCCGCAGTCTTTTGGATGTGATCTGTTTCGATGTATTTCTTAGTCACGCGTCAGTCAATGGTGCTTTCCCCTGCTTTGTTCCGTTGTGTTTCCTCTCTGTTCTAAATGAGCCCTCTGTCCTTCTAACGGCTCACTTGCCAGCTTGCCCATATGTACCCAGGCTAAGCCTGCTCACACCCTGCCACGCTGTGTTCAGTGGCCCCTGCGCTAGAGGCCCTGGCCCGGCTGGCCCTAATTACTGTACAGGAGGACTAATTAACACGGTAACAAGGGGCAGCCGGCAAAGAGGGGCCCCCAACGCAATCTAGCGGCGAGACACTCCGACAACACAAATCCTTCAGCGGGGGCACCGAGCCCCGTCAGGCCTGGGGCTCAACGGAGATGTTAAAGGGAGTGTTCTGGATTCCTTTTGTTTCAGCAAAGAGTCTCTGCCCAACCTCCCCCGCCCCCCTGCGCCCTGGGCCGCGGTGCAGAGAGCCACTGCCAAGACGCTGCCATGCATCACTGTTGGCATGGCCAAGTGGACCCACTTCCCTCTACCTGGCCCAGTCTGGTTGCCGTGGCAAAGAGTAGGAAGGGGATTTCTTTTGTTGGTTGATATTAATGCATGGAAACTCGTCTTAACCAGATATGATGAGTGAATTAGGCCCTAATCTGTTGTGTTCCCCCCGCTGTGAACAGACCTAGCATCTGAGTTTGCTTAGCATGCAGCCCCTGCCACATGGACTGCTGCACCAGAATAGCTTCACCTTAAGATCACTGCTACACTGCTACAACTTTGAGCCTCATCTTCAACTGAATGTGCGCAAGCATGTCTCCCCCAGTCCTGAACGTGTTGTATAAACATGTCCTTGGAAAATTCAGCAGAACAATACCCTTCCGTATGTGGATTTGGACCTAGACAGAGCAAGAAGAGAAGGCTTCTTTAAGGAGAACATCCCTCAAATGGGGGGGGGGGGTGCCAATCCCTGGCGCCAGATGGCGGATGGCTCCACTGTGGCCCTATAGCTGCTCCTCATCCATTGGAAGGAGACAGCCATCTTGGGGGCTGTCTTGTGCACAGCCAGGTGGCGTTGTGGAACATGGCCAAATTCCACAATACAGATCTGTTTTGAAGAGAAAATATGTCCACCAACAGATAACAGCAACATGATTATTTCACAAGTAGCCTTGAGTTTAGCATTGGCCATGAAAATACCAGTTATCCTCTTGGCCTTGAATTGGGAGTTAGCCTTAAGGTGAGTGTGACGAGTGGGACGTTTATTGTTAGCCTGTAGACATTATCCTTGAGATTGGTGTAGGCTTTAATATTAGTGTATAATGCTCTCTCTCTGGATGCTTCTGCACTACTAGGCAATACGTCTTCTCTCTAAAGTACATCAACACTGCTGTACTGACCTCGCTGTCAAACCCAGAGAACTCTCTACCTGGTGATTACTTGCCTAAAGCTAAGTCTTTTAGCTGCATATGAGAGGAGGGAGAAAACATCTAGCACAGAACCCATTGATCAGTACCAACCATGCCTGTGTACTGATACTCTGGGATCACTGACACACAAAAACAACTCTGTTCCTGGACTTGAAATGAATCTTGTCTATGTTTATGTTTATTCTCTTTACATTGGTTTTTCAAAGCTCTCTATAATTCTACATGATCCAGACTCCCGCGGATGCTGTTCCCTTTTTCCTGTTGTCACAGCATACCGCAGCCCTGTGTCCACCTGCACGTCAGCTGTTAGTGTGCGTCCACATCTGCTCCTGTTCGACATCTGGAACGTTAGAAATTATCGAGGACAAACACAGACCTAGCTAGCTTGGAGAGAGAGACAGACATCACTCGCTAACCCGATTACCATAATCTCCCTCGCAATTACACCCGATAAATAAATAAATACGTTTGCAGCCCACATGTCCTTCGTACCGAAGAAATAGTCCGAACTCCTCTGGCCACTTGCACCTTGCTGTGAGGGCCCCATAAGGGAGAGAGTGAACCTTATTGTGTTTGAACCAAGATAGACTGTCAACTATCTTCCTACAAGTAGCCTCCTCTCACTAGGCAGTCCTAGGACCACATTTCTAGGGCCGCATTTCTAGGACTGCATTCATTCCACCCAAATACAAATTTTGGTCTTGCGATTCAACTTGGTTGCAAAGTTGTTCTAAACGTTAAAAACAAATAAAGTATAGATTTTCGTCCAGCTTGTCCATGTGTCCACGAAAGTCCCGAAAAATGCGGGTCCTAGGGCGGCGATCCTTAAACTGCACTCCACATCCACTTCAGGAACACATTGAATCAATCTATGGCCAAAACTCATTAATATTCAATCCATAATACATTTTAATTACATATAATGATTGGCTTTACATTATGGGGATTGAATCACATTTCTTCCCATTGATTGGAAGGGTGTGGGGTCATTCTGCCTACCATTCACCGCCTATAGGCCATTAAAGGAACTACATACTAGTCTCTCTGGCCCTGAACTTCACACACTGGTGCCTCTTGGTCTGTAGCATCCCACACTATCTCCAGAAACCGACACACTGACCCTCGAATGTATTTTCTTTGGGGAAAAACAATCTCATCGCAATGTTCCAGCTCTTTCCCTCCCACCACCTCCTCCTCCTCCTCCTCCTCCTCCTCCTCTCTCCTCCTCCTCCTCCTCCTCCTGTGAAGTGTTCTGCATCATCTTTTCACACGGCCGTCCTCTCCTCATTCATCAGCGCACGTATTTGCATTTACAATTAATTGCCGGGGCACCGCGTCGTCGCCGCCGCCGCCCTGCTCCCCGACGCGCGCCTTTAATTGTCATCATTACACAACGCAAGTCACCCGCCTGCGAGTGTTGGATTGTACACCGGGTTTAATTATGGGAACCGACTGAAAGGCATTAGTCAACAGTCTAATAGAGCAGATACGGCCTCCGCGTTATCATGGGCTGGGCCAAAACGCTGGTCTAAACGTAGAATCTGTAATTACTCACAACTGCGCTCCCTGATCACAATAGCCGCGTCGTTTACAAAGTGGCTCTGGGCATATTATATGACACGGACACAAACACACACACACGCACGCACGCACACGCACGCACACACACACACACACACACACACACACACACACACACACACACACACACACACTGTTACTCTCTCTTGCTCCATACCCAGGTGTAATCAAGATAACGTGGTACACCTGTGGGAGGCCTGAAATAAGATTCAAGATTCAAGATTCCGGAGTCAAGATATTTTAATTACCATTTGCAAGAAGTACAATGGAATGCTTACTCCCCATTCCCTCGGAGGGGAGAGCCTCGTGGTGGCTGTGCAGCCTGGGACATTCCACCATGGTGCTTGATCATGTGCTTCATCCGTTTGTTTTATATTTCTTTTGGTTTTTCAAAAACCACACACATGACACAGACACTTACTTAATTACTGAAATAAACTTAAGGTCCTTCTGCATCCTACTTTGTTGTCTGTCTCTTTTATGTTATGACGTATGCACACCACACACACACACACACACACATACAGCAATACAAACATGGATAGACACACTTTAAGTCTTTCACACGCGCACACACACACACACACACACAAACACACATACACAGTCTCAGGGACTGTCATAGGAATAATGGAATATAATGCAGGTGGACACACCACATTTCATACACACACACACACACACACAAACTGGCTGTTTGTGTATTCAGATGCATGTGGACACACACTCAGTCACCACTAGGTTCTGGCTGCTGTGTGTGAGAGCTTAGGAACAAAGGAGACCTGCTGCAGGGGGATGAAAAAAGCAATTATTTTGCACTGGGCTCTGTACCTGGGGAGTAAATAAGTCTGTGTGTGTGTGTGTGTGTGTGTGTGTGTGTGTGTGTGTGTGTGTGTGTGTGTGTGGTGTGTGTGTGTGTGTGTGTGTGTGTGTGTGTGGTGTGTGTGTGTGTGTGTGTGTGTGTGTGTGTGTCTTGGAGATAGTGTCAGCACTCACACTGCGGATAGAAAGAAGGTGGCCTCACAAGGACACACACAGACACACACACACACACACACACACACACACACACACACACACACACACACACACACACACACACACAGCATATCACACACACACACAAACAGAAGAGGCATACTACAAATTCAATCTTGCATGCTACTGCAGATGCAAACACTCATCGAGATGCAACATACCGATGCATGTTCGACGCATACTCACGCAAACATGCACAAGCACACATACACCAACACTGAGAGAGACTATCCAACCTCGCCTATGTCCACCCTCACTCTCTCTCTCTCTAAAAGAGGGGGAGAGAGAGGGCATGAGAGGGAGGAAGAGAGTCAGAGGGAGGATGAGAGAGAAGGATATAGAGGGTAGAAGGGATTGTGTACTTGTCAATGTGCAGCCTTACCCTCTGATATACATGTTAATATCCTATTTAAAGCTTTTCTTCATCACCAGCGCTGATTTATTTAAACGACTTCCCATCCAATTCATCCCAATGAACACAGAGCACAGCGTCCAGCAGCCCAGAGAGAGAATTAAAGCAAGCAGGAGATGGGGGAGATTTTGGTGGAGGAGGTTGTATTGTGAGGAAGACATGCCCTCGCACAGAACCACACACACGTGCACACACTCCTGCACCAACAAAACCTGCGTTTTCTTTCCTGGTGTGGAACAAAACGCTTAACATACACCCTTGGTAAACTCTCTCCTTGAGGAAGCACTGCTCGCTCTCTTCATCTCTTCTCTTCCTCTCTCCACCTTCATCTCTATCAGTAGGCTACCTGATGGGCTCAGGGGGGGGGGGGGGGGGTAGTGTGTAAGTGTAAACAGCAGAGCCCCCTCCCAGGGAGCCAAAGCCTTTAACTAGAGATTGAGAAAGCAACTGGAGGCAATTGGTTTAGAGGAAATAGCATGGTGAGACCCACTCCATTGCCTTCAGTGGAGATTGCCAACGAGTGTGTGTGTGTGTGTGTGTGTGTGTGTGTGTGTGTGTGTGTGTGTGTGTGTGTGTGTGTGTGTGTGTGTGTGTGTGTGTGTGTGTGTGTGTGTGTGTGTGTGTGTGTGTAAGTGTAAGTGTAAGTGTGTGTGTGTGTGTAAGTGTGTGTGTGTCTGCGGTATGGCTTTATGTGGGTGTGTTGTTGGTTTGAACTGTACATGTGTTTATATTGTGATCAAACAGACATATAACTCATAACATTCTACCCATGCCTCACCGCTGGGTGAGGGACCAGGCAGTCGTCCCATGGGGTCTATCTCTGGTTCTGACCCAAACTCAGACGTTAATTTCACTCATGTTGAGGCTTTATTATCATATAGCAACCTACAAAGATGTCATACCAGCCAGCCAGACAGATAGCCCTTTCACCCTTCAAACCACCGTAATTGTGTCTGAAATGTGAGTGATGTAGAATCAATGCATTTCTGTTCTGGATTGAACATCAGTTTTATATGTTTTAGGATTTTGCAGGATTTTGACACTCATTTCGTCTGGACAGAGATCGTTGGGGGTGAGCGAGGTTAGCCAACGTTAACTGATCATTGTCCCGAAGGGGAGGGTGCCAGACTAGGTTATTGAACTTCTGACCTTTGCCCTCTCACCGTTGACCCTTGTGGTCCACAGGGAGTCTGGCGAGGTGGACGCCGTCTCAGCCAATAGGGAGACATCAAATCAATGGAGAGGCTGCTCCCCGAGGGTGACGCCAGAACATCCATCACTCGCTGCTGATTGGACAGACAAACTGTTAGTTGGTTAGTCGCAGGTCAATCCTAACGTTGTGGCGTGTAGACAAACTCCCCTGACCTCGTCTAAAGCCATGGTAGCTTCATGTTTTTAGCTAGCTCTATGTTTTCGGCTAGTAGTTTTTTTTAGCTTGGATTTGCTGGAGTTGCTATTACAACATACACACAGGCAATGGAAAACATACTGTAAATATATAATATTATTAATATAACTAACCAAAGTAGGTAAACGTTTTAAGTGTATTTTATGTGTTGTGTTTAGACCTCAAATGTACACTCCAGACAACACCACTTCCAGAATGATATAAAATGAAGTGGTGAGCTAGGTCCATTCCAGATCAACCGCGTCAGGGTTCACAGGCGCATGTCCTCTTCCCTTGAGTATTTTCCCTCTAATATGTTTATTTTACATACATTCTTGACTGCTGTTGGTGGGTCTGATCTTTTCATCCGGATCCTCCTTGGCCATGATCAAACTCATGGATTCAACCTCACATCCCTTCATGAGTATATACATATATATATATATATATATATATATATATATATATATATATATATATATATACTCCTGTATATACATATACATTTAGATTTGCCATACATTTATATATGCTCACTTGTATATACATTTACATCTATATATTTGTATCACTGCTTTCAATAATAGCATACCCCTGATCACTACCAAATACTCACTTACCTGTATAAACATATACCTTTATCATATACCATTATTATGCTTATATTCCATTTAATACCTAGACTGTCTTTTAACCTGTACATTTAAACTGTAAATTATATTATATTACCATTGCAACATTTGCACTCTGGTTAGATGCTAAATTATTTTCGCTGTACTGTACTTGTGCTGTGCAATGACAATACATTTGAATCTAATCTAATCTAATCTAATGAGTACCCTTTCCACACTCATCCATCAAGATGCTTGCAGTCATCCAACCATTACTTATTAATCCGCCATCAATCCATTCAACCATCCATGTAACCATCAGATCAACCATCCAATCACTATTCTTTTATCCATTGACACTTTACAATAACACTTTACAATATGGGTACATTAATGAACTAGTCATTAACATTAGGTAATGTTGTAATAAGCATTATATAGCATGATCATATGGGTTAGTATGAAATAATGTATGAATGAATACCATAGTTAACTAGAACACCATTACCTTAGTTAGTTAGTTACTTAGTTAGTTAATGCTTATACATGAACTTATGTTTCTGAATGGTAAATTCATGTACCCTCATTGTCACGTGTTTCCCTTTCATCCATCGATCCGTTTGTCCATCCAATCAACCATCCAATCATCATCATTTCATAAATTAGATTCAGATGTATTGTCATCGCTCAGCACATGCGAAAATAATTTGGCATCTATCCAATCTAGTGCAAATGTTGCCGTAAAGTGCATGTTAATATATCATTTAGAGTGGTTAAATAAGATGTAAAGACAGTCTAAGTATAAAAACATCCAACCATCCAGTGCCAGCATCCAATCCTCATCCTCATACATTTGCCATCCACCCATCTACTCATCCACCCATCCACCCATTCACCCATTCACCCCTGCTGGCTGTACCGGGGGTGGGGGTGACAGCAGCGTAGCCCACTGCTGCCGTCTGGCCCCATAATGAGGCCTGGAGAACACCATGGGGTCAGGTCATTCCCAAGAGGAGGAGCTACAGCGGGGCCAGAAGGTGAAAGACTTTGCTAATAGGAGGGGGCTCCGCTGTTCCCCCACCAGCCAACCTCCGCAACCCCAGCGTATGTGTGTGTGTGTGTGTGTGTGTGTGTGTGTGTGTGTGTGTGTGTGTGTGTGTGTGTGTGTGTGTGTGTGTGTGTGTGTGTGTGTGTGTGTGTGAGGTTATGATGAGATAAAGATGGACATGTGTTTGTGTGTGTGTGTGTGTGTGTGTGTGTGTGTGTGTGTGTGTGTGTGTGTGTGTGTGTGTCTGTCTGTCTGTGTTCGCCTGTGTGTGTTAGAATATTTGAGGAGGAGAGAGAGAGCTAAGGAAACTGAAAGACGGAGAGATGGGGAGGGAGGTTAATATATTCTTGTATTTCTGTGGTGTCTATTCAAACAAAGGTCCTCCTGGCTTCATAGGAACAGCCTCAGACGGCTGCTGCTTCTTCTTGACTATTGGGTAAAGATGTTCAGAGCAGGTCCATGCTGCGCTTGGTGGTGGGAACGAGCCAGCAAAGCATTTCCTTTGACACTTCTGGCTCTTCTTTGAAGTTCTTTGTTATTTCTGATGGGGGCACAAAGGCTAACCACCTCATTAAAAGTGAAAAAAACAAAAAATGGCCCAGACCACCTGCAATCAAAGCGATTCTCTTCCACAATTTTGATCTTCCAGTGTCCTGGGGAGAGAAATTCTATTTAATGTGGCGACTCCTCGGAGGCGTCCCCGGGTGTTGCTGGGTCAAAATGGAACGATTTAAAAGGAAGCGGTTCATTGGCTGGAACAGGTGATATGCAGATTAGACAAAGCGTGCTGCGATCGAGCCAGAGGAAAAAGCACCAATACGACAAGCGGGGAAGGCAGGTTTTTTTTTTTCCTTTTGTTGCCGGGCGAAGCTGTGATCTGTTCTGTTTGACTTGAATTTGACACACTGTTTGAAGCTTCTGAAAGATGCGACTGTAATACATTTTTTTTGCTAATGCTGCATGTCAGATCTGTGAAAAACCGTTCACCTTAAATAATTTAAAATGGAAAATGACTGTGAATAATATGGTTACAAATAAATGTTAGTGGATGAGGCTGCATAAGTGCCTTTCTTACTAAATCTGACACAGAAACACCCACAGATTCTCTCGTATGCACCACACACACAATTTGTTCAAATATTTGATCCATCCAAACTTCCCTCTCCCTGGCAACATCAACCCACTCTGACCGGGGGATCCCGAGGTGTTCCCAGGCCAGCGTGGAGATGTAATCACCCCACCTGTACCTTGGTCTGCCCCGTGGTCTCTTCCTAGCTGGATCAGCCTATGAAAGGTGACCAGGATAGATAGAAGATGCCCGAACCACCTCAACTGGCTCCTTTCTACCCAAAGGAGCAGAGGCTCTACTCTGAGTCTCTCACGAGTGACCGAGCTTCTCACCCTATCCCTAAGGGAGATACCAGCCACCCTCCTGAGGAAACTCATTTCAGCTTCTTGTATTCGAGATCATTACCAATAGTTAATGACCATAGGTGAGGGTAGGAACGAAGACTGACCGGTAGATCGCTTTTGGTGCGGTGCAGCGCCCAATACTGCTCCCGCTGCACCTATTCTCCTGTCAATCTCACGCTCCATCCTCCCCTCACTCGAGAACAAGACCCAGAGATACTTGAACTCCTTCACTTGGGGTAAGGACTCACTCCCCACTTGGACTCACTCCTCACTCCCCATTATCTGCAAACAGTAGTGACGTAATCCTGAGCTCACCACACTGAAACCCCTCCCCTCCACGATGCCTTGAAATCCTGTCCATGAATATCCCAAAAAGATAGGTGACAAAGCACAGCCCTGGCGGAGGCCAACACCCACTGAAAGCCGGTTAGACTTACTACCGAGGATCTGGACACAGCTCTCGCTTTGGAAGCACAGAGATTGGATGGCCCTCAGTAGTGACCCCCCGCACCCCATACTCCCGCAGCACGTATCCACAGTATCTCCTGGGCAACCCGGTCATATGCCTTCTTCAATTCCACAAAGCACATAGAGACCGTAGACCGGAAACCGTATTGTTCCCCTTCAATCCGAGGTTGGACTAACGGCTTACCAGGTCTGTCTAGAGGCTTCCCTCACCTCTGGACAGACGACACTGACCCAACTTACCACCAGGTGGTGATTGGTTGACAGCTCTGCCCCTCTCTCCCCACTCGAGTGTCCAAAACACTCAGGTCAGATGACACGATAACAAAATTGATCATTGACCTTCGACCTAAGGCACTCTGGTACCACATACACTTATGAGCGTCCTTATGCTTGACATGGTGTTTGTTATGGCCAATCCATGACTAGCACAGAAGTCTAATAACAAAACACCACTCCTGTTCAGATCAGGTAGGCCATTAATTACAATCATGCTCCCATCTCTCCCTGTTTTCCCATTGTTGCCCATGTGTGCGTTGAAGTCTCCCAGTAGAACTACGACTGATCCCAGTAGGGCATTCTCCTGGCAGAGTATCAATACTTTTTCCATTCCATCTTGTGAAACTTGTGAATTCTTAGTCTGGTCCTTCTCCTGAGACATATTAGATTAGATAAGATTAGATTCATATTTATTGTCATTGCACAGCATAAGTACAGTACAGCGAAAATGATTTGGCATTGTAGTATAATTTCTACTCGGGTGGAATAAGAATCTTTCTCAGAGGTCCGTATACTAAGTTCAATATCTTTACTGAACAAAGAATCAAATAAAACGTCAACTGCAGCATGATGGAGCCTGCCGTGCCAACGCGTACAGACTGACCATGCGCTCCAACACACGTGGCTCTTACAATGCACACAGTATCACAGACAGTGTTTTAGTTTTATACTTATAGGGTAGAAAAATACACTACAGCATCTAACCAGAGAGCAAACGTTGCAGTGACGTGTGTCACGGTATATATACCCCCAGGTGAGGTGATTAACCTAATCAGTCTCGGGAAATTGCCGACAGGTGTGTGTGTGTGCGCCTCCAAAGCTCACGGCTTGGCCACGCCCCCTGTCAATCACCGTAACCGTGACAGGAGTGCATGGTAATATACAATGTACAGTGGTTTAATAAGTAAAACCAGTCTACTAGGTATAAAAACAGGTATAAAATAACTAGTAAGTAAACAAGAATCGACAGGTAGTGAGCAGGGGTATGCAGTTATATCAACAAGATAAATATATCTGCCATGGGAGACCCTACCAGGAGCGCGAGGCTCCAGACAACACAGCTCTCAGTTTCACAGGGACACCCAAACCTCTCCACCACGGTAAGGTGATGGTTCCCGGAGAGGCTATATGCGTATGTATATTTGAATCCATTTATTGAAAATGTGATTACATTTGTGAAATGAACTTTTAGAGTGCTTGTTTCATGATTTGATTCGCGGTATGTTTGTGCTGATTAACTCTTGTTCGGGGGTAGGTCTCTCATCCACTCCTGTGTATTATCCTTCAGCATTAGGCTAATGGACCAGCGACCAGGTCTAAAGCCTCCGCCAGTAGAGTGGGACAAAATGTCTAAACACACACACATACACCAATTCAGGCACACATACTGCCACATTAGCCGTCGTCAACATGCCCTCTAATTAGCTTTTAAAGTCTGGTTGTTTACATAAAAAGATTTGTGTGGGTGTTTCATAGGTCAGATGCAGTGCAACAAAAATGTTGTATTTGTTGCACTCATTCACTGAGCCAACCGACCTCACACAATATTTGTTCCTCTACGACTTTTTACTTTTCGAACCAGAAACATTGGCCTCTGGCCACGTCGAGGCGAGGCCACCTCTCGTTGGTGGTTCACGGGTGACTGTATATCCAAAGCGGCCTCCCCACTGGTGTTTGAGGTAACGGCTGTAAAAGAGGCCCCTCCGCCTGAGCTGTCTTGGTAGATAGATGGCGAGCTGAGCCATGTCTGACACAATCCACAATCCAACGTGTGTGTGGTTACAGAGCGCTCCATCCAACGTGTGTGGTTACAGAGCGCTCCATCCAACGTGTGTGGTTACAGAGCGCTCCATCCAACGTGTGTGGTTACAGAGTGCTCCATCCAACGTGTGTGCGGTTACAGAGCGCTCCATCCAACGTGTGTGGTTACAGAGCGCTCCATCCAACGTGTGTGCGGTTACAGAGCGCTCCATCCAACGTGTGTGGTTACAGAGCGCTCCATCCAACGTGTGTGGTTACAGAGCGCTCCATCCAACGTGTGTGCGGTTACAGAGCGCTCCATCCAACGTGTGTGGTTACAGAGCGCTCCATCCAACGTGTGTGGTTACAGAGCGCTCCATCCAACGTGTGTGCGGTTACAGAGCGCTCCATCCAACGTGTGTGGTTACAGAGCGCTCCATCCAACGTGTGTGCGGTTACAGAGCGCTCCATCCAACGTGTGTGGTTACAGAGCGCTCCATCCAACGTGTGTGGTTACAGAGCGCTCCATCCAACGTGTGTGCGGTTACAGAGCGCTCACTGCCACAACATGTCCTTCCAACGCCTGCTCGTCCTCTCCGGCTCCAGGGCTCCAATCACATTCTGTCCCCACGGGGCACTTCAAATAATTTGTTGGCCTGTGTGTCTGTCTGTGTGTGTGCCTGTGGGTTTTTCTGTGTGTATGTCTGCCTGTGTGTGTGTGTGTGTGTGTGTGTGTGTGTGTCTGTGGGTTTTTCTGTGTGTATGTCTGCCTGTGTGTGTGTGTGTGTGTGTGTGTGTGTGTGTGTGTGTCTGTGGGTTTTTCTGTGTGTATGTCTGCCTGTGTGTGTGTGTGTGTGTGTGTGTGTGTGTGTGTGTGTGTGTGTGTGGTGTGTGTGTGTGTGTGTGTGTGTGTGTGTGTGTGTGTGTGTGTGTGTGTGTGTGTGTGTGTGTGTGTGTGTGTGTGTGTGTGTGTGTGTACAAGATACAAGAAACAGGATACAAGATTTTTATTCGCCATTTGTAACAAGTACATAGGAATGCTTACTCCCCATTCCCTCCTGCAGTATAAATCTCCAAAAACAACACCATAAAAATAAAGATTATATATACCATACAATTTACAAAAAATAACAGCAAAGTGACTTACATGATATGTACATGTTTTTTATTTTTTTATCTCTCAAAAATCTTGAAAAGCATTTAAAGTGCCAGTAGTGCAGTAGCATCATAAATACAGTGCAGTACAGTGCAGTAACTGTTATGAGTCCAGAAAGTCCAGCAAAGTATGATAGTGTAATGTTAATGAAATGTTGTGAAAGTGAGAGTGGCAGCACTCCTAGCAGTTCAGTAGGCGCACTGCCTGGGGATAAAAACTATCCTTAAACCTGGTAGTCCTTGTACAACGCTGCACAACTGGCGACCAGACGATAGGGGGGAGAAGAGATGGAGCCCAGGGTGATTGCAGTCCTTTATGATGGACATGGCCTTCTTCCGACATCTGGTCCTACAGATCTCCTCAATGCATGGAAGTGCTCACCCGAAGATCTTCTCTGCCGTCCTCACGACCCTCTGGATGGCTTTCTTGTCCCGTGCAGTTGTGTTGCCGTACCACACAGTGACGCCACTCATCAGGACGCTCTCTACGGTGCCACGGTAGAAGTTCACTAGCCACCTCTGGCCTATACCGCTTTTTCTGAGGCACCACAGAGCATAGAGGTGCTGTGTGTGTGTGTGTGTGTGTGTGTGTGTGTGTGTGTGTGTGTGTGTGTGTGTGTGTGTGTGTGTGTGTGTGTGTGTGTGTGTGTGTGTGTGTGTGTGTGTGTGTGTGTGTGTGTGTGTGTGTGTGTGTGTGTGTGTCTGTGGGTTTTTCTGTGTGTATGTCTGCCTGTGTGTGTGTGTGTGTGTGTGTGTGTGTGTGTGTGTGTGTGTGTGTGTGTGTGTGTGTGTGTCTGTGGGTTTTTCTGTGTGTATGTCTGCCTGTGTGTGTGTGTGTGCGTGTGTGTGTGTGTGTGTGTGTGTGTGTGTGTGTGTGGGTGTGTGTGTGTGTGTGTGTGTGTGTGTGTGTGTGTGTGTGTGTGTGTGTGTGTGTGTGTGTGTGTGTGTGTGTCTGTGGGTTTTTCTGTGTGTATGTCTGCCTGTGTGTGTGTGTGTGTGTGTGTGTGTGTGTGTGTGTGTGTGTGTGTGTGTGTGTGTGTGTGTGTGTGTGTGTGTGTGTGTGTTGTGTGTGTGTGTGTGTGTGTGTGTGTGTGTGTGTGTGTGTGTGTGTGTGTACAAGATACAAGAAACAGGATACAAGATTTGTATTGGCCATTTGTAACAAGTACATAGGAATGCTTACTCCCCATTCCCTCCTGCAGTATAAATCTCCAAAAACAACACCATAAAAATAAAGATTATATATACCATACAATTTACAAAAAATAACAGCAAAGTGACTTACATGATATGTACATGTTTTTTATTTTTTTATCTCTCAAAAATCTTGAAAAGCATTTAAAGTGCCAGTAGTGCAGTAGCATCATAAATACAGTGCAGTACAGTGCAGTAACTGTTATGAGTCCAGAAAGTCCAGCAAAGTATGATAGTGTAATGTTAATGAAATGTTGTGAAAGTGAAAGTGGCAGCACTCCTAGCAGTTCAGTAGGCACACTGCCTGGGGATAAAAACTATCCTTAAACCTGGTAGTCCTTGTACAACGCTGCACAACTGGCGACCAGACGATAGGGGGGAGAAGAGATGGTGCCCAGGGTGATTGCAGTCCTTTATGATGGACATGGCCTTCTTCCGACATCTGGTCCTACAGATCTCCTCAATGCATGGAAGTGCTCACCCGAAGATCTTCTCTGCCGTCCTCACGGCCCTCTGGATGGCTTTCTTGTCCCGTGCAGTGGTGTTGCCGTACCACACAGTGACGCCACTCATCAGGACGCTCTCTACGGTGCCACGGTAGAAGTTCACTAGCCACCTCTGGCCTATACCGCTTTTTCTGAGGCACCACAGAGCATAGAGGTGCTGTGTGTGTGTGTGTGTGTGTGTGTGTGTGTGTGTGTGTGTGTGTGTGTGTGTGTGTGTGTGTCTGTGTGTGTGTGTGTGTGTGTGTGTGTGTGTGTGTGTGTGTGTGTGTGTGTGTGTGTGTGTGTGTGTGTGTGTGTGTCTGTGTGTGTGTGTGTGTGTGTGTGTGTGTGTGTGTGTGTGTGTGTGTGTGTGTGTGTGTGTGTGTGTGTGTGTGGGCGCTCAGCAGGCTGTGCTTGATGCAAAACGTGGATTGGAACTCTGTTTCTTCCTGGCTGCACATGCCGTTTGATTGGCCGCTTCCTTCCTGTTCTAGCCTTTCTCTCCCCTGGTGCTCTGGACCTGGGATGATCAAATGTCTTGATCATGGACAGGCAGGCCCCTCTTCTAATCACCATCAAAGAACGGAAGCACATGCACACACTCACATGCAAGAAACCTCCCCTGTCCTCTTGTGTATGAATCCGCCACGCTGGGCTGATGTCTCCCGTGGAGCCTTCTCTCTGTGTGTGTGTCTCTGTGAGATATGGAGTTCAATCATGTGGATATATATATATATATATATAATTCATTTTTTTTCTTTCTGTGAGCTTATGTCCAAAGCCAGGGAGTGGCGTCCTCAAACGAACGCTTTGTTTCTGCTGCCCCCGTAGCAGCTATGGCTCAGGCCAGCCCCCGTGTATGAGATGTGCAGGTGTGTGTGTGTGTGTGTGTGTGTGTGTGTGTGTGTGTGTGTGTGTGTGTGTGTGTGTGTATGTGGGGGTGGTGGGGGGGGGGGGGAAGGATGGAAGGAGGAAGGATGTTTCTGAGAAATGCACTGCCTACATGGCCCACTGTTGTTTCCAGTGTCCACAGCTGGGGCAACACTACACCGTTTTCAAGGCCGGTTTGGGAGTGTTTTGAAGTCGGGCACATTCCAGAATCTGCAGCTTCAGCAGCCGGGCTGAGGTGTGACCGACGGATACCCTCATAGTCGTGTATGTGTGTGTGAGTGAAAGACACTAACGTGATCCGAGTCCGCATTGGTCCAGATTCCATTCAAACATGTCTAAACAAGAGTTATTCAGGGGTAATCTTTCCGCGATCGGTTACTGTTCGAGGGTCAAAGACGCAACTTTTCAACAACCAATGAGGCGTGTGTATCGGTGCGGAGGAGCTGCGGCGGACAAGATGAAACAAACAGCGACGTGCGTGATGCGGATGAGGGAGCTGAGTGTGGACGTTACACACGGAGGTTGGCACCATGTTCTTTGTCTTCCGTCTTTTTTACGCTGTCTTTCCATGCAGATTGCTTAACAAATAACCACAAGTGGCGAGTTGTAACGGCATCCTCATTTGGTCGCTTACTTTGTTTAAGTGTCAACACATTGTGGGAGAATACGCTGTCACAAGGGCAATGCCGGCACTGCGCCAGTCTGTTTTCCCGACTTTAAATTTGTGTTCCCCCGAAAGCTACAGTTATTGCTCTGTCTCAAACAGCAGCATTCAGAGGCAGGGAGGCATCAAGTCACGTCTCAATCTAATCTTTACTCATGCGGGCTGCTGAGGTCCCGCCGACTACAGGCAGGTTTTGAAGGCAGCATAGATGCATCCTTCATGTGTTCAGTATATCCCACAATCCCATGTGTCACTCCGACAAGAACAAAAACACTGGCTAGCACCAGCCCTGAACTTCTGGTAAAGCCTTAAAGAAGCAGGTGTCCTCTGAATGGCCTTCCAAGGCATTTCTGCCTTGGAAGTCCATCTCAATCCAGACTCCTTTGCAGGTAACTACATACAAAAACACTGCCTCCTTAGGATACCGCCTTGCTATAGATCAAGGCTGCAGGCAGCTACCTTCCTTTTGAGACTGAGGCATTATGCCTGAGTGCGCAGACGAGACTGGAAAAACCGGCACACGTCGGCCCAACTTCATGCCAGAAAGATCTATGATTGGGCAAGTGAAAGTCTCTGGATCAGAGACTCTGTGTAGTTTAGTATTTCACTAAGTAAGTCTCTGATGTTGTCCACATTGGTCTGTTTGTGGGCCGTTCTGAGAATGAAGAAGAAGAAGTCTCTCTGTTTTTCAGTAATTCTTTAGGCTCTGATTCTCCTCCGCATGAGTGACATTTCTCAGCTAGATATTACTCTAGTGGGCTCCGACACACGTCCTGCCACAGGAGTACATGATTGCTAATGATAGGACTGCTTGGCGGCATATGAATGGCTTTTAAAATAACACACGGCAGCCCTTATTTTGGATTTTAAAAATAACCTCTTCTCGTCTTTTCGCCATTTTCATAGCCATTTTCTTTTGCTAGTGACTCATTTTTGAGTGAAATGTCAACCGTGCCAGCTGATGTATTCTGTGCTCTAAAGTGGCTGTTGGAAATGTGATTGCTTTGAATCACTAATGCATTTTTTTAATTGCTCATGGCGGTCAGGACCCACACAACCCCACTTGGAGTTGGAGGTTTTTCACAAACAATGGTGGGGGTGTGGTAAGTGGAGAGGGGGCGGTGTGATTTGAATGTCCTCCATGCATATCTTCATGTCCTCTCTGGTTGACCCCGGGACAGTGGGATGCTGGTCACATGGTGCCCTTATGGTGGCCTATAGAGGACATGCCTGTATTCATTATGTCTCAAAGTCTTGCTTGAAAGCTGTAATGTAAAGCTGGATTTGTAAAAAACAATATTATATTTCTTCAGATTTCAGCCTTTCAAAGAGATAGTAATTGTGTCTTGTAAGCGACAAAAAAAAGATACAGCTTGTTAGTTTTACCAAGATGGCCCCCTAGTGCTCTTCAAGGGCCTTTGATTAAAGCAACCTTTTGTAAATGGGACATTATGCTAATCACATAGTTCACTAAACTATGCTCCTCAGATAGAAATAAGTTCCTCTTGTTTGCTTGTTTTAAGTTGTTAACTTAGTCATGGATGTTTCATTACATTCGATTTCATTACATTACAGTCATTTAGCAGAGGCTTTTGTCCAAAGCGACTTTCAATAGTGCGTTCAGCAAAGGAAGTTAAGAGAACAACTCGTCACCAGAAGTCAAAAGTTTGTTTAATTCCCAAGTCTCAAGTCTCCAAGACCTGAGCCAGTGCTCAGGTACAATACATATGCAAACAATAGAACAATATCTAACTAACTAACAAGCAAACTATCTACTTACTAAGACACTAGTACACTAGTAAAGCTAGTAAAAAAGTGATTTGAGTGAGATATTATGAATTCTCATTTGGGGGGATAAAGTAAAACTGAAAAAAATGATGGAATAAGGATTATTGTTTCTAGCCACACATTTTGTAATATATTTTTTATTTTAATTTTTTTTATTTATCTTCCTTTGAATATGTAATTGAATTTGACCCTCACTCCCTCACTCCCTTCCTCTATCCGTGGCCCAGTCTACACTCTCTGCGGGAAAATTTGGGTATGCTTAGCAGTGGGGGGGGGGGGGGGGCTGCTAATGCACACGCTGACATTTCAGTGAGCACATCTGCAGCCCTGCACTGCCTCGAGAACCCAAGAACGAAAATGCACAACACTCCGGGAAATCTTCCCGAAAGTACCCCGTAGGAAGCGATAAGATAAAAGTCCAAATGAGTAATGTTCGGAATAATGGCAGCTGAACTACTTTGGTTCTGAGAGACATAGTGCTCAAGGAGAGCTGTTCGAAATGATCCACTGATGTTTTGAGATAACAACTGTTCTTCAGTCTTCATCTGTCACTTGAGGAACTGAAGTTGGAATCTAAATGTGCCCCGTCGAACAAAGGAACTTAGTGGCAACGATTGTGGTTTAGGCTGAGGGGTGTCACATCCTACTGTGGGAGAAGAAACACCAGGGCTTTGTCTGTGTAATGCCACACAGCGTGCCGTGTCTCTCCACTGACTGCGGACCAATTAATGCTTTCCTTAATTGCGTGTTGGTGTTGGTGTTGTCCTTAATTGGTGTCACAAAGACACAGAAAAGACCAAACACAGACTGTGTTTGGTCAAGAAATTAACTGAAGATTAAATACAAACAATGGTGAATGCAGTGGTTCACCACAATGGTGCAAAACTGATTCATGAATATTGTTTTTTGGATATGAATTATACTATAAAATACCTGCCTTCTCTATTCCTCATGGGCTGTCAAATGATGAAAAGGTCTTAATGTTTCTCCCCAAATTATGGGGAGCAACATTTCAATCAAACTTGAAAGGATGTGAACTGGATGAATGACATACGTGGACACTTGTGCATGTAACAGTTCTGAGTGGGTAGACAGAGGTGAGTTTAATTCAGGGACATGCTGAGGTGTCAGAAAATTGTGATTGAAAAATGGCAAATTTATAATTGTTTAGATGATCGACATATCATCGTCTTTTTTGTCATTTATATGATAGTATAAGTAGAGGGCATCATTGGGATTTACTTCAACTAAAATCAGCAACCAAATAAGTCTCTGTGTGTGTGCGTGTGTGTGTGTGTGTGTGTGTGTGTGTGTGTGTCTCTGTGTGTGTGGAGCAGGACTTGGCAATAGTGTGTTTTGAAGGGGCTCTTAGATCTGTGGACTGTAAAATTGGGCTGCCCCTTGAGGTCCTCACATCCAATCACCCCCCCCCCCCCCCCCCCGCCCCCCCCCCCCCTAAGCACACACCCACACAAACACACACACACACACACACACACACACACGCATGCACGCACACACACAACACACAACACACACAAACGCACACACACACACACACACACACACACACACACAAACACACACACACACAAACACAAACACAAAAAAAACACGTGAAAGAGAGAGAGAGAGAGAGGCAGAGACTGACTTCCAGTCATCCATGCATCTCAACCATGCTAAAGGGCCTCCTGGCACAGGGAGGGGGTCTCCCTAATGCTCTCTCCCCCAGCGGGGGGCTCCATCCTCTCCTGTCCCGTCTACCTGCTCCTTCTCCACCGCGCCTTGCGGAGCTGACACATCCAGGCTAATTGGATTAGCTGCCAGCCGTAATGCACTGCAGGGCTTCAGCAGTGCAAACACGCTCTAAATAATTGCCCGCGTAAATTAGCTTTCCGGCTCTCGCCGGTGAGATTAAGGGAGATTATGAGTGGTGGAATGGAATAAAGTGTGAGACCCCCGTGACGACGGAGATGAGGAAGCTGCTGACCCCGGCGGCTCCGGACCACCGGGCGGGTGTGGATGGCTCCGTAATTAGCGTACTAGACTAACTAGCCGTTGTGCTAGCAGGCTGCCTATTAACCGTTGGTGCTATTAATAATGGCACCCATCGAGGTACTCATAATTATGACACTCCTAATGGTGATGATGAAATTATATTGTGAATAGGCACTTTAATGGTCTGTGTGTGTGTGTGTGTGTGTGTGTGTGTGTGTGTGTGTGTGTGTGTGTGTGTGTGTGTGTGTGTGTGTGTGTGTGTGTGTGTGTGTGTGTGTGTGTGTGTGTGTGTGTGTGTGTGTGTGTGTGTGTGTGTGTGTGTGCATGTGTTATTATGTGTGTGTGTGTGTGTGTGTGCATGTGTGTGTGCCCGTGCCTGTGTGTGTGTGTGTGTGTGTGTGTGTGTGTGTGTGTGTGCGTGTGTGGTTGAATTAACTCTAATAGGTGGGGCTGTTTATGATTTAATGTCATTATAGTTCAGTGTGTATTCACTTGATTGTCATTTATGTAAAGTTGTTCTTCTGGGGCCCATTTGTCACCCATCTCAGTCTTATTTTGGCGTCTCTCTCTCTCCCGCACACACGGTGCCGCGTCATCATGCATACATAGTCTCTCTGCCGTCGGTTATTTTCCGAAGCATCAAAGAATGTTATATTGTCTTCCTTCTCCCCTCCTCCCACACACACACAGACAGACAGACACACACACACACACACACACACACACTCGCCTACCCTTCAGCGTCATCACCCTGCAAGTTCTAATCCACACCACGCAAGTTCGTCCACTCCCACCCCACATCCTCCTCCTTGGCCCCGCCCACTTATCCAGAATCAGAATCTGATTCAGAGTGCCTTTTAGTACCACATAATTGTATAGTAATCCCAGTCACGGTCACTCTTTACAAACTAATATTATTTAAAATAAATAAAACAGGTTCAAAATTGCAAGATATGAGTCCAATTGTATAAATACATGTTGCAGTGGCCGTATGTACCGTAGTGACATTTTTTTAATATATATACATACAAAGGTGCAGTGTGACTGCACTGTAGTGTTGATACAGTATTGTAGTTACACAGAACAGTCAGTGTTTGGCAATGTTTAATACTCTTATGGCCCTTGGGTAGAGACTGTAAACTGTAAGTCTGACCTATCCCTGTTCTTAAGTCTGACCTATGTCTCCATCCACCGGGGTGACGATGAGCGCCCTCACACACTCTCCACTGCAGCCTCCTCCTCCCCCTCCACCACAACCACCACCCCATCATTGTGTCCCATCCAGTTAATTTGGGCTGCGAGGCGACCTTTTCCAGACGCCCGACCCCCCCCCGCTCCCCTCCTTACCCTCTTCCCCTCCTCCCCTCCTTACCCTCCTTACCCTCCTCCCCTCCTCCCTTCCTTACCCTCCTTACCCTCCTCCCCTCCTCCCCTCCTCCCCTCCTCCCCTCCTTACCCTCCTCCCTTCCTCCCCTCCTTACCCTCCTCCCCTCCTCCCCTCCTTACCCTCCTCCCCTCCTTACCCTCCTCACCTCCTCCCCTCCCCCCTCCTCCCCTCCTTACCCTCCTCCCCTACTCCCCTCATTACCCTCCTCCCCTCCTCCCCTCCTTATCCTCCTCCCCTCCTCCCCTCCTTCTCCTTGACCTTTCCCTGGACGCCGCGTCTGCTCTGTCCTTTGGTTTTACCCCCGAGGTAAAGAACAGAAATAAATATAAATTTGCCCGGGTGATTTATTTACCGCCTGCCTTAACATTTGGGGATACACACACACACACACACACACACACACCTCAGCACACACACATACACACACACACAAATGCATAAATACACACAAATACAAGCACAGACACACAAATACATGCAGAGAGGCACAATATACACAAATACGGACTTGTGTGTTCATAGTATACAAACAAATAACCATATGCTAAAACATATACACGCAAAAACGTGAGAAAACCTTAACCTTACCACACCTTATAAGTACACCTTAAAAGCAACCCCCACACCCCCGACACACACACACACACACACACTTGATCTGACGTTTTGTGTCCAACCAGGGGCCTTGATCACTGCTTCAGCGAGTCCTGGGCGGCAGGACAGCTCAGTCTGTTGGGACTTGGCTTGGAAACCGGAAGGTCGCCGGTTTCCCAAACACCCGGGTACTGCCGAGGTGACCTTGAGCAAGGCACCACACCCCCTACACTGCTCCCTGGCACTGTATATACAATAGCTGCCCACTGCTCCTAATACTAGGGTTGGGTAAAATGCAGAGAAACATATTTCACTGTGTGTACAATACCAATTAAGAGGATTCAATCCTCCAGATTTAGAGATTTTAGACCTGCCAGACGACTTGTGTAGTGTACATAGTGTACACTACACAGGTCGAGCGCTTCGCTAGTGTCGGCAGCGTGAATGCGATGCTAATGTGGTTCCAGACAAACAACCTGAGTGTGCTTACCCTAACGCTGACGGAAGAACAAAAAAATAGAATGGAGAGCATTATTTCTCAGGAGAGGTAACCCCTGGACCGGCGAAACTAGGTAGAGAGTCTGTGTAGTGGATTGGTGCATAAGGGAAAGCATTTCCACTAAACAATACAATATTTTGCCTAAAGTAACTTCAAACAAGTAGGAGGAGCAGCCATTGTGGCTTGTACATATTTAATCTTCAAGACGATTGGTTACATTAAAATCTGGTGCGTGTCTGTCTAACTGCTGTTTCATTTTTCTCACGTTGCCATTTCAACGTGTTTGCACATCGATGAGACTGCGTTGCAGACATCGAAATCTATGCAAGCACGGAGCAGAACATATGTTCTTCTTCTTCTTATTATTATTATGTTCTGTGATTCCCCCCCTCTCTCTAACCCCATCATCAGTTTGACCTCCACCCTGGCTGCCGTCCATACCCCTCTGTGCCGATACAGAGCCGCCGGTTGGCTGTTTCAAACTTCTCCTCTGCACCTGTCGGCTATTCTACATGTCTGACCTCTAACCCCACACCTCTTCACTTAATTCCAAGGATATGTAACAGAAGTCCTGTTTCTATATCTGGAAAAACTAAATATTACCACGACTGTATTTGCAGCTTGGCTCTTTCTCTGTCAGCCGCTGTTCCTGTGTAATGGATGCTTTTATCCAAAGCGCTTTACTAGTCATTCCTCACATTCATCCACCGACGACAGTGACAGCCATGCAAGGAGACAGCCGTGCACATCAGGGTGTCTTGCTCATGGAGTTTATGCTAGGAGGAGCCGGGGATCGAACCAGCAACCTTCCGGTTCTTAGGGGACCGCTCTACCTCCTGAGCTATACTGCCGCCTTTAAGCTAATAAACTGCTGTGTAAGTTTCCCTTACCACCCTCCTCTTGTTGTAAGCACACACACACACCGACACACACACACACACACACACACATACACACACACAAACCCACACACAAGCCCATGCACATGCACATGCACACAGTCAAGTCAAGTCAAGTCAAGGCATATAAGCGTACATTCTCTTTAAACGGCTGGCACCCTCCCTGTGTTTTGACTGTCACTCACACTAAGTGGCATAAGATTGAGTGTCAGCAGAGCCCATGTTTCACCATGAGATCATTGTTCTCGCTCGTGAAGATAAAGATCTGTTCAATAAACGGCTGTAGCATGCGGCCATTTAGCTGTAGGTGGTGATGCTAATAGCCTGCTTCAGGGCTGCTGCTGTTAACTTTGTCAAAGCATCTTCCCACTCGGCCGGCCTCACACTGCGCCTTATTGAAAGCCCCCCTCGGCCTGGCCGAAGCCGAGGTACATAGTGGAGACATAGGGCACAATTCCATTGAGCCGCTCAGCTTCTCTCTCTGTGTGAGGATACAATGTGAGGTCCGGATGGATCCCTGCCTTGGGCAGCAGGTGCGGTCCGTGCACCTGCTGAGACGGTGGTGTGATTATGGCTTTTTCTTGGACGACTTTGACCCTCGCATGACCCTCACCGTGTAAGGGATGGTTGTTTGTTCATCAATTAATTTTTAGTTTGTTTGAAATTGGCTTGTTCATAAGTCAATTTCAAACAAAACAGCCATTGTCACATGGTGTCCCATTGGAGGACTGCATGTTTAACTGCGTCGTGCCAGCGGCTTGGATGAAAGTACCACAGGAACCAGGGAACAATACACACAGAGGGGAGGGGGGGGGTTGGGTGTCTGGCCTTTCTCTGCTCAGTCCCTGTTGTCAAAAAAACGAACAACAAAACCATTTCAGCTATCGTTAAGTAATGTGATTTATCCTTAGCCCTTTAATATGTACTGTTTTCATATGGGAAAGTCAGCTCCCAGCGGGTCATGTGGAGTCTCAACCCAGCGAGAGTATGAGATGATAAACAAATAAACCCTTGTTCTAGACTATTCACCTCAACAACAAAAAGATACATTTGTGCAAGCGCTCAGATAATGAGCAAGGAAAGTCTGTGTAAGTAAGCATATTGTTTCCATTATCTGCACTACAATACCCATAAGCCCTAGGGTTTACACTGCCCACCAATTAACTCCAAGTGCTCATGTCAACCAATTATGTGGGAATAATGATAACTCCCTAACCACAACACACAAGCGTGTGTGTGTGTGTGTGTGTGTGTGTGTGTGTGTGTGTGTGTGTGTGTGTGTGTGTGTGTGTGTGTGTGTGTGTGTGTGTGTGTGTGTGTGTGTGTGTGTGTGTGTGTGTGTGTGTGTGTGTCTGTGTGGAGGGGGGGGGGGGGGGTATGGGTGTGTG
>CM051003.1:14447625-14460125 GCA_027704905.1 Muraenolepis orangiensis
AAGGAAGGAAGGAAGGAAGGAAGGAAGGAAGGAAGGAAGGAAGGAGGAAGGAGGAAGGAAGGAAGGAAGGAAGGAAGGAAGGAAGGAAGGAAGGAAGGTAGGAAGGAAGGAGGAAGGGAAGGTAGGAGGGAGGGAAGGAAGGAAGGAGAGAGGGAGGGAAGGAAGAAGGGAGAGAAGGTAGAAGGGAGGGAACAAAGGAAGGAACTAAGGATGGCGGGAAGGTAGGAGGGAAGGAAGGAGGGAGAGAGGGAAGGTAGAAGGGAGAGAAGGTAGGAGGGAGGAAGGCAAGGAGGGAGGGAGGGAAGGTAGTAGGGAAGAAAGGTAAGAGGGAGGGAGGAAAGGAAGGAGGGAGGGAGGGAGTAAAGGTAGGAGGGAGGGAGGGAAAAGGGAAGGAGGGAGGGAGGAAGGGGGGAGAGTGGGAAGGTAGGAGGGAGGAAGGGAAGGAAGGAAGGAAGAAGGGATGTAAGGTAGAAGGGAGGATAGGGAGGGGGGAAGGAAGGAAGGAAGGAAGGAAGGAAGGAAGGAAGGAAGGAAGGAAGGAAGGAAGGAAGGAAGGAAGGAAGGAAGGAAGGAAGGAAGGAAGGAAGGAAGGAAGGAAGGAAGGAAGGAAAGGAAGGAAGGAAGGAAGGAAGGAAGGAAGGAAGGAAGGAAGGAAGGAAGGAAGGAAGGAAGGAAGGAAGGAAGGAAGGAAGGAAGGTAGGAGGGAGGGAGGGAGGGAAGGAAGGAAGGAAGGAGGAGGGAGGGAGGGAGGGGTGGGAAGGAAGGAAGGAAGGAGGGAGGGAAGGTAAGAGGGAGGGAAGGTAGGAGGGAGGCAAGGAGTCGTATTTAGTAGTCTCCATAGTGCACTCGAGTGGGCCATCACAGGCCGCTGGCTGGGGATGAGGGAGCCTGCATGAGGGAGCCAGGCTACAGCTTCAGAGGGAATGCTATCGGAATTCAGGGCTACACCCAGCTATCACACACACTCACTAACACACACACAAACACATGGAACACACGGAAATGTACATGCGTGACACACATACACAATGCATTGACAAGCTGTTTGTGGCCTTGCATACACATGCACCTGTCCTGCACCTGCACACACACATAACAGGTACAGGTCCAGGTACAGGTAGAGGTCCACACACCCACACCCACACACACACACACACACCAGTACTACTGCACACTGAATTCTGCATAGGCATACACCCGCTTAGGTGCAAGAGCCGCTTAGAATATTAAACATACAGATGGACAGACAGACAGACAGATAGACCCACACACACACACACACACACACACACACACACACACACACACAACTTCATATGGATCCTTCACTTCTTGTCTGCTTGTCTGTCCATCTGTCAGCCTGTGTGGTTGGCTAATTAGTTATATTGAAAATATTGACATTGGTTATATTGGCTAGCTGTCCTCCTGGCTAGCTGGCCAGCTGGTTAGCTGTCCCCCTGGCTAGCTGGGCCCATGGCTAGCTGGCCAGCTGGCTTGCATCAGACCCAGAGATGAGGAATGAATCTACTGGGTATTGTAGTCTGGAAGCAGCACTGTTTTGTCAGCTTATAACCGAGAGAGAGAGAGGGAGAGGGAGAGGGAGGGGGAGAGATACAAACAGAGAACCCAGCACAGAACACTAATGAGATGCTTGAGTAGTGAGGGAAATTAGAAGACAATTATACAGAGAGACAAAATAATGGGGCAAAGTATACCAACAGTATGAGTCAGAAAGAGATCCGGAGCCATGTGGAAACGATAGATGTGTGAGAACAGACATTGACACAGTGAGGCAGTGAAGGCAGAGGGAGGGGGAAGGGGAAGAGAGAGAGAGAGAGAGAGAGAGAGAGAGAGAGAGAGAGAGAGGGAAAAAAAGAGAGCGAGGATGAGAGATGGAAATACACGGCTCATCTCATCACCCTGGTTTCTGGCTGCTACGAGATTGCAGGATTTCCTGGATCAGCCAAGTGTAGAAGTGAATCTTTCCTCTCTTGCTCGGTTTTTCTTTGTATCTCTCTCTCTCTTTCCACAGTAGGGCCAGGCTACAGTTCTGTCCGTACTGTGCTGCCATGCCTCGAGGTCATACTCCCTCGTCCTCCCTCCGTTCTAAACCTGTCTCTCTTCTGGTGTTTGCATATCTCCTCATGTCATGTCATGTGACTATCTGAACACCTACCGGCTCCACCCCGATACCTAAAGGACCAGCAAAGCATCATTCAAAAGTGTGAAAGTATTTTTCCTTCTGCTTGCGTCCTGTTGGATCAAGATTCAAGATTCAAGATGTTTTTGAATTGCCAATGGAATACTTACTCCCCATTCCCTCACGCAGTATGAATTTCAACAACAATACTATACTTAACTATACTATACTACTATACTAAACAATGCTATACTATAAACAACACTATATACTACCTATGATATGCTATACTATATACTACAAACACCACTTTATGCTATACTATATACTATAAACACCGCAATACTATACAATAGATCAGTGAATCATTTGTGTACACTATGACGAAAAGAGTTTCTCAGCCGCGGTTAGGGTAAGGGTTATGTTGTGCGTCGCCAACTGTGCTGAATGTTTGTCAAGTTTTCTGTTTTATTCATGTTTTATATTTAGTTTAGTTCCAGGGTTTTATTTTGATAGTCTGTTTTCCTCATGTGTTTGTCGCACACTTCCTCCCTTGGTCTGTTTCCCGCCCCTGTGATTGTTTGTGATGTCATTATTGTTTGCACCTGGTGATGCCTGTTGGTATAAATAAGTCCAGGCATTCACTGTCTCGTTGCCAGATTGTCTTGTGTGTTATGCCGAGCTCTCCAGCGCTTTCCGTATATCCTCATAGCGTTACAGTTATAATCATAGTCCACGTTCATAGTTATAGTAAGGTAAGATCAGGTTAAGTACCGTAATTTCCGGACTATTGAGCGCACCTGAATATAAGCCGCACCCACTGAAATTTTTAAAAATATTATTTTGAACATAAATAAGCCGCACATGTCTATAAGCCGCAGGTACCTACCGGTACATTGAAACAAATGAACTTTACACAGGCTTTAACGAAACACGGCTTGTAACAAAAATAAAAAATTAGCGGCAAACAGTAGCCTACCAAGAAAGTCATTGGTCACTATCTTCCTCCTCCTGTGCACTGAAACCACTGAAGTCATCTCCTTCGGTGTCGGAGTTGAATAGCCTCAGAATTGCTTCATCCGATGTTGGATCGTTTTCATTGTCGCTCTCGTCACTTTCATCCGGAGGCAAATTCCCCGCTGAGCTCATGCTGCCCTTTTCAACACGCAGCAGTCCAGCCTTTCGAAACCCGTTGATGATAGTGGATTTTTTGACAATGCTCCACGCTGTCAGGACCCACTGGCAGACTTGACCATAAGTTGCTCTTCGCATGCGGCCCGTTTTAGTGAAGGATTTCTCCCCACTTGTCATCCAAGCCTCCCATTGAACACGGAGCGCCACCTTAAATGCACGATTTACACGGATGTCGAGTGGCTGCAAAAACTTTGTTGTGCCCCCAGGAATCACAGCTGGAATTGAGTTTGTCCTCTTGATGGCTTCTTTCACAGAATCTGTTATGTGGGCCCTCATGCTGTCCAAAACGAGCAATGCCTTGTTCCTGTGAAAGAATCCTCCCGGTCGCTTGCCGTAACACTCCGTATGCCATTCATGCATTAGGCTTTCCGTCATCCATCCTTTCTTGTTGACTTTCACAACAATTCCTCTCGGGAATTTTTCTTTTGGCATCGTCGTGCGTTTAAAAATCACCATCGGTGGAAGCTTTTCTCCCGATGCCGTGCAGCTCAGAACACAGGTGAAGTGCGTTTTTTCATGCCCAGTTGTTTTCAGCGTGACGGATGATTCGCCTTTCCTGTTGACAGTCCGAGTGAGAGGCAGGTCAAACGTCAGAGGAACCTCATCCATATTTATGATGTTGTGCGGGCTAATGGAATGCTCCGCTATCTTTGCATCAGTGAATTTGCGGAAGTTTGAAACTTTTTCCTCGTAGTCGGGAGGGAGCTGCTGACACAGACTCGTCCGTACCCTGATGGACAGGCCTTTACGTCTCATAAATCTGAGACACCACGATGGTCCACCTCTAAAATCCTCAAACTTCATTGTGGTGGCGATTGTTTTGGCTTTCAGTCGGATCTGCACAGTTGAAACACCTCGGCCGTCTGCTCTCTGTGTGTTGACCCAGTCTTCCAGCTCATTTTCTAGTTCGGGCCATCTGCTTTTCTTCCCTCTGAAAGCTTTAGTTGTCTTTTTGCACTGAGTCAATTCCTCACGCTGCAGTTTCCAACGTCTTATCATGGACTCATTAAGACCCAGCTCCCGTGCAGCAGCTCTATTTCCTTTTCCAACAGCCAGATCGATCGCCTTCAACTTGAAAGCTGCATCATATGCATTTCTCCGTGTCTTTGCCATGATGAGGGTGACAGTCTACCGTAATCAGAATGATGGGAAGTTTGAGCGCGCTCGATTTAATCTAAACAGTAAACTAAAAAGTTACATTGTTTCACCTTAACCCGTTCGGCAATTTCATTGGTCTAATGAAAGCTTCATGCCGCCAAAAAACTGAGCACCGTCACAGAATGTGTTTTTTTGCTCAGTTTTTTGGCGGCATGAAGTTTGTGAAAGCGGAAAATCCATAAATTAGCCGCGTCATTGTTTAAGCCGCGAGGTTCAAAGCGTGGGAAAAAAGTAGCGGCTTGTAGTCCGGAAATTACGGTAGTTAGTAATTCATTTTCTAGTTATTGTTAGGTTTCAGTGTAGATAATTATTGTATGTATTTTTGGATCTGTTGATCCTGTGTTTTTGCTTACACTGCAGAATCTGATTTTTGTGCCCAAGGCTGAAGTAAAGACTCTTTTTGTACAGCGAAAATAATTTGGCATCTAACCAATGTGCAAATGTTTCAGTAAAGTGAATGGTAATATATCATTTACAGTGGTTTAATTTGATGGAAAAACAGTCGACTAAAAAACTACTACTAGAAACAGGTATAAAATCATTTAAAGAGTAGGTATGAGATATATGCAGAATTATACGTGTATGTATATATATATATATATATATATATATATATATATATATACAGGTAAGTATACAAGTATGAACAGGTAGTGAGCAGGGTATGCAGTTGTATCAAACATAAATACATATAGATGTATATACAGCAGGTAGTGAGCAGGGATATGCAGTAATATCAACAGTTGAAGATTAATATATAGATATATATATACGGTAAGTACAGTAAAAATGTACATGGCTATCATGCACGTATGTAAACAATAAATATGTAAACTAAAGGTAGAGGTAGAGAGTAATGATTACAGCGTAAGGCAGTTGAAAACATTGATGGTGAAAGGGTATTGTCAGCTGAAGGAGCTGTATGCCGGGTTTCTAAGTTGTCTAAGGTTTCTAAGTACTAAGGCTGGATTGGGTTGACCTGGTTCTACTCCACGGGAGACGCTTGTTATTCTAGTTGGATTTGGTTTTGATTCTTTCTGTGTCTAAAAATACTTTAAACTGCCACCGCTGATTGCGATGTCAAATGAACTGTTGCCTTGGTAAGGGCAACAAAAATGTCTCCCATTTTTACCAAGTGGCCCGAAATGGGTGATGATCATGCCTCAGCGGGGCCGCTTCCCAAAGCCTTTGACTTCCTTGTTCCACTTTCCCCTTTTCTCTCTCTCTCTCTCTCTCTCTCTCTCTCTCTCTCTCTCTCTCTCTCTCTCTCTCTCTCTCTCTCTCTCTCTCTCTCTCTCTCCCTCCCTCCCCCTCTCTCTCCCTCTCTGTTCTATGCTGCTCCTGGGCGGCCCTGAAGAGCCTTTCAGCACCAGGCAGTGGACAGCGTGGTGGTTCACTACACAAGGGGCCACGGCTACAGAGAGCCCCGCGGCTCGGCCCTTCCAACCAGACACTGTAACTGAGGGTTTAGTGTAAAGCAGCGACATCTAAATAACGTCTAAATAACGCCTAAATAACGTCTAAGTGAAAATTTAGGCTCCCTCTTCCACCCTCTCTCTCTCTCTCTCTCTCTCTCTCTCTCTCTCTCTCTCTCTCTCTCTCTCTCTCTCTCTCTCTCTCTCTCTCTCTCTCTCTCTCTCTCCCGTGTTGGACCATGTATTCATCTTCTCTATATTTTCATTTTTCTCCATTTTTTTTCATGTCCCTCCACCCATTACCCCCTTTTCCCTCCATCACCAAAAAACATGCACCAACCCATGCACGCGCGCGCACACACACACACACACACACACACACACACACACACACACACACACACACACACACACACACACACACACACACACACACACACACACACACACACACACACACACACACAGTTATTTGCATATGCATTTAGCTGTGTTCCCTCTGGGCTGCGTGATGATATAATTCACAGGCGGATGCTGATTCTCATTTCACGTAGAAGGGGCCACGGTTGGTTTCCATGACGACTCAATAGGAATGGAATGCAGAGGTGGCGTTGAGGTGGTGCTGTCTGACGGAGCTCTATGCCAGGTCTCTCTAGTACTGAGTACTAAGGCTTGGGTTGACCTGGTTCTACAAACAACAGAAAACTGAAGAAGGTCGCCGATTTTTATCCAGTGGGCCAAAATGGTGAAAAGCCTCTGAGTCCCTTGTTCCACGGCAATGCACCCCTTCATAACTCTAATGTTGGATTATGTATTCCCCCGTCTGCTCCTGCTTCTCATCCATCTGTCTTTCTCTCTCTCTCTCTCCCTCTCTCTCTCTCTCTCTCTCTCTCTCTCTCTCTCTCTCTCTCTCTCTCTCTCTCTCTCTCTCTCTCTCTCTCTCTCTCTCTCCTCTCTCTCTCTCTCTCTCTCTCTCTCTCTCTCTCTCTCTCTCTCTCTCTCTCACCCCTGCGGACATCAGATTAGAACTCCCTTGCACAGCGGGCTGTTTGATCCTGAGACTGGGCTAAGTGACCTATGATTAATTGCACATTATTAACTTAACCGCAGGATTGTTGGCGGGATATGTAGGAGTGGATAACATCCTGATTTCTCTCTTAATAGGCCACCTCTGACAGCACTCATAATGTTCCATTTACCCCAATCTCCCCCTAATGGATTCCCACTTTGCAAGAAATCCCGCTAATTTAGGAGGGGAAAAATGGGTCGTGGGATTGTCAGATCAGACGCTGCGGAATGATTATCCCGCAGGTTAGTTGGCCCACGGGCACCGGCTGGGAAGGCTCTGGGCTGATGGTTCTTCATGTGTGAAATCCCTGCTTTATTCCCCTCTGTAAAGGATAATATATATATAAAGAGAGAGAGAGAGAGAGAGAGAGAGAGAGAGAGAGAGAGAGAGAGAGAGAGAGAGAGAGAGAGAGAGAGAGAGAGAGAGAGAGAGAGGAGAGAGAGAGAGAGAGAGAGAGAGAGAGAGAGAGAGAGAGAGAGAGAGAGAGAGAGAGAGAGAGAGAGAGAGAGAGGGGGAGAGGGGGAGGGAGAGAGAGAGAGAGAGAGAGAGAGAGAGAGAGAGAGGGGGGGAGAGGGGGGGAGAGGGGGGGAGAGCGAGAGCGAGAGGGAGAGGGAGAGGGAGGGGGAGAGGGAGGGGGAGAGAGAGAGAGAGAGAGAGAGAGAGAGGGGGAGAGAGAGACAGCCAGCTCAGGTAGCTTTCAGGACCTCAGCCTACGTGGTATTTGCTCGGTTCATATCCTTTTAGTTTCCATTCCTCCCTCTGACCCCCAGTCCACCCTCCACTCTTCATGCGTTTTGGTGCATAATGAATTCACGTTCGCTGATGCAGAACTGGTTGAAGCAGTGGCTGTACGGTTTAATGAATAAAATAGTGAATTGCTCTGGACTGAAGCTTAATACCATTTAGTACAACATTTCAACTTTAAAAAAAAGGAAAAAGCAGAGAATTTGGTATTTGCTAATGAGTGAATTGAAGAAATGTTGGATTTCAAACACAAATTCAGATAGCGTCATGGGATTTTACATATTTGTTGCAAATAGTCACAAATAGAACTGCATTTTAATTTCATTCATCCCCGCATGCAATATTGGTACAAACACCTGTGACAGTTTTTGAAATAGAAAGAATAGAAGACAAGTCAGATGTATTAAAAAATATCATATCATATCAAAATGATTTTGTAATGATCCCCTATTCATTATAACAAACAGCTCTATACAGTGGGACTATCACAGCATATTCAATATCTGATATCATATGATATGTGATATTGGATTTGATGGTGAGCAACAACATGGCTGTTGGTATGGTATAACCTAGCTTTAGCCTGTTCCTCTGTTACCCTGTTAGCCTGTGAGCCTGTTAGCCTGTTAGCCTGTGAGCCTGTTAGCCTGTGAGCCTGTTAGCCTGTGAGCCTGTGAGCCTGTGAGCCTGTTAGCCTGTGAGCCTGTGAGCCTGTGAGCCTGTGAGCCTGTTAGCCTGTTAGCCTGTTAGCCTGTGAGCCTGTTAGCCTGTTAGCCTGTGAGCCTGTGAGCCTGTGAGCCTGTGAGCCTGTGAACCTGTTAGCATACCTGTGTTTTGTCTGTGACCGGACCACGATCATAAGAAACCATTTCATCAGAGTATGCGCAGGTGTGCATCAGATGGATAACATCTGTGGAGGGAATTCTCTAATACACGTCCAGTGGTCTGCTCTGAAACTGTTTAAGAATAAAGTCATCCAAACAAATGTCTTCGCAAAAAAAAAAAAATCTTTCTATGGCATTTATTTAACACACACAGTAATAGGTTGAGCGCTCAGTCCAAAAATTCAATCCAAGGCATATATCCTCTCACAAGGCATGCAGAGAGAAGTACAACACCCTTACAAGAGCATCTGCCTTTTCACTGTTTCTAACAGTTTTATCCCCAAGATTGAAGATGTTTTTTTATTGCCATTTTCAAGATTCAAGTTCAAGAATTCTAAGTACCAATGCATACTCCCCATTCCCTCCCGCACTATGACATTCCAGAACACAATACTATAGGAATACTCAACACAATCAAATCAAAAAGGATCATACAAAGGACAATAAAGTGAAGCATTTTAAAGTGCCAGTAGTGCAGCAGCATCATAAATACAGTGCAGTGCAGTGCAGAACAGTGCAGTTACTGTAATAAGTAATGAATACGAGTCCAGATAGTCCAGCAAAGTATGGATTTCTTACAACAATACTATACTAAACTCTACAATACTATACTATACTAAACAATACTATATAAACAACGCTATTTACTACCTATGATATGCTATAGGATACACAATAAACAACATTATATACTATACTATGTACTATACATTATACTATATATAACAACACTATACTATACTAATACTGTACACAATACAAAGAACATTAAACCCACCGATGGATGATGTATACACATGGGGAATTGTGCAAAAAGCATTTTAAAGTGCCAGTAGCACTCCAGAAAGTCCAGAAAGTCCAGCAAATCACCGTAGTGCGTCAGCCACAAGATTACCAGCGCCATTTTCTACAAGTTTGGAAGTAGTAAATTATCTGACCCCAGTAAATTATCTGCCCTTGTCTCCAGCCTGACACGGGCTGGCTTGTCCCCCCCCCCCCCTTCCTTTCAGGGTCACATCAACAAGTTCAAATCAAACTTGGTGTACCGTTTGTGAAATGAGCTAATTGAAGACATGTATTTTCCCATTACACATCTTGTTCATGTTTTAGTGTTGACTCTACCTCACCCCCTCTTTCTCCAATCTCTCCTTACCACGCGCATGCGTATGCACACACACAGACACACACACACACACACACACAGACACACACACACAGACACACAGACACGCATAGACACACAGACACACACAGACACAGACAGACACACACACACACACACACACACACACACACACACACACACACACACACACACACACACACACACATAGACACACAGACACACACAGACACACACACACACACACACACACACAGCAGACATACACACAGAATGAGGAATTAATATCATGTCTGGTTGAACAGCTGGTTGTGTGTGTGTAACTGTGAGTGTGTGTGTGTGTGTGTATGTGCGTGCATGCGTGTGCCTGTCTATCTGTCTATCTGTCTGTGTGCATGTGTGCATGTGTGCATGTGTGCATGTGTGCATGTGTGCATGTGTGCATGTGTGCATGTGTGCATGTGTGCATGTGGTTACCGCAGCAGCCGACAGCTTAGCTTAGCCTCAATTGCCTGCGTGCTGCAGAGCAAACAAAGGCAGCGGCTAGGCTATGGTAAACCAGAGCTGTAGCAGGGTAGCACTAGCAACAGCAGTCGTATGGATCTACAAAGGGAAAAAAACACCTTCAGTAGCTGCCAGCCTTTGAAACTCGCCCCGCCGGCACCAATTAACTACCACTAAACAAGACTGGAACCAACTGTTTTCTTGTGTGCTAGGATGCTGTCTCCCCAGAGGGAACCAGTGTGGGAGGGGGGATAAATATCATTAGCATATTTTTGTTTAGATGTTGATTGCCTGTGCTGTTGATTATCTGTGGCGCAGGCTAATTATCGTTGTTTATTATAATATTGTATTGCACTGTCATGCCAATAAATTGTACTTCCCCCAAATTTAATTGAGAGAGGAATAAAGCATGAATGGAAGAGAGCACGAGAGAAAGAGAGAGAGAGAGAGAGAGAGAGAGAGAGAGAGAGAGAGAGAGAGAGAGAGAGAGAGAGAGAGAGAGAGAGAGAGAGAGAGAGAGAGAGAGAGAGAGAGAGAGAGAGAGAGAGAGAGAGAGAGAGAGAGAGAGAGAGAGAGAGAGAGAGAGAGAGAGAGAGAGAGAGAGAGAGAAAGAGCCATACACATAGAGAGAGCAGAATAAACATATTGCCTGGCGTTACCATAATAGTGGTAAAATATGAGCAAGCAGACGTTTATGACTGTGGAGATGGCCATAAGCACAGCAGGCGGAGACAGTGGAGAATGCTGTGTTGACACAAGACCAGGTGGGAATACGTCAACGCTGACAACTAATTGGCCCTTTCCATTGTTGTGTAATTAATGCTTAATTAGAAGGCACTTCAATCAGCTGTTGGTCTCGTTAAGTGAGGTGTTGAGCGGTGATAAACTAATTCTACCTTTACACATGCAAATGGGGCTGTTCTTCTTCTCTGTCTCCCTCTCTCTCTCTCTCTCTCTCTCTCTCTCTCTCTCTCTCTCTCTCTCTCTCTCCTCTCTCTCTCTCTCTCTCTCTCTCTCTCTCTCTCTCTCTCTCTCTCTCTCTCTCTCTCTACCCCCCCACCCATGCCCTCTTTATGTCCTTGTAGCACATAACCAGCAGACGTACGATGGCTCCAGTCTCCAGGCTGCATGCAGATGGCAAAGAAGTGTTTCTGTTGCTACAGCTTGTTATATTTTATGATATCTCATTCATCTTGTACGCCTATACCCTTCCATATGACAGATGGACAGATAGATAGATAGACGAAGGACACAGATGAAAAGATGGGCAGACAGAAAGGATGGAGGTCGCGGTGAGGGATGAGTGGTGGTGCGGGTAGGGTGGTGCGCCGTTAACATAGGAGAGAACATGGAGTAGGAGTACGAGGAGGAGAGGAGGCAAGGGAGCAAGCAGCATGCAGCTGGAAGATTCAGAGAGGAGTAGAGGCGTGAAATTGGCACCGAACCCTCTCCCCCCTCTCTCTCTCCTCTCCCCCCTCTCCTCTCCCTCAGCTCTCCTTCCTCTCCTCTCTCTCTTCTACCCCCTCCTCTCCCTCATCTCTCCTTCCTCTCCTCTCTCTCATCTCCCTCCTCTCTCTCCCCTCCACTCTCTCATCTCCCTCCCCTCCTTCCTCCCCCTCCTCTCTCTTCTCTCCCTCCTCTCCCTCCTCTCCTTCCCCTCCTCTCCCTCTATCCCCTCCTCTCCCTCCTCTCTCTCCTATCCCTCCTCCCCCTTCTCCCCCCTCTCTCTCTCCTCCTATCCCTCTTCTCCTTCCTCTCCTCTCTACTCTCTCTCCTCCCTCCTTTCCCTCCTCTCCCTCCACTCCATCCTCCCCCATCTCTCTCCTCTCTCTCCTCTCTCTCCTCTCTCTCCTCTCTCTCCTCTCTCTCCTCTCTCTCCACTTCCTCCTCTCCCTTCTCCCCCTCCTCTCTCTCCTCTCCCTTCTCCCCCTCCTCTCTCTCCTCTCCCCTCCTCTCCCTGCTCCCCTCCTCTCCCCCTCCTCTCACCTCCTCCGCCTCCTCCTCCTGTGTGTGTGTGTGTGTGTGTGTGTGTGTGTGTGTGTGTGTGTGTGTGTGTGTGTGTGTGTGTGTGTGCACTTGTATGCGTCTTTTGCATTTGTCTGTTCCCTCTTCTTGTAGCCAGCCCTCTTGCACCCCACCCACCACCACCACTCACCACTCACCCTCTCTCCCCTCTCTCTCTCCCTCTCTCTCCCTCTCTCTCCCTCTCTCTCTCTCTGGAGTGGTCATAAGTCACCTTAATTGTATTTGGTCGCTGGCTCACCCGCAC
>CM051003.1:14470125-14507625 GCA_027704905.1 Muraenolepis orangiensis
AGAGAGAGAGAGAGAGAGAGAGAGAGAGAGAGAGAGAGAGAGAGAGAGAAGAGAGAGAGAGAGAGAGAGAGAGAGAGAGAGAGAGAGAGAGAGAGAGAGAGAGGGGAGGAGAGGAGGAGTGTGTTTCGGAATCAGCGGTCCTGCAGCTTGTGTGTGTGTACAGGCTGGCTCCTATCAGAATGTAATGCAGAGCTTTCCCATCGGCCCTCCTTCTGCCAGCTCTCTGCTTAAATGTGAAAGCAATTAGGAAAATTGGCCAAGTCAAAGAACTATCCAAGAGACACCTGAAAGAATAGAATAAGAATAAAAGAGTTGGAGGGTCACTGTACAAAAGGGGTTAACCGCACACACACACACACACACATACACACACACACACACACACACACACACACAAACACACACACACACACACACACACACACACACACACACACACACACATACTCGCACATATACATGTACATAGAGTTACCTTCTCAATTGTCCTTCCCATTGCTCTGTAGATCATGCTATTTGAGGCTATTTACCAGTATATTTACCAGTTCATATTACAAGCAACTCTGTACTCAAATTTCCACAAATGTCGAAACCGGATCTACGGTATTTCGACCTATCACGACACTGTGTTAAGCTATACAGCAATCACATTCCAAATGATCAATCCGTGATTGGTCGAAAAAACCTTGGATACCTCTTGACTTTGTCCAATTGAATGTACGGACATGTCGGCTGCAGCATTTAACAACAACTGCTCATTTGGATGTCTAGTCGGATTTCTCAATGGAGGTTGCAGCTTTACATGGAGCGGTGCACTACAGTTAATAGGCCAAAAATGCTAATCCCATTAGCATTTCATTGTTATTTGATTTAAGGCATAATGATAATTATGAACCCAATACATGTAAGTGACTGACATTGACATCGGCCAGCAGCCCCCTTAACCTCGGTCTGTGATCCATGCAAAACTACATTTCCCTTCAGGCGTCTCTGAAAAAGCATCCCCCCTTCTGCACTCACCTCTCTTAACCCCCAGTTTGGAACATCTGCTTTAGCCATTCAGCAAGAGCCGGCAGTTATAATAGCTCTGGGCATTTTGCCTTGAAAAGAGAGAGAGGGTGGGGGGGGGGGGGGCTCTTTCCTGGGGCCCCTGGCTTTCTCATTAATAGTCTCTCCCTGTGATGTATAGAGGAGCCTGGAGCTCTCACTGGTCAGTCTTCCCCTTTGTGGGCCGCAGCCTTGACCTGTTCCCACACTGTGTGTCTGTGTGTGTGTCGGTGTCTGCGCGTTTTTACGCAATGGTCATTTCCATGAGAAAGGAGCTCAGAGAATGGACAGAGGCCACGTTTTCTTTCTCTCTGAGCCGGCAGCGCAGGGGTCGGCAAGACGACCTCATCCATCACCCGTTGAACAGCGTGGAGTAGTGCGTGTTTGTGAATATCATGTGATCACACGATTCTTTAAATAAATGTTATCTTGGGTAACAATAGCATGCCGGGTTGGTTTCCATGAAAGGATGCTACACTATTTTTTGTAATTGATGAATGTTGAAATTTAACTGAATAAACTAACTACATAGCCAGCATCAGTGTACCCAGAATTTCAGCATGTTTTGGTCTAATTCAGTATTTCATATGATTAAGATCCTGCAAATGGGTTAACACAGTTTGGGGAGCATGTGATTATAGTAATATTATATTGTATTATATAATATTATAGTAATAACACATGTGCTGTAAAATATAAAATAAAATCAGTAAGCCCTGTGAACCACTTGCCTAAGCAATTACCTTAGAAATATGATATGCATGCGTGCCTGTCTATCATTTTTCTATATCTGAGCACTGCTTTGTCAAGGGTATGGCGAGGGGGGCGGGGCGGGACGGAGGAACGTGTGTTTGTGTTGGGCTGGGTGTCACGTGGACCACGCTGGACGCTGATTGGCCCGCTTCACCGGAGTTGTAGTCTCCCTGGGAGGAGGGAGAGCGAGTTTAGTTAGTTTGAACAAAATGGCTGCAGGATCACTGTCAACGAGAGCTCACTGAACGCGTTATAATGACCGTCCGCTCCTACGGTTTGGATTCATCTAAAATGTATTTTCCTGGATTCGTTTTTCAACGTGCATTCGTGTTAGCCAGCTCGTCGGTCAGATGCGGTCGCTGACGCTAGCTTCCCGGCTAGCGACCTAAACAAGATACATTTATTTTGCACTTTAAAACAAAGTTGTCCCAGCTGGTCAACGCCGTCGGTTGCCCAGTGCGCACTCAACTGCGTTTTTAATGACAAGTGTCTAACATTCTCTCTTTCAAAACCTCCTTACAATTGACGACACATGCCGACTCTATACACTACATAGATAACATTATTCAGCTGCTTTTAGAATAATTTATTTGCGTGCGTTTTTTTTTTAGGGGTGCTTATTCCCCCCCCCCCACACCATTTCTTGACTGTTTCACCAACTGATGTTTTCATTGTGTTTTATTTTGTGAAGATTTTTCCTCAAAAACAGCTGCTGCTGCTGGTCTGTAATAGCTGGCTGTATCTAGCCATCCTTTACCTCGGTATTCAGCCACCAATCTGCACACCACAGCGGTCGGTTAAATCTCGCCTGCTCTGCGGTCTGCTATCGCTCTCTTCCTCCGTCTTTTTTACGGGTACTTTTAAAAGACGATACGCTTCTTTAAAGAACAACAAGACATCGGACAGTGTGTCTCTCTGCTTGAACATCTTTGCCATACGCCGACACTTCATTGAAAAGCTGCTGCTACGGCTGCTGATGCGCCAGGTAGGTGTGGATACACGGATGGCTCCATCCCGCTGTTGACTTGCATTCCCGTTGCGGTTGCAGACGTGTAGCGTGCACGATTGTACATACACGATAAAATGGCAAATACACCTCGGGGATGGTTATTCTCTATGTACTAGTCTTGTATGCAACTAAGTACTACTCCATTTGATCATCGGCGTATTTAAAAGGGCATGGGCATGCTCACACATATTCTAACTCTGCTACCGATGTGAACGTACGGCAATTGTGTGTGTGTGTGTGTGTGTTTATATATATATATAGTCATAGATACGTGGTCCATGATACAAAAAAAGATAGTTAAACATTCGCTTCAATTTGCTTAAACTTCGATACGATTCCGTTGAATATATATATATATATATATATATATATATATATATATATATATATATTCTCAAAATGCTTCTTTAAAACAAGTCTTTATTTTCCATTGAAAAGACCACTCTGAGTCCAAACACAGTATGTCCCTTATTGTCATGCCCAAAGCACTACACTACTGTCAAAAAGTAGCTTGAACCTCATCCAAATGAAATGTCCAGAAGGAAATGTCAACTGTAAAATAATTGGATCCCTGGATCCCATGGATCCCTCCACCATATAACTCACAGTATACCTGCTCTGCCACTATATGTGGGAAATCAAAATGAGTGACCACACACCTACAAATCTGAAGAAAACGAAGGAATTCCTTCAAATCCCACCTCTCTTCACTGAACTGAAATATTCATGGTTGGTTCCTTCCTTCTCTTATTTGTGCTACTGTGAGATTCTTTTTTTTTTTCAGAAAGATGAACTGATCGTTCAACACATGTCGCTCCTAACAGAACGTTATTTCATGTGTTAACTCCTCGTTAAACACAGAGTCTACAAAACCGCCAGACTCTTCAACTCGGGGTGTGATAAGTAACGTGACGGCCGTATCGGTGTTTGGCCGATTAGTTGCCGCTAAATTCGAATCGGATTGTTTTTTTTTTAATCGATGCAACGTACAATTGTAAGACTATTATACGTTGTATGTTTCCAATGCGTATCGGTTTATCGTTAAATCTGCGTGTGTGTATCGCACGCAGCTGTTGGTGTGTGAGTGGCCCGGCAACGGGATTAGATCAAGTGATCAATCACTGAAGGAGTTCTTTAAGTGACCGAGAGGAGCGCTTATACGGGTTAGTGTAATTATTATCCGTTAAATGTGTGAAGGCCTTATATCTGTAGCCATGGCTTTATGGAGCCGTTTTCTCTTAATTCGTCATTAGGACAGTAGACTAAAGATGACCATCAGTTGTGATGTCTTCTCCATGGTGTAACCCAACATGGTACATTGCCCAGTGGCGACAGGGACGGACCTTGTCTTAAAGTTTCCCGTCGTTGTCTTTGCGTCTTTACTCAGCAGTCGGCTACTGCGTATACGTAGACAACGGCATATTCATCATATATTATACGACGTACGAATCTTTTTTCCCTCATTCCGTTCTCGCTAAAGGGATATCCCCGTGCCTAGTAGGCTCCCACATTTGTCCCGAGAGAAAAATGAGTCGTGAATGAATGTGTGCTGCATGACCAATTGTGCGCTCTTGCATCTTTACGCTCACGGCGCAGCGTCTCTTTCAGCGACGTATCCCTGTTCTCTCGTCATCCTGGGCACTGGAGTATAGCTTTTAATATCTCCGCCGCGTGTCTTAATTGGAGTAACATCATTTTATCGTTCGGTTTCTCCTCACGCTTTTCCTTCCCCATGCGGACATCTCTGTCAGCGTCGTCTTATCTCTATCGTTCGTCACACACCAGCGGTGCCACGAAATGAAAAATGCAGAGCCTGTGTATGGAATCGTGAGTGGATGATGCACGGGAAGAACCGCGATGATATGCGTGTGTAATATCTCTATGTACTGTTTGTGTATGCACAGTGTGTGACGGTTGGTTGGTGATGACTGCAATGTGTTTTCTGTGGTTTTGTGTTTTGGCCAGACCAAGTGACCAACAACGTTCAGCCTAAGGCTACGCCTGGCCATAGTTGGAACGTGTGTGTGTGTGGTTAGAGAGAGTGTTAACATGGAGACAGAGGTTCAGACTGCTAGTTAATGCAGACCAGACAGTAGACGGTTGCTGGGATTCAAGAGAAGATAGGTATTACTATGATTGGATGTTGGATATTTGGAAAATAAATGTGATAAGCAATGTCAGTCTTTTTTTTCAGTGACTGTCCTCTAAATGTTGTCGCCTTGGGATAAGCTCTATACTGCTGCATGTTTTTTTCACAATGAGCCACAGGGAATAAGGAAAAATCTGTCAGATTGTGAAATTCAATGACTAAAAACAATGGTGTTAATTAGGCAGGAGTCTAGCCTATAGGCGTACTTTGACCTTTTCGTAACACTGTAAGGAGATTTGGTCTCTCGTTCTGGGACCCAGTCTCATTAAACAAATGGCTACTTTTATCATCATGAAACATACAACGCTGTACCCCTCAGGTTGTCTCTTGCCATGCTCCCATATTGCCCCAAACCCCTTCATAACATGTAGCATGTATAGCCCTGGCCTTTCTTCAGTGCACGCTGTAGCATTTGTATATTAACCCCTGGGATTCTCTTTGGTTAAACAAGGGTTTGTGTGCCACTTCTGATTAACTAACTCCAAACACAACTCTAGGACTCCAGTTGGCCATCGGCGTGGTAACTCCCACTTAACTGTGTGTGTTTGTGTGTAATTTATCATGTTTGAAAGTCACTGACCTTAGCACCACCCTGCCCACGCGACTTACTAAGCCTGTTGTTATTGCGGCTTTTTAAAACAACTGTGTGTTTGTGTCAATTCAACGAGAGGCTATCTGCCAAAAACCATTAACCCTGTCCTCTCTTCTCTATAGAGGGCCATTTCCAAGTCAGAATGAGAATGAGTCAGACAGTGCAGTAGGTTCCCTATGCGCCATAAGTGCATTTTACTAGACAAAGTGTGTGTGTACTGCCATTTAAGTGCTGTGTGCGCGTGTGTTAGCAGTGTGTGTGTATGAGAGCGGTCCGTCGGTTAGCTTCGCTGATGTAATGGTAAAGCCGACCACTCTATTGCTGGATACATGTGTTTTGCATGCATTTGTCTAACACTGGGAGGTTTTTATGCCATCTCCTCACTGAAGTGATATGCAGCCATCACAATGGTGAGGGGTTTGCCGGTGGTCATTTAAATGCTGAGCGGAAACCACATCCTGTAGTCAAATAGAACTCCGTAATCACTCTCCAACACCGTCTGGGCATATCGGGGACAGGGTTCAAGATATCTGGTCTAAAAGGGGGGGCGGGGGGCGTTTGCATTATGGGGGTTGACGGCCCCCACTCACCCTACATCCATTCATTAAAGGGGAAAGGGGCTGGTTTGCAGTGGGCCCCAGCAGGGGTAACTGGGGCCAGGATTGGGGCTGGGGGAGGGAGGAGTGCTGGGGGAGGGAGGAGGGCTGGCGGAGGTCCAGTGCACCCTGGCCCTTGTTTTATTTGGGCTAATTGGAGTGGCGTGCGCCATTAAATGAACCTTGATGGAGAGAGAGCTGCGGTGGGGAGTATACTCGCTTGGCATTTTATGTAAGGGCTCCACGATTGTTCAGCACAAAGCGTGCAAAATTGTGTGTGATCAGACCCAACTTAACATGTCATTGGCATGGTTTTAGGTGTTTGACATTGCTTTTGCTCAATATGAACCCTGACTCTTTACATGTCTGACTCAATTTGAGTTGTGTAACATGATGGGGCCACACTCTGTAAGCCCCCCCGGTTAAAGCTTTAGATGGAGCGCTGAAGGCTTACACTTGTCGACCCATGGTGGTCCTTTTTCGCGAGCTGGAAAGTGTTCTGATTTTGTTGTTGGTCTGTCCTAGGTCGTTTAGATTCCACTTATTAATGACACATGTCTCCTTGAGCATCAGTTTTGGGTCTGGTAATGTGCAAGTGTACAAGTGTGTTTTATGGCTTTCATCGACTTGAGCGGGCGAGAATGTTCTCAAACAAAAGAATAGTTAGAATAGTTTCTCCTACTCTCCCTTTCCCCCTGCTCTCTTTCCAGGTTACCTCATAGCACAGCTTTCTTCCTTTCTCTCTCTCTGTGTGTGTGTGTGTGTGTGTGTGTGTGTGTGTGTGTGTGTGTGTGTGTGTGTGTGTGTGTGTGTGTGTGTGTGTGTGTGTGTGTGTGTGTGTGTGTGTGTGTGTGTGTGTGTGTGTGTGTGTGTGTGTGTGTGGTGTGTGTGTGTGTGTGTGTGTGTGTGTGTGTGTGTGTGTGTGTGTGTGTGTGTGTGTGTGTGTGTGTGTGTGTGTGTGTGTGTGTGTTAACCTTTCATGCCCTTGCTACTGTCAGTTTGTTTAGTTTGGCATTATGACTTCTGACAGCGGCCGACGGCTCTGCAGTATAGAATGACCTCTTGGGTCTATTGGCGTGTGCTTGTTTGTTGACACTTCCTTCCATTCCTCCTTGCCATTTTGTAATCATTGAATAAGCAAATAGAGCAAATATTTTTTGATCTTTTCAAATAGAAAATATTTGATCTAGCTTTAGCATCGTAGTATTTACAACATTTCTGCGAGCCATGTTCTATCTTCCCATAATCTATGGTGGCCAAGTACCAGCCAGTTGCTTCTCAGCTAAATAAAAATATATCAGTTGAGCTCTGGAAAACAAATACTCTTGAGTGCATTTCCTTCCTACCAAGCGTCCAAGAGCGGAAACAGTGCTCAAGTAAAAGTACAATAAGTAAGCTAACAATTGGCTAACAACAGAACAAGCAGACAAACAATCAAGCAACCAATAAAGCAAACAAGAATCAAGTGCTAAGAGGACAGATCAGGGTAGTGGGTAATTCTTCCTTTTAGCGCTTACCTCTGCCACCATATCCCCCCCCCGGTGCTTTCTGTCTGCCATCTTACCCCAACTCTGATATCTCTGTTAAGTTGTTAAACATATTAAAATGAATTTTGTCTTGGATAATAGGAGGCAAGGTAATTTACAAAAGCCTGAAGAAGCAAAACAGTGTTGAATTATCTTTTATGTATTTCTCTTAATAAAAAGACTACAAACACTTTGTCAAGGGTATTGCATATATGCACAATTTAATGTCCTTAATGCATTAATACATAATATTAATGGCACTATAATAGCATTGTTTATGAGCAGTTTTAATCATTGCAGGGGAGAGTCGGAGATTCACTTACTTAATCTTCCTTGGCTGTAAAGATAACTCTATTCCACTTTATTAGGTTGGTGATTGTGTGACTCTTTAACAGTGCTTCATAAACCACATAGTCCCAGAGCAAGGAGACAAACACTGTAAAGAATTTAAAAAAACAACAACACACACTATTGCATTAAGCAGCCGTGTCCAGAGGACGAGCATTAGCACACACACTTATACATGCATATTATACACCGGCGTGAGCATAAAGCAGCTATAAATAGGCAAATAGACTGGTGGGATGGTTTATTCCATGCAATAAGCCTGGACTGTTTTGGTTTGGCACCACCTGGACCTCCCTGGCCCTTTCTCATAGACTTAGCCCTTCTATAATGACCTGCCAACATCTTGGAAGTTTCACATCCACTTGGATAGGGGAAGCCCCCAGAACACCAAGAGCCTACGGTAATACATGGAGGAACACTTCAAAGCAGTTATTTATATGTAGCCTATGGCTCTCTGTCACAGATGCTTTTTTTCTCCTCTCAGTCTCCCTCTGTCTCTCTGTTTGACTTGTTTGCCCATTATCCCACCCACATCCCCTGTCCTTGGATCTACCTATTCTCATTTTTAGTTTGGTTATTTTGTTTTTTCGGGTTCCCCAATGCACAGCTAAGGTAGACCAATGTACAAGAGTCTTCACATACCTCCACTCGTGCGTGCGTGCGTGCGTGCGTGCGTGTAAGCAACCACAATAGAAAAGTAAGGCAAACCTGTAAATTCCACACAGCTGATGGTAGTGGTAATAAGAGTACACCTACATATGCACACACAGTCATGACAGGGATTTTTGGCGTTACCAACCCGTAGTATCTGTGGGAAGGGGCCGGCCAATGTACCCTTCTGTTGTGGAGAACAGAGAAGTATCTGTGTGTTTGTTTGTGTGTGTGTGAAGTAGACTGCCTCGTGGCTGGATCGGTTCCTAGGTTCTCTCTTTCTCTGGCCTCTCTCCCTTGTTCTTTTATTTTTTCAATCTCTTTGTATGTCCTCAAGTATTTTTTTTCTCTCTCTGTGAGTTTTTCTTTTTTCATGCTTTTTTGTTTTCATCCTCTACCTTTCACTTTCTATTTTGCCCAAGTCTCGCCTCTCTGTATACTTCCTCCTGGTGCCAGCTATTGAGGCACACAGACATTTCCTCACACCCTATCCTCCCCTACCGACACACACACCCCTCTCGTCTGCCAGCCTTGATTGTGCCTCACTCACTTCAGCTTATTTTCCCTTATTTATATCAATTCCTCCATCCTCCTAGCATATTTTTTTCTCTGTAGCACTCTTTCTTCCCCCCTCTCTCTCTCGCCTCTCCTCCCACGACTGCTGTCGTTCTTAATTGGCCTCTCTCTCGCTCGCTCGCTCGCTCTCTCGCTCTTTCTCCCCCCCTCCCGGCGGAACACGACATGCATCAGACAGCATGCACAATCAATCGTGTGTAGGCTTCCGACTCCATTCTGCATTCCAACCTGGCCATGTAGACCACATAAACTGTAGTGTTTACTGATGAGACACTTTTTCTCACAACAATGCTCTGTCCAATCAAACTCTATTATCCAAATTGGATAGTGCAATACCTTTTTTTAATTTTATTTTTTATTTGCATAACACATTAGTTATTAGTCATTTGGTAATCAAGAAACGGTAGACAGCCGTAGTACACGATATGCTGGTAACTTTAACCTAGATAACTTCTCTAATTTCACAAATTATGTATTGCCTAGCTTTCGTAGAAAGAGAAGCCTTTCCAAGATGGCATTACTGATGGTGTTATAGCTTAAGCAGACGGAGAGGAGACGACCCCGGGTCACTCTGGCCGAGACGGCAGAGTTTTGGCAATAAGAGCGGATGAAGGGTAAATGGAGATGGGGAGGACTGAAGACAGAAAGCATTGTGGGTTAAAGCCTGGATAAATAACCAGGGGTTGAGAGTTTCCTCTCAAGATGTATTGTGGCCGCTGCACGTGCACTCGTGAGCACACGCATCTCACATATCGGCCTCTTCCACGCCTGTGTCTCCCCCCTTTATCTGGACACCATCAGGGAAGGGGCAGCACAGGCGAGGAGATGAGCACCACCAGCAGCAGTAGTGGTGGCTGATTGGTCGAGACTTGATTGGAAAAGTGTGAGCGAGAGCAGGTCTTGTTAGCCCGCGTGGAGAAGGTGAGGAACATGTTACTCTGCTCAGCTCGACTAATGGACACACGGATGCTAGGATTGCTTGCAGTGCTGCCCCCTTTTCTCTTGTGGAACGAGGATCCTTAGACACAGATGTGTACACACACACACATTCTGTAGATGAACTACTTCTATCTCACCGGGCTACCTCCCTATAGTATAGTTGCTGAGATGGCGCTATGTCAGCGACCTGCCTCATTATGTAGTATAGGAATTTTTGTGTGTGAGGGAGAGCTGGTGAGTGACCAGGTGTAGTTAGTTTCTGCTTTTCATTTGTAGGTGTCTGGGGGTGGGTGGGAGGGGGGTGGGAAGACAGAAATAATGGCGGTTTTCAGTTGTGGTCTCTGTTTTTAGAAAATGTTGGTTGTCCCCTTTTCTCAGTTTCACTGCTGCCCCTGCTGCAAGGCATTCTCTGTCTGGCCTGCCATGATTTCTGTTGGATGGACGGCTCCCTCCCCCTACTGAAGACTCTCCCAGCGGGAGGCGGGCTTTTTATTAATCTTCTATTGACTGTAGCCCATTAATGTATTCAGATATAATTTATATCCTCTATGCGCACAGGCTGCTAGCCGTCTGCCAGCCTGTCTTGGGTGTAATTACCCCCTGCCGAGAGTCTACCTGTCTGAGGGGTGAGCCCATCGGCAAGGTTTTATTGACGATGTTCAATAAAACCAGCAGCCCCCTGAAGCTAGCTAAATTCCAATAAATTGTTCAGGATCACATTTGAATAATGTGTGTGCAAGCGTAGCGTCATTAAATATTCTCGCTGGCTTCTAGGCCAGTGATGGGAGCAGTGTTTCACTACGTGCAGAACATCTAGGCCAAAGCGCTCGCTCTCCAGTGGCCACTTTTTGAATGGACGGAGCACAATGGTTTATTGTGCAAGCCAGGCATGCGCATAAGTGTGTGTGTGTGTGTGCACTTTCTACTTTGCAGCGGTAATAGTGTTGACATGGAGATGATGGATTGGTTGAACCCTCATTGATCTGATGTGACATGGGAGTGTACTGTGAGCCACACACACACACACACCGTGTGTACGTAGTCTGCTGGTCCTGTTCATGTATCTAATCGTTTCCAGGAGCCATCAGCTCAGCCGAGCCAGAGGAAATGGAAGCTGAAACAAAGTTCTTAGGTTAGCTAGCTGCGAATCTCTATCTCTCTCCCGCTCTCGCTCTCTCATTTTTATCTATCTCTCTATCTATCTATCTATCTATCTATCTATCTATCTATCTATCTATCTATCTATCTATCTATCTATCTATCTATCTATCTATCTATCTATCTATCTATCTATCTATCTATCTATCTATCTATCTATCTATCTATCTATCTATCTATCTATCTATCTATCTATCTATCTATCTATCTATCTATCTATCTATCTATCTATCTATCTATCTATCTATCTATCTATCTATCTATCTATCTATCTATCTATCTATCTATCTATCTATCTATCTATCTATCTATCTATCTATCTATCTATCTATCTATCTATCTATCTATCTATCTATCTATCTATCTATCTATCTATCTATCTATCTATCTATCTATCTATCTATCTATCTATCTATCTATCTATCTATCTATCTATCTATCTATCTATCTATCTATCTATCTATCTATCTATCTATCTATCTATCTATCTATCTATCTATCTATCTATCTATCTATCTATCTATCTATCTATCTATCTATCTATCTATCTATCTATCTATCTATCTATCTATCTATCTATCTATCTATCTATCTATCTATCTATCTATCTATCTATCTATCTATCTATCTATCTATCTATCTATCTATCTATCTATCTATCTATCTATCTATCTATCTATCTATCTATCTATCTATCTATCTATCTATCTATCTATCTATCTATCTATCTATCTATCTATCTATCTATCTATCTATCTATCTATCTATCTATCTATCTATCTATCTATCTATCTATCTATCTATCTATCTATCTATCTATCTATCTATCTATCTATCTATCTATCTATCTATCTATCTATCTATCTATCTATCTATCTATCTATCTATCTATCTATCTATCTATCTATCTATCTATCTATCTATCTATCTATCTATCTATCTATCTATCTATCTATCTATCTATCTATCTATCTATCTATCTATCTATCTATCTATCTATCTATCTATCTATCTATCTATCTATCTATCTATCTATCTATCTATCTATCTATCTATCTATCTATCTATCTATCTATCTATCTATCTATCTATCTATCTATCTATCTATCTATCTATCTATCTATCTATCTATCTATCTATCTATCTATCTATCTATCTATCTATCTATCTATCTATCTATCTATCTATCTATCTATCTATCTATCTATCTATCTATCTATCTATCTATCTATCTATCTATCTATCTATCTATCTATCTATCTATCTATCTATCTATCTATCTATCTATCTATCTATCTATCTATCTATCTTGGGAAACAGCCTTGACTCACACACATGGCTTCAGACCGTACACCTCCTAGTCCCTCTCTACTTCTCATCTGGTACCCCAGTGTTTTTTGCTACGGATTGCCAGTACTACACACACTGCCAGTACTACACACACGGGCTGTTGCCTTTCTCTCCACCGTGTTCCCACTTATCCCTCCACCTCGGCATTATCCTAATTTATTTCTATTTGTTTTCTTTTGTCCAAAAGTCATTGATGCTGTTCCTTAGTGCGTCTCTGGCTCTCGTTTTATATGCGGTTTGTTAAGAAGGGGGATCATATGTTCACATTGTGTGTGCGTGAACTCTCTCGGCATGGGGTGAAACGCCAGTGTGCGAGGCCAGAAACATGTAATCATGTGTAATATGCAGAGTTCTGATAGGGAACACTTTCACATGCTCTTTCAACTCTAAGTAAAACTTTTGCTTTCTGCGTTTTACTGACATTCACATTGTTTGTGTTCGTTTGTTGCAGGTGCGAGGACCGTGCAACCGAAGAACTGGAACCATTTGATGGAAAAAAAGAAAAGGCAAGAAGACAAGACCAAGAGGGACGCCACTCAGAAAAAGGTGAGACAGATGTGTGTGTGTGTGTGTGTGTGTGTGTGTGTGTGTGTGTGTGTGTGTGTGTGTGTGTGTGTGTGTGTGTGTGTGTGTGTGTGTGTGTGTGTGTGTGTGTGTGTGTGTGTGTGTGTGTGTGTGTGTGTGGTGTGTGTGTGTGTGTGTGTGTGTGTGTGTGTGTGTGTGTGTGTGTGTGTGTGTGTGTGTGTGTGTGTGTGTGTGTGTGTGTGCGCGCGCGCCCCTGGGAGTGATTGGGTGCTCTATTACGGATTTATTAGCCTAATTTGTATCTAATTCACAGCAGGTTTAATTAACATTAACAGCCTAGTCTGTGGTGAGCGGTTGTGGGCAGCAGACGCTGCATGCTGGATGAGGTAGAACAGACTGCAGCACCAGGATAGCACGTGTCACTGTGTAGGGTATGCATGCTAGCTGCTTCCAGTTTCTCAGGCCTTCAATCGACCCTGTCCAGTGGACATTCATCAGTCAAGACATATGAGATTGAATTTCTGTTGCCCATGTGTCTTGTAACGATTTTCTTTTTTTCTTCTCCTATCTCAGGCTGCTGATCAGACAACCAAAGGTGAGGCTTTGACTTAAACTAACATTACACTATGTGTGGTCATTGGTGTTCATTGTGCCCAACACTCGCATGTATGCAAACATACATACATATAATGAAATAAATGTCTTTGCTGTTCAAACGGCATGCAAACATGCGCACACAAACCTCGAGGTTGACGGTACACACGCAGTGGAGTCTGGCCAGGGGAGTTGCATGATGTTGTGCACACAGGCAGCCTGCAGCAGCGGACAGTGTCTCACAACAGTTCTCGCCTCCTTGGTGAGAGTTTTAGCGCTGTTGGTCTCAACTGCCAGTATGGATTACTTTTAATCACACTATATATATATATATATGTGTGTGTGTGTTCGTTCACAAGTGTCCATCCAGTGAACATATGTTTGTGTTATGCGTGCACTGTGCATTCACATACACAATGCGTGTCTCATTCTAAGCACCAGCTGGACGACGTTTGTACGCCTTTCACCAACTGTGATTTATCTGTAGCGGTGCATGCTTGGGAGCGGTAGACCGGGTCGTATCTTGGGAATCTCACAGGATGGAAACCAAGGACCTTTTGAGCAGGGAAGTCGAGAGTAGAGCGGGAATATACCAGGACAGATAAATGACTATGAATGCGCATACTCTGCACAGCCATTCTTTTTATTTTTTGTATTTTTTTTTCTTAAAGAAGAAATCCCCAAAAAAGATATTTAAAAGAAATGAAGTGGAAGTTGCTAATGAAGGAGTGCGAGTAATGAAGCGTGAGCACTTTAGACGAGCGCCAAAAGTGACCGAGTCCAGGGCTAATGGTACGGCTATTACTTTATGATACGTTTAATGAGAGAGCAAGAAATCTAGAGATTTGTCACGGCCCCATCCACATTGTGTGTGTGTGTGTGTGTGTGTGGGTAGGTGTGTTTGTATTTGTTTGTTTTGAGACGGTGCAGTACAGTGAGTGCGATACGGGGGATGAGCTAAAGTGCACCATAGTTGGTAGTCATTGTAAAGTCGGCCATATGTTTGCCTATAACCTCACACCTGCAGTACAGGAGGCCATGAATTAACTGAGCGTTCATCCGTGAAACTGAATAATAGAGGTGTGTGTGTGTGTGTGTGTGTGTGTGTGTGTGTGTGTGTGTGTGTGTGTGTGTGTGTGTGTGTGTGTGTGTGTGTGTGTGTGTGTGTGTGTGTGTGTGTGTGTGTGTGTGTGTGTGTGTGTGTGTGTGTGTGTGTGTGTGTGTGTGTGTGTGTGTGTGTGTGTGTGTGTGTGTGTGTGTGTGTGTGTGTGTGTGTGTGTGTGTGTGTGTGCACTCGGAGGCAGCAAATCAGTATGCTGCTGTGATATGTGCGTTTCCATCCATATCAGTGAATTCTCCCACCTAATACACTCACAGAAACTCATTCAACACGCACCGAAATCTACCCCTCCCCCCACGCTCTTCTCCCCATCTCCATCGCTATACAACACCACCACCACCCCTCTTCTCCCCACCCCCCAGCACAGGCCAGCTCGGTCGCAAGGAATTTCAATTTGTTTGCGGTAATCGATCTGCGCCCGGCCCGTTCATATGTATGAAAATGAGATGAAGCACCAATGCGGTGGAATTAACTTCTCTGCCCTCCATTAGGCATGGAGCCACACACACACACACACACACACACACACACACACACACACACACACACACACACACACACACACACACACACTATACCAGATGTGCTTGAGTGGAGGTAAGACTCGGGACTCCTGTGGCACCCTACCCGTTGGGACATGCCGAAGGGGATGGAAACCAGCCCCTACCGAGCATTCTCCTTGCCAATGTCCAGTCTCTGGCAAACAAGACCGATGAGCTGAACTGCCTTATTGCCTCACAGCGGGAAGAATCAGGGAGTGTTGCACCATTATTCTAACAGACGTGGCTGACCTCCATGATACCTGACGAAGCAGTGCGACCACAGGGATTCTTTGTCAAGAACAGCTGATGTTCTGTTGGTCCATTGTTGATGTTTTTTGTTGACTACAGCTTGGTGTTCAACACCATTGTTCCCTCCAAGCTGGTCCTCAAACTGAAGGGACCTACTGTAGGTCTGGGCACCCTGTCTGTAACTGGATAACCGAGTGAAGAAAGGACATACCGTTTTGCACTGAATGTCAGCAAGACGAAGAAGCTCATCGTGGACTTCAGGAGCCACCGAGGCACCCACGCCACCATCAGCCTGGACGGGACACCATTGAAAATCGTCAGTTGCTTCCGTTTCCTGGGACTACAGATGTCTGTTTGACCTGGCTTGGACCCACAACACTGAGGCCATGCTGAAGAAGGCACCAGCGCCTCTATGCCCTGCGGTGCCTCAGGTTAAGCGACATAAGCAAACAGTGGCTTGTGAACTTCTACCGTGGCACCATAGAGAGGGTCCTGACGAGTGGTGTCACTGTGTGGTACGGCTGGATGGCTTTCAGCCATCCAGAGGGTCGCGAGGAAGGCAGAGAAGATCATCGGGTGCACTCTTCCATGTATCGAGGAGATCTTTCGGACTAGATGCCATCTCCATCGTTAATGACCACCAACCACCATCTTTTCTCGTCCCTACGCTCCGGTCGCCGGTACCGCAGCATCCGAACCAGGACTGGCAGTTCAGGGACAGTTTTTATAAACAGGTAGTGTGCCTACTGAACTGTTGGGAGTGCTGCCACTATCAGAACTGGACCATTGCACCATTTGTCATATGTATATACTGTATCATCCATCAGACACTTTATTGTTCTTTATTGTGTATAGTATTGTTGAATATAGTATAGAATATAATAGGTAGTATATAGTGTTGTTTATAGTATATAGGTCATCATTATTTTCTTCAATCACTAATTTGGGTGTCAGGTTTGACCCACAACTGACTTTTAATGACCATATAAAACTTTTGATAAGTTTTACACATCTAACCCTGTCAGCTGCAGAGAGACTTGTCCGTGCCTTCTAGGCTAGACTACTGCAATGCACTTTTTATTGGGATGCCTTGAAAGAGCATCCAAGATACAGTATATTCAAAATAGTGCTGCCAGGATCTATATGTAATGTATATAACATTGACTCTGTTTTCATTGCACTAGCTTGCCGTCTCATTCAGGATCGACTACATATCCTGTTACTTACACACAAATGCAGAAATGGTTATGTACCTCCCTATCTACAAAAACTCATTACTCCACAAACCGCTTACCACATCCTCAGATCTGCCAACAGCTTGCTCCTCAGGGCCCCCAGGACTAAGGTCCGCCCCATAGGGGAACTGGCCTTTTGCTCGGCTGCACCACACTTGTGGGATAGCCTTCCTAATAATTTAAAGACACCACAGACCTGCGTTAAGAAAGGCCTTTTTATGTTAAAATGCCAGGCATTTTATTTTGTATTTGTTTGCTATGTTTTTTTACTTTGTAGCATTCTGAGATTCTTGTGAATGAAAAGTGAAATACAAATAAAATGCATTATTATTATTATTATTATTATAGTATAGTATATAGCAGGTAGTACAGTGTTTATAGTATTGTAAAGCATAGTATTGCATAGTTAAGGATAGTATTGTTGTTGAAATTCATACTTCCATTGTACTTGTTGCAAATGGAAAATAACGACAAACACACACACAGTATTTGCAAACCATGCAGCTTGGAAGCGTGTCGCATTACACATTGAGAAGGATTGTAAAGTGTAAAATAGCAAGTGTAAACACCATGCCTCTGGATGCTCATAAGTTGAAAAGTGTTGGAACTGTAAACGCATTCCTCTGGACGCTCGTAAATCACATTGAATGCACATGCGTTCATGTTGCACCCCCCGTGGGAACCTACGTCCAACCGGTCCATTTTGTGACCGAAGCCAGTGCTTACATCATCGGAAAAGGCCATGGTTATAATGTCTTGCTTTCTCAACAAACACACGCACACAAAAACACACACACACACACAATTGTACATTTGAACACAAAGCTGCATGAATCAGGTGGGAGGCCCAGTTACATCCGCCCAATGGATCTTGTCGCACTCCTGCGCCCCGTTAATCAGAACATCAGCATGCCGACGACCGCCACAGCCTCTTCTTTCTGCTGCCCACACACTTTTCAGTCAGGCCAGAGAACAAATTAAACGCACCTCTCTGGCTCTCGCTCAGTCTCACTTTCCCCTCCACCATACGCTCCCTGCTCCCTCCTTTCCTTTCCATCATTTAATTTCTCCCACACCAAGCAATAACAGTATAGTGAGGAGGAAGGGGGGGGGGGGGGGGGGGGATGTACATCTGGGTCAGTACCGTATAACGCTTAACGCTGTCCTGTTATTATTTTTTTTAAAGGGATATTAAAGTTCAAGTTGATACAGGAGTCGGATACAGATACGATGAGGCGTGGTAGCGGCCTGTACGCAAATTCGTATACACAATTTCACATATTATGAGCGGTGTCAACACTTTCCGGAAAGGACGTCTCATGAATTCCAATGTAATTAGCGGCTAATTTACTTTGAAAGCAGAGCTGCCGTCTCTCTGCTGTTCCCCACGTTGATAAATACCCAGTGAATTAACAGCAAATGAGTGTGGAATTATGTCCGCTGGATTTATGACCATCGTGCATAATTGTTTTTCCACTCTTAACCCCACCCCCACCGCCTGCACACACACACACTCACTCTCTCCTGGCTTTGCTGGCATAGTAAGTCATAGGGAGTGAGGAAGGGAGGGGGAGGGAAGGAGGGAGAGAGACACGGGGAGGAATAATAATGAGGGAATAAAGGACTGCTTCCATATCAATTAAAAATGATGCTTGTCTCTGTGTGTATGTGGGATCTATCAAACACTGCAGAAATAGCAACCCCTTCCTCAACGCACACACACACGCACACACAGTTCTGTATGAAGGTGTAGAGACATAGATCCATTGAGTCACTTTTGTGTTGGTGGTGGGCGTTTGATGTGATTTTCCCCAGCTTGAAAAGGCCGTCCTCGGGCAGTTGTTGCCCTCGGGCGGCCACCTGGGACAGAGATACCTTATGGTCTGCTTAGAAAGAGGCTTTTGAAGGTCCAGTCTGTGTTGGTCTTCAGAAGCAGTGAGCTTCCGCAGGAAAACGGCATCTCGTCGTCATCATGCAGGCAGATGGAAAAGCTGCAGCCCAAACAACCGTGTGCGTGTGTGCGCGTGTGTGTGTGTGAGAGAGCCAGCCAGCCAGCGTTCTCACATTGAGAACTTGGGTTCACAAGATGTGCATTAGGCAAATAGCAGTAGCCTGAGTTTGGATACAAGGTGTTTGGAGGGGTCAGACGTTTGTGTGTGTAAGTTCAGGGGAAGGTCAAGAGGGTGCGCCTATTTAAGGTACCATCTGTCAGTAGTTGTTCGGAAAAACATTCTCACTTTCACACACTCACACACTTGGGTCTTCCTGGCTATATTCACCAGTCTCTCTACTGAATGTTACTAAATGTTTGTGATAATAATAATGATAATCACAACATAAAACGTCCTTAGTAATGCTGCCAATCACAACTCTGCTAAAGTCATTCATTCTGAGTTTAATTAGCCCATAAATGAGTATAATGTAATGATTACTAACATCCCACAACACCGTAACGTTGTCATATAAATAAATATATATATATATACACACACAGGTTTCCTCAGCGGGTGAAGTGCGTTTACCCCTATTAATAGTTCAGTCAGTCATTTTAGGCATTTGGCAGCAGCCCAGGTCCCATTACCGGGTCTAAAAAGCGAAGTGAAGCCAGAAAACCATATAATAGCGTTGGTGCTCTAGTAAAACACCACTTACCACGCCAGCAGTTTGTTTAGCTTTATGTTTGCCGTTTTTGTAAAAAAAGTAACCACTGGTAACCCCCAGCTGGAGCGGCTGGTTGCTGCACTACAGAAACACAAAGACATTTTATGACGCCGGAGTTTTACCTCGACTGCGGCGTGATACACTGCATTTAAATGTAATGTACCCCGGTGTTTACTGGTTTTTAACAGGACTTAGGAGGGATAATGAAAGCAGCCTGTGGGGGGGGGGGGGTGACGGACTGGCCCATAAGCAGCGCTGCATATTAATACAGCGCTGCAGACAATAGACAAGAGATGTGTGAACCGTGGTTTGCATGGCATGGGGAAGGGGGGGATGCCAGCTAACCAGCCAATCTGGGGAGATCCTCCGCTAAAACAACCCCCCCCCCCTCCCCTTTTCCTGTTATGCTTTTAGTTTTTCGCAATTTATTTTCCCCCCTCAAATCTTTTCTTTGCGATGTCTTTGACGCCTTCTTCCCTCCTTAACTCTCTTAACCCCCCCCCCCCCCCCCTTCTTTGTGTGTAATTAACCAATGAATCAGATGAGGAGGCAGCAGGGGGTAGGGGTCAGGAGTTATGTGGGCAGAGACAGAGACAGGTTTATTGGATGCTCCGTTCGGCCCCGTCGTTACAGGAGCGTTATATTATACGGTTCCCTGGTTTGGCTTCACATTAACGGGGTCCTCCGAAAGGCCCTCCTCCGCAGCCGCCACATGGATCGGGTTCCCCCGTCCTCGTCCTTTTTGGCTAAAAGGATGTTTCTACCGCCTTCTTGTAGCCGCTCTGCTGGACCTTGTTGGGTTGTTTTTTTTCATTCGATTTGATGTTAACATACCTCAGACCCAGACGAGCGCTGGGTCTGCTCCAGGCGCTCTCTCGAAGCCCAGACCCCCTTTTCTCTCGGTCTCTCTTTCTTTCTCTCTCTCTCCCTCATCACCCTATGGTTATTACTTTAATACGTTATCGTCGTCCTTTTTTAGTCTTCGTTATCATGTCGGAGCGGCCTAACTGCCCGCAGGTCAACTGTGTGGATGAAATGAATGAGGCAGGATGAAGAGCTGGACTCATCTCTATGCTCAAAGAGAAGGAAAATGGGCAAAGCGCAGTTAATTAATAAGGTATGCGGGGGAAACGGCTGTATGTATGAAACGGCTGTATGTATAAAACAAATGTATGTATTCCAGTCCTCTTTTGTAATTCTGCCCTCGGTCTGTGGAGAGTCGTAGGATGAAATAATGATGGCACTCGAATACACTCAACGAGGTCAAGTGAAAGCCGTTTCCAAAACGGTAGCTGTAATTAAAATCTCTAAACCTTGTTTAAATGTAGGCCCTGTGCGGAAATGTTTCATTCTAATGAGAAATTGACCTCGGTCAGACATCTGCTGCCACGCTCATTCTACGTCAGTTGAGTTCTATCCCTTTCACAAAAAAAAGTATATAAACAGAATTCCCTTTTACTGATGTTCTGCTACGAATCTATTTTTAGACTCCCTTCCTCCCTAACATTTTGGCTACGTCATCACGTCACATGCACTCTGTCTGACCGAAACCCCCACAGATGACCTGCTGAATCCAATCTGACCAATCTAAACTCGCCCAACTGTGGTAACCCACATGACCCAGCTGGCACATCGTCAAATTGCTTTATTTTGTATTTTGTTGTGTAACTGTAATACGTGTGGTTGAGGCGAGTGGAGGAGGCGAGTTTAGATTGGTCAGATTGGATTTAGCAGGTCATCTGTGGGTGTTTCGGTCAGACAGAGTGCATGTGACGTGATAACACAGCCAAAATGTTAGCGTCGGCGTGTGGTTGAATAGTACAGCGTTGTTTGAGGGAATACATCTGTTGCGTAATTGGCCTCACCAACCAATGGGAATGTGTTGTTTTTTTGGGACATAGAATGAGAAAGAAACACAAGACTCTTGAGATGTGTTGGTCGGAGCAGTGCAGAGAACGGGGGGGGGGCAGGGTGCTCGGTGTGCCCTGCATCCTGCGCCGTGATTGGCTAAAGCAGCATCAGAAGGGGCTAAGTGGAGTTCATCAGTCATGCGTCACCAGCTGCAGTGAGAGAGCGAGAGCTTGCTCTGCAGAGGCATGTGCGTGTGCGAGTCTCTGGTAACGTGTCACACTAGAACAGGCTACGGCTTCCCGGTCTTATGTGTCGTTTACCACGTGTGTCGGGAAGCAATTGTTTTTGCGTGTGTGTGTGTGTGCGCGTGCGTGTTCGTTCTCTTTAAGCAGGTAGACTGACATCTGGATTAGTGTTGCTCTCCAATGAATGGACCTCACCGTTTTTTCTAGCAGTACAGGCAGGATAGGCTTTTGGCAAGCACTGTGAATACCTCATCCCTGAATACACTTACCTCAACCCCCAGGGCTGCCTCATAGGACTGCTTTAGTGCTCATGTGTGGGGGGCCCTGTGTGTGGTAGGGCGCGTGGGTGTGCGTTTACTTTTAAAGATGAGAAGGGAAGGTGGACTTCATCTGAACTTTGCCTATTTTTAGCCTTTTATCATGGAGCTGTTTGTCTACCCGGGGACTCCCTGAAACATTACATTACTCCCTTATCAACTGTGCTTCACTGAGATTTGCTTAGCTTTTTGTCGTTGCAAGTATAGTATAAGTAAGTATATATATAGCGGGTGTGGAGAGCTCCGGGGAGCTAGCCGGATGTATGGAGGACCGAAAGGATTGGAAGTGCCGGCAGCAGGCTCGTCTGAGGACGACCTAGATGATGAAGTATAGTAGCAGTGATCGCATTACTATCGAGAGGACCCGTGGCCAGCGCATGGGTCGATACAAATGAGCTAACATTTGCACGCAAACAATAGAACGGCAGGTGGTGTTGTGCGAGGTCTTGAACATGAATACCATCTACAGGAGATGTCGGCCGTATGGGTCAATAGGTCCAACACTAGATATGTGTTGGCAGACTGTCTTGTTTTTGTTAACACTGTTTTCGAAACAGAAAACTCCTATTTTCCAGGTGTGCTGAATGTGGCAGACAAGCAATGTCAACGTTTACATTTTGGCCGTTGACCCAATCTAATCACCGCACTGCTTCTCAAAGAGGAGTGGCAATGGTGGGTTTCGCCCGGATACTAATACCTTGCTTCTTGTGTGTTTTCCACCCTTTAGTGCCAGAGCCTGCTCCCGCTAGGCTCAGCTCCGGCCCGTCCCGCCATCACCTCCATCCCTTCCGCCCCGCTGTGTCCCTCTCTACCTCTTCCTCCTCCGGCGCTTCTTCCGGCAATGGCAAGCGTGCCCCCGCTGCTGGCAAGGTCCCGAATCCCACCCCCCCTCAGCAGCAGCAGTGCCAGCCGTCCTCAGCCAGCCCCCGCTACCTGCACAGAGAGGTGCCCCCTCGCTTCCGCCACCAGGAGCTCAAGCAGCAGTTGAAGAGAGGCCAGCCTCTGCCGGCGGCGTCCCTCGGAGGCCCCACCCTTCCCAACTCCTCCACCAGTGACGCGCCAAACGCCGCCAAACGCCTTCCAGGTAAGCGCCCCACTTTTATTATTCGCAGAGCCGCCTGAGTGCCAAGTGTTAGTCATGGATGTGTTATTTGTTGTTGCGGTGTGACCGTTTCCTACTGGGTCAAATTAGTACCAAGTAAGCTTGGAGCATCTTTAAGAGGACTCAGGCCTCGGGAGGATTTGTGTACGGCTCAAATGTATTTGCCTGCGAGAATTCTGGTTGGTCTGGAAGACATGCACCACACATGGATAGGAAGAAACCTTCCTGTATTTTGTTGACCAGTTCATTATACATTTCAAAGGATGCGATTCATCAAAAGCAGCCTTTAGGCAAACGGCAGCAGCTAACTAAGTAGTTGGTGTGCCTCGCTGGCTATTCGTTTACCTAGCTAGTTAGCTGTGTTCATCTCCTGAGCCGTATTGCGTTATTCTGCTAGCTGTTGTCATACTTCATTAATCCGCTTAATGCCACAGGCCGTATTCAAAGCCAAGTAGGTTTTTAGTGCGGTTCTTTTAAAGGTCTAGTGTTTCACTATTTTACCTCAACCAGCAAGCCATGTATTTATAGTTGTGTAATGTGTAATTATATGTAATGTGGCAAGGCCCCATTTTAGCTGTAAAACAAATTGGCATCTGTAAAAATGTCCCATTCACGTTTTCGAGGCTATAGTCACTTGCCTGTGTGAAAACATTAATATAGGTTATTTACTGTGTCATTGCACTTTTATGCAAAAGGCTGACTCTATGGACACACCAGCGTTTGTTTTGTATTTCATTTTTTTTATCCCGGTTTTTATCCCCCCTATGTACAATAACGGCCCTAAGAGACCACATGTCTCCTTTAGGGCTCTGCATTGGTTCTGTGGTCATATGCGTTAACCCCGTATGACCTTTCCATTAGCTCATATTTGTTCTACTCAAACAGTGCCTATGCTCATTGGATCACCCTTGGTTTCCCAAAGGGCCCCTACATAGCCCTCGGCATAGTAGCCCTGGGCAGGGTGCCGAGTCCTCCGCCTCTCCCCTCCTCTCTCTTGACGGGCTACTGGCCGTATCATTGTCCCAGTGCTGACATCAGGAATACAAGGAAGCGGACATTGTGGTCTCCATCAGCACTTACTTGTCAATGTCTATTCTCTTAATGGAAAACATATTTGGATCTCGAAGAACAACAGCGGTTTAAACTTTTAACCTTATGTGCACTTATGCAAATAGGACTGTCCGATATGGAACATTTTATTACGGTTTAGAGTAGTGAGTCTTGTTTAAGGGTTAGCCTTACACACTCCTTAGTGTGAGAATCCTTCGGGGATTCCTAGTGATACAAGCAATTTCGATTTTATTTTTTATAAAATATAATTCAATTAAGCAGAAAGAAAAAAACAATTGTGTGAAAGAACAGCACTGTTATGACCTGTATGGTGAGGTCATTTAGACTCCAGGGGGTTCAGATGACACAAAAAACGCCCCCTCTCTCTCAAACGCACACGCACAGCAGCAGTGCAGCAGTCAGAACACACTGTGTTGACCTCGTTGTGACCTCTCCGATCACTGTCTGAAACTGCAGGCAAGCTGTCACACACACACACACAATCACTTTATTAACGACAGTGTTTATTACATGTACTTCCCCAAGTCGCATGACGAAGTCGCAAGTCCCATGACGGCTTTACTACAGATTACTGTTAGATATGTGGTTCTTTTCACTTATGTATTTAGTTACAGCGATGTATCAAATTCAGTTCTGTGTTCCAAAAGTCTTCTTTTCACACACGCACACACGCACACACCACCATTACCATTACCATAGACACACACACATATAGAGACCCCACCTAACCAAACTCAAGGTTGTTGTTTTTTCACACCACTCCCACATGACCTCTGATCCTTCTGTGCCTTATAATTGCCCCAAACTCCAGACAGCACACCCTCCCCCCCAACCCCAATCCCAGAGTCTCCAGCTGATGGAGGCCCTTTGAGTGGTGTGCAGCCAGTCAGCCAGCCAGTATGTCAGCATCCCCCCCACCCCCCCAGTAGCTGCCTCTCTCAGTAGCAGGTGCTCTGAGCTCTGAAAAAGAGGGGTGGGGGGCGGGTGGGGGGGGAATCCTTAAGACATGCAGATTGTGGGAACTGCGGCCCAACAGCTGTTTGCTGCTCTCCCAGACAGAGTGCACTTGCCAGAAGGCATTGAGTGGGGGGGGGTTGTTAACAAATAGAGGGGCCCCTGCTTGTTGGGCCCCAGTTCATGTCCAGGTACGGGAGGGGGGATGTAGCTTTGCATTTGTCTTTCTTTTCACGGTTTTGCATGAAATAAAATAAATCCTGAACTAAATCCTTGACTGAAAGGACTGGGCGTTATTATTGTGCAAAGCCACGCGTGGAGTTTGCCTCTTGATGTGCCAGTAATGTGTTTACGTTTACGTGCGTTTGTAATGTGGCACAAGCAAACTAGACGACAATAAGTGCCAATTTTCATCCAAAGGATCCTAATGCTTGTGGCGATGTGTTTTGAATTCCCTGCAGAATCTTGTGAGGCATTTTATGTCCTCCAGACCAAAGCAGAAAGCAAAACAAAGGCATAATTACTCTGAGGCTGTGATGCGATACCACCAACAAGTCTTGGGGCTCACGTTTCTCTTCAAACTAATGCACGTAGAGATTAGAGACGCCATTAGAGACAATTTGGCTCTTTGCATTAGACGGCAGTGGCACATTCGCCCACAACATATTATTAACATAATGTTTCACATATTCACTGGAACACCACTGTTTTTTTACACTTTTTTTTTTAAAGGGGCTCTGTTGATAATGATTACATTTGTGAAAATATGATGCATTAAAACTGCAAGGTATAACGTCAAACGCACTTCTGGGGTTGGTATTGCTGAAATACTATCAACACATCTCATGTCCGACAAGACACGGCAAGACTCTTCATCCCTGTTATACCACCATTCAGCATGCTTATCACGCTGTTCCACGGCCAGCATTCAGCAAGTACCGCAGCGTCCATACAAGGACTACCGGGTTTAAGGACGGTTCTTATCCACAGGCAGTGCACCTACTGAGCTGCTAGAAGTGCTGCCACTATCACAACATAACATTATATATTATCATAAGATTGTCACCATTGTTACTGGATTGTTTGTCACATTGTTACTTACTGGACTCATTACCCTACTGCACTGTTTTGTACTTGTATTACTTTTATTATTTATGATGCTGCTACCACTCTGCACTGCAGTGCGCACTTCCGTCACTTTGAATGTTTTTTGCACCGTCCGCCATGTATATATCACCCATTAGCCACTTTATTGTTCTTATTGTTATTTTTAATGGTTTATAATATTGTTATAGCATAGTGTTGTTTATAGTTGATAGTGTTGTTTATAGTTTTGTATTGTTTAATGCAGTATTGTATAGCATAGCATAGTGTAGCCTTCGTTCAAAGACATTGTGTTAAAATACTCCCGGTATTTTTGCCCTTGCGTATCTCTGGTGTTTTTCTGCAGCCCCTGTCTGAAGCATGTCCCTGTGAAGATATAACCCTAACCCGGCCTCAGATCCCCCGCTATTTGTACCGGCTTAAACCGTCAGATCATGGCAACAGCGTTGGGCCTTAATGACGCCAGGGAAGTGTTCTTGGAAACAAGTAGTGGAGTTTGCCCCCCCACACACGCACACACGCACACGCACACGCACACGCACACACACGCACACACACACGCAGGCAGGCAGACGTTCAGCAAGAGAACCCCCTGGTGGCTTCATTAGCTCAGTCGCTATGTCTTCCTTCTATTCTGTCTATTCTATCTTTTCTCTGCGGAGGTAAACAGACATGAAGGATGAGGATTTAAACCCTCCTGTGGCTGTTCTCTCTCTCTCTCTCTCTCTGTCCCTCTCTTTTTCTTTCTCTCACTCTTATTACCTCTCTCTCTCGTATTCTCTCCCTCTTATTCTCTCTCTCTCTCTCCCTCCCTCTGTCTTTTTCTTTTTTGTTTTGCCAGGAGGAAAACAACAAGCCCCCCTCTTTGATCGGTGTGCCCCTTGTGGAAGTCCCCCATCACACACACACACACACACACAGGCTGTGTCTGAGAGAGGGGGACAAAAGTATAACTAAAGCGTAGCGTCTGAGGTCCTGATGAACTGCCTTTATTTGGCATGAGAGAATGTCTCTTGGCTCAATAGGAGAGGAATGCCGTGGAGGACTAGGCTAACGAGCTAACAAGAGTCTCATTCCTCCAGGGGTGAGGATTGCAGAAAACCCACAACAAAGCAGGACTTATCTTATTCAGTCATTATTTCATATTTTCTTCACTCTCTTAGCTCTCTTTCCATCTTTTGTAATCTCTCATTAATATCCCGTGCCAAAACCATCCTCCCATCCCCCCCATATATCTCGCTCTCTCTCTCTGTTCCGTTCCTAATGGTCCTCTCCTTCTGAAGGGGCTGGGAGGGGCAGTTAATTCTTGGCTTCCTGCCCATCTCTATAAGACCAGCTAGTCTCATTACCCAGGGCTCTTCCCTCACCTAGTTCTGTCTCAGCGCGGCATCACAGGGGCTAGTTTCCCTCGCTGTCATTGTTGTCCCCGCCCATGGCCGCCTATCCCGTTTTAGTTTTTCTTTGGAGGGATTTCAACACAAGTTGCACAATCTTCACCCCCTCCCCCCCCTCCACGCTTCTCAAAAGCCCTGCTGTGTTCCAGTGTGGGTCCAGGTACGGTGTGTGGCTGCTGTGTGAGGAGCACACACTCTGCACCAAGGCACCCACGCATTACAGTCTGGCACTCACACCGACAGACACAAAAGAGGTGGCGGGTCCCCCCCACCCGTCTCCCTCTCAAGGGTCCTTTCTACTTACCGTTTTATTTTGGTGAAGCTGCCCTACTAATGAATGAGGCCCAGCGTCACTGCACGAACAAACACAAGTGCATCCTGCGAAAGAGAGCTGGTATGTTCTGTTGATATCCACGCTCTCAAATCCCCCCCCCAATGTCTCTTAACGAGTTGAGACTGAGATCTGCAGCAGCACTAATGCCAAGCTACATGCATTATAAAAAGCATATACAATTGTATACGATTATGTATCTGTACATACATGTACTTTACAAATACCCACATATATACATGCGCAAATGCATATGCTTATTTGCATGCATTCATGCATACACACGTGTGTATTCAAAAGAAAAACCGTGCTATATAAATGAGCTCACTCCTGTGAACATGGGCCCAGACATCTTAAAGTGCGCAGCCAGCAGCAGCAGTGTCCTGGCACACTGTCAGGGGTTGAGGTTGGAGGGGGTAGCGCTGCAGTATCCCCGTCCCTCTAAGCCCCTTTGACGATGGCGCTTGTGATCCTCTCTTCCAGTACTTTTCCACTATGGTATTGCACCCTCTCGCTCACTCTCTCTCTCTCCCTTGCTCTCGTCCTCGCTCGCTCTCTCTTGCGCGCTCTCGCGTCTCGCTCTCGCGTCTCTCTCTCTCTCTCTCTCTCCCTTGCTCTCGTCCTCTCTCTCTCTCTCTCTCTCTCTCTCTCTCTCTCTCTCTCTCTCTCTCTCTGTCTCTGTCTCTGTCTCTCTCTGTCTGTGTGTGCATGCATGCTGACAGTCTCATCTGTGATGTTTTGTATTTTATTTCAGGTTTACTGAAAGTGTTGCAGATGTACTCCAAAATAAGGCTGTGTTTTCCGAGTGTGATTAATTCATCACGCAGCCTATTTCTGTATCCTACAGCAGAAGAAAAATCCAAGCAGAAACAAACATGGCAGTGGCCGTGTGGGGGTTTGGGGTTGAAAGCGGAGGAAGCAGAACAGCCTCAAAGCATCTTGGCTACGAGGCCGGCTTAATAAAATGTTTGAGAGGGAAAGAGGAGAGGAAGAGAGATCTCTGAAAGTCAAGCGCCTTGAAGTCATAGAGAATATCAACCTTGCAAAGATTACTGAATTAGAAACCTTAGCTTTGTTTTTACATTTTTCGACGTTTGGGGTCTTTTAAGGTCGGGCTCTCCCCTTACAGTTTGACTAGATGGCAGGCAGGCAGGCAGGCAGGCAGGCAAGTGCCAAAAACAATGAAGAGCTGAAACCATGCCAGACCAGCTCTGGCAGAGCACTGACTGCCTAAGGGACACAAACACTCATATGCACACACACACACACACACGCACACACACAGCCGCATGGCTCGGTTGACGTTCAAATCTCAGTCGGTACCGTGAACCTTGACATTTGATACTTAAGAAAGCATTTCCTTTGAATTATCATATTCAGTGAAGCATTTGAAGTGGTTTTGCTGTAGAATGAGATAGGACAGGGTGGCTGACGTGTGAAAGAGGCTTTTGTATCTTTCATTAAAACATTAATAAAACACGGAGCTTGGGAGAATGAAGACTTTATTTGCAAGGGGGGGAAAACTCGTAGCCTTAAAGAAATAATACAGACTGAAACACTTTGACATTGTTATAAAGCGCTAATTTTCTATTCATTCCAGGGTTTATTTTTCCGATGTGTAATATTGTACTTTATCATTAGTTGCAATTTGTCACTGGCTGTCGTGTCAGGCTTCCTGCCATCTGCTCCAGTGTACCATTTTCCAACATTACCCGGAATGACTTTGGCTACTCCCTCTCTCAACATCAGGAGTCAACATTCTGTCAATTGTACATTTCTGAATTGAGTTAATGAATCCAATGTATTATAACGATATGTATGACACGCTGTATTATTAGTTGTGAAAGCTAGCTAGACATTTGGCAGACCCTGAGATAAAGAGAGCAGGTGACTCGGCTGGGAGAGCTAGCCTGGCAACGCTAACTTTAGCTTCGCGCGTGGTGCATTCTAGAACACTCAATGGCAGTTTTTCTGTGCTAGATTTAGATCCTGTACTCCTCGCTTTCGGGGGAAAAACGAAAAGTTCCAAACCGGAAGTGGAGTTGTAGTATGTGGCTGTCACTGAGGCTAGAACGTTTCTGCTTGAACAAAAATGGGAATATCCAGTGAGTCGCTGCCAGAACAGACAAAACTGGCCAGGTGAACAGTGACGACCATGCTGTTTCCTCCTCCACCGGGGCTATGCCAGGGAAGCTATACAGTGATCTTGGCCAGTGCATTCTGGATTCACGAGGCTGCCTGCCGGCAAAAATGTGTGTCCTCTGACAAAAGGGTTGTTGTCATATGGGGATTCAACTAATATCTTATATACTTATTATTCTTAAAACTACTGCAGCAACATCTCTGCGTGATTTAATAGCTTCTACAGAAATCAAGTCAAAGTGTTTAAGCATGTATTGTCCCATTAAAAAAGCATAGCATTGAAACGGCACGTCTATGCCATCTACTGTGAACCCTAGATAGCTGCAAATGTGCCTTTAGATTGGCTGAAGTCAGCCAAGAGATACCATTTTTATATGGCAAGTGACACCACTTGGTACTAATTGAGCCAATCAGAACCACAATTGTGTCTTTCATCAGCGATGGTGTGATACCTGTGCTTTCTGTTTGTTCTTTCTTCTTTTTTGTTGTTTACTTACCAGTATTTTATTTATTTATTTCACCCATGCTTTGGCTGGAAAATAAACTGTGTGTGTGTGTGTGTGTGTGTGTGTGTGTGTGTGTGTGTGTGTGTGTGTGTGTGTGTGTGTGTGTGTGTGTGTGTGTGTGTGTGTGTGTGTGTGTGTGTGTGTGTGTGTGTGTGTGTGTGTGTGTGTGTGTGTGTGTGTGTGTGTGTGTGTGTGTGTGTGTGTGTGTGTGTGTGTGTGTGTGTGTGTGTGTGTGTGTGTGTGTGTGTGTGTGTGTGAGAAAATGGTTTAATCTAACAGATAGTTGTTTTGACCAGTAGGTCTATATCTCTTGACAGATGACTTCTTATCAATTTAGTAAATTAATAGGCTAATATTTAACGGATGCACAGGATGGAACCGCTAATTCAAGGTTAGTGAACCACATACCGGTGATGCGACCAGAGCATTTTGCGTGGTACGTTTGTGGTGTTTAATGTTCTCTGAAAGAGGAGAAAATTACCTGTTTTTTCTTCTTATGACCGGTATCTTAGGAGCTTCGTGGGGAATGGTGTATATATATATCTCTTATTGTGTGGACAGTGGATGGGAAGAATGCGTAGGCATCAGTGGTGGACAGCGTGTTATCATCACATCTAGCCGTTGAGCAAGGCACCAGACCCCTACACTGATTCCCTGGCGCTGTATATACAATAGCTGCCCACTGCTCATAACACTTGGATGGGTTAAATGCAGAGAAACACATTTCAATGTATGTGACCAAAAAAAGGATTCAAAATCCTCCAGATTTCGATTTCGATTTACTAAAGCATCTACCTCTGGGAAGTTTGGAGAGGTATTGCCGACCAGAATGGCATCTTTTGACGCTATGAATGTAATAATAAAGTCTGACTGTAAAATTAAAAATAATGTATAGACGAAAGAAAGCGGTGATGGAATGGTGGTGACTTCCGTTTATAACGTGGCTGGCTTTTTATTTAAAACACCCAGGGCTCTTTATCCTGTGTGTGTGTGTGTGTGTGTGTGTGTGTGTGTGTGTGTGTGTGTGTGTGTGTGTGTGTGTGTGTGTGTGTGTGTGTGTGTGTGTGTGTGTGTGTGTGTGTGTGTGTGTGTGTGTGTGTGTGTGTGTGTGTGTGTGTGTGTGTGTGTGTGTGTGTGTGTGTGTGTGTGTGTGTGTGTGTGTGTGTGTGTGTGTGTGTGTGTGTGTGTGTGTGTGTGTGAGATCCTAGCCACAGCGTTTGCATGTTGGATCGATAGCCTCTCTTCTCTCCCCCACTAGCATTAATAAGAACATTGATTAGCTGTCACCCACTGATTGATTACCCCCTTATAGCATCCAATCAGTCTATTATTAGTTACCATATTGATCGGCTGCATGAGGGCCTAATGAGATTGTGTGTGATACCGCGTTGTGCGGTGCATTTTCTAGAGAGAATTTTTCAGAGAATTCACCGGCGCTAGTTTCTGTCGCATACTTTTTTTGTTTGCCAACGCACTTTTTGCATTTAAGCTGTTTACACGGTTGAATTGATGGCAACCCAAGCAGTATATATAGCATGATATAATGAGTGTGCAGCATCAGGCTGGTGTTGGTTACTTCTGTGGCAGTAGATTTATAGGCCGTGTCTGTGGATCCATAGACAAAGGGGATGCGAGGGACAAAAGGGGCCAGGTCCATTGTGCTGTCTTGTTCCCAGTTTCTCAACAGTGTCAAAGCAGCGGCATTTATAACCAGAAGGAAAAAGGCATGCATGGTGCCCACCTACAAACACACACACTTACTCAGCCGTGCGCGCGCACACACACACGAAAATACATAGGTACACGCATGCACATACCAAAAGTGCACAATCGCACTACACACACTTTTGACGGTCACACGTTTGGCTGAGGAATGGGCTTGCGGCTCCTGTGCGTGCAGCGGGTAGAGGAGGTGGTTGGAGGAGGAGGTGGAGCAGGGCCTGCTGGAGCGTAGGGAGTGATGGATGGGGAGCCGTCTCTGTTTCATTCCAATAAATGAGCAGCGTTCCACTTGGTCTTCTCTTCACAGGCCCGGCCGGGAGAGGCACAATGGAGACGGATGGCCCGCTCGCTGTCCACCCCTGTATGGGAGGAGGGTGTGGTGTGGGGGGGGGGGGGTACAAGAAGAGAAGACCAAAAGAGTGGGGAAGTAGTATGACTCAAGAGAGCCAGGGAGCAGAGGCTAGGGTAGCTGAAGAGCGAGAAAAATCCAAGTATAGTTGGGGCGTGCCAATGTTATTGCTCCCCAATTAATATGTGTGTGACATTGCGGTACCATTTTTTTAAAACTTTGATATAATGTAGACATTGTGTCTACCATAGGGAAATGCTTCGACTATTACGATGCCTTTTGATGAATGAGTACTTTTCACGAGTCATGTGCATTGTGAATTCACAAGCAGGTCTCGTAAAATACATTTATGTTGTGTGAAACTACTTGTGATTATCCCAGCCCTAAGTGGAGGACAGGAGATGAAAAACAACAGTAAATGGAAGGGAAAAGTGTGGCGAGCAGAATGAGGAGTGTAAGAAAGAAGCAAGGAGGGAGGGTTGGGGGGGGGGGTCTCTTGTTTTTAAAGAGACGGGGAGGGTGGGTCTGTGGAGATGTGAAGAAGTGTGAGAAGAAGAAAGAGAGACGGGTAGGGGGGGGAGAGAGAAAGCTGAGTATCTTGTTTCTGTTTGGCTGCCCGTGCGGATACCGCAGGATATATGAGCGTGCCATAGCTGATATGACGTGCTGCGCGCTCGGCTGTGCATCCTGATGATGTGCGACGTGGAGGCAAGGTGCGAGGGTATGTCCGGCTCTTCCTGCCGAGTGTTGATAGCCAGCAGTAACCAACCAAGGAGATTGAATTGGTCCGCGGGACCAGTAAGGGAGTGTATTACACAGTGCTCTTTAGTTTAACCTAATGGCCCACTCCTAAACCACCAATATTTAATCTCTCTCTCTCTCTTCCTGTCTCCAGACGTGTCTCTCCAGGTTGGCCCTGGTGCCAAGTATGAGACGTCCCACTGGGAAGCTCCTTTGCCAATCAACGCCCCCTCTGGAGCCAGCAGCCGGGACAAACTGACCGAGGGCCCTGACTTGAACCACTCGACAGCTTCAGAATGCCCACTAGGCTCAGCTAACCCAATCACAGACAGCAGAGCTACCACTACCACCAGTACTTACAGTAGTAGTAGCAGCAGTAACGGTTGGTTGAGAATGGCCACGGGGGCCACAGGTCAGCAGGCCCACTACTCCTCTCTGAAGGGGAACGCTAACATGATGACTGGCCCGGGGCCGATAGGCGCCAACAACATGGCCAGTCGAGGCTGGTCTTCTGATGGCAAACAGGACATGATGAATGGCAGCCGGGCGGGCGGTCCGCACAGCTGGGGCGCTCCCAGCTTCAACTTGAACCTTAACCCCACCGCTAACCCGACCGCCTGGCCTGTTCTAGGCCAGGAGGGCAGTGGCATGGGGCCCAACGGTCTCTCCAACGCCGCCTCCCTGCCTCATAGTATGAATGGGAACATGGCCAATGGAATTCTGGGAGATCCAGGGAAAGGAGGCTATGGTGGCATGATGAACCCCGACAACGGCGATCCCCAACGCACCTCGTCCAATGGCAAAATGTCCTACGGCTTGGAGCCTGCTAAGTTGGGCACGGATGGACCAAACCACACTAAACGGCAGCAGCAGGCCCCCGAGCCCATGAGCCCCGTCCACGGGATGCCAGGCTGGGGTGGCCAGTCCCCCACCGAGTCCTCCCAGCTCAATGATGACCTCACAGGCAGCTCCGTGTGGGGGAGTGGGGACTCCAAGCCAGCCGACTCCTCCAAGGACTCAGGATGGGACTCCAATCCCTCAGGCGGCCTCTCCGGCTGGGGCCGGCAGGGCGGCGGTGGCGGCAGCGGCAGTAACGGAAGCGGCGTCAGTGGCAGCGGCGGTTGGGGTGAATGGGGGAAGCCCTCTGGAGGCGGAGGAGACGGCGCTAAGGGCTGGGACTCAGCCGATGCTGGCAGCTCCGGGTCGGAGCAGCAGCAACAGCAACAGCAACAGCAGCAACAGCAACAGCAACAGCAACAGCAACAGCAGCAGCAGCAGCAGCAGCAACAGCAGCAGCAGCAGCATCTCAGCTCTTGGGGACAGCAGCCCGGGACGGCCCCCGCCAGCGAGGGCAGTGGAGACAGCACGGACGGACGCTCGCACCGCGACAGGACCTCCAGCATGGAGGTCTCTCCCATGCTGCCCCGTCAGGACCTGGACCCCAGGGTGCTGTGCAACACCGGCTGGGGCCAGACGCCCGTCCGGCAACACACTGTGTGGGAGATGGATGAGGCCAGCTCCGATGGAGGGAAGAGCGAGGGTGGCTCAGGCAACTGGACAGGCTCGTCCTCCAGTGGAGGCAGCGTCCACCCCACTCCAGGCCCGGGCCAGAGGCCAGGTTCTGGGGGAAAGACCGAGGGCTCCTGTGGGCCCTCTGGTTGGGTAGCTCCTCCACCTCAGCCCATCCAGACCGGATCTGGGTGGGGTGAACCTCCACAGTCGGTAAACAAGGCCCCCAACAGCAGCAGCAATGGTGGCGGCGGCAGCAACGGTGGCAGCAACGGTGGCTGGGGTGAGCCCATGCCTGCCAACGGCCCGAAGAAGGGAGGCCCCCAGCACTGGGGCTCAGAGGAGAAGTCACCCAGCTGGGAGGAGGCCCCTGTCAAGAGCCAGCAGACTAACTGGGGCGAGGGGCCCAAACACCCGCAAGGCTGGGGAAACTGCAGCGGTGACTCTAACGGATCGAGTGCGGGAGAGTGGGGTGAACCGGACAACAAGAAGAACAGCTCCTGCAACAGCATGTGGGAAGGAGAGGGAAGGAATGATGGAGGAGGAGGGAGAGGAGGTGGCTGGAAGGATGGTACCAGAGGAGGAGGACCTGGAGGATGGGGTAAACCTACCTCGAATACGGCGGCCAACAACTGGGGGGGGGAGAACCAGCGTGCCAACGGGCCCACACAGCAGGGGGGCTGGAGCTCCTCCAAGCCCCAGGAGAGCAGCAGCGGCAGCAGCAGTGGCAGCGGAGGAGGAGGAGGAGGTGGAGGTGGTATGGGGTCCTGGGGTGGTCCCGGTACAGTGAAGCAGAGTGGCTGGGGCAGCGGTGGCGGCGGTGGTGGTGGTGGTGGTGGTGTAGGCGGCGGTGGCAAACATGAGCAGGGCGCAGAGTCCACGGGCTGGGAGGAGCCGTCCCCTCCATCGATCCGCAGGAAGATGGAGATCGATGACGGCACCTCCACCTGGGGCGACCCCACCGGCAACAGCAAGTCAGGCAACACGTGGGAACGCAACCACCCAAACGGTAACCAGGGTAACGGTGGCCCGCCGCCACCACAACAAGGCAAAAACGGCAGCATGATGATGCCAAACAACAACAACAATCACTCGGTCGGGCCAGGCAACAACAATCACAACCACAACAATCACCACCACCACCCACCTCCTCATCACATGCAGCAGCAGCAGCAGCAGCAGCAGCAGCAGCAGCAGCAGCAGCAGCAGCAGCAGCACCACCACCACCACTCAAACCATGGGCCGCCCCCAACTCACCTACACAACCATGGCAACAACAACGGGTCACCCAACACACCCGCCCCACACCAGAGTGGGGGCTCCCAGGGTAGACCCCCCATGGCCAACCCAGGTGAGATATATGGAAAGATTAATATTCTCTATATACTCTATTTACTACTCTATTAAGTAGACTTCATTTACTAGACTCGTGTGTACTGACAGTAGCTGCCTCAATGGCATTCAATACCAAATCCGTACAGATACATTTTTTTACTGAACAGTATTGCATATGTTAGTGTTATTACAATAAGTATCGATGTGAGCATGTTTTTGCTATGGCTTATCAGGACATGTGTTACTTGTGATATTTTTTTGTTTATTACACTAATTTTACAAAAAGACCTCAAACTGTGATGTAGTCATTTGGGGATGTTTTGGGGTGAGCCTTTCATCCATCAGCATGCCTAATTGAATAGCATTATGATAATGACAGTCCTAATATATAAACTGACAATAGCCTGTGTGCACATTTAGTTTTTCGGGCAATGGATAAAATAGCTTTAGAAAAACCAGCGAGGCTTTATCTCCAAGAGAATGGATGCGTGGCTTAATCCATACAATTGTTTGTTACAATTGCTATTAAGCAGCAGAGGCCCACATGAGTATATTCTATTGGTCACCCATACATTATAGAGGCTGCGTGTCGAAGGCTTAAGATGCTGCCACTGCCCGTTCAAACGGGTCATGGCCCGAGACAAAGGCCATACATATAGACAGAGATTTAACGCTCAACAGCGCCTTCCCTTCTTGCCTTTTCACTAGTATGCACAGCTGTGAATGAGAACACTCCCCCCTGCTGCTTGACTGATGCACTGCACCTAGCGATACAAGGCGCACACTCCCATACATAAACAAAATCATGGGCACACACGCACACTGACACACAGAGCAACAGCCAACTAAAAGAGAGAAATTGGAGATGCAGCAAGGGGTTCCTGGGTTCAGCGGAGATAGAGGGTATATGGGAGGGGGGGGGAAACAAAGGCAGATTGATAAGAGGAAGAGAGAGTGAGCAAGCACAAGAAGAGCTGGGAGCGAGCCAGCACTTAAACTGCCATGCACTGGCTGGCACGAGCAACGGCTTTCATCCTCCTCCTTGCTGACACACAAACACACACACACACACACACACACGGGCAAAGTGGCTGAGCGGCCAGACCGCCTGTGGAGCTTGTGTTGCTGACTGAGAAGGAGGGCGGGGGGGGGGGAGCGAAAGCATCCGTGAAGGCGCCGCTCTATATATAGACACCATGGCTTCAGC
>CM051003.1:14512625-14555125 GCA_027704905.1 Muraenolepis orangiensis
CTTTTATGTATTGTTTATTTTTTGTGGCTTTTGGCCCATCACTGTGTCTCTGTCTCTGTCTCTCTCTCTCTCGCTTTGTGATGGCTGACCCGTTTTTATTTATTTGTATTTTTCCTCCCTCTCCAATTTTATCTCTCTATCGCTCCAGGTTCAAGCACAGCTCTTACAGTTTGCAGCAAAAAATATTGGTCTGAACCCTGCACTTTTAACCTCGCCAATAAACCCTCAACAAATGACCCTGTTGTACCAACTTCAGCAACTGCAAATGGTGAGTCCGGAGGGGTTGAAGCTAGTTTTACTTAACATCCATTGCGGTACAAGCAAGGCCCTGTAGGCCCAGTCTGTATGAACTAGGGTCTAGAGGGATCATAGGAATACATGCCGTACACACACACACACATACTCTGGAAAGATCCAAGTTATGCAGTGATCCATGAAAATTAGGTCTGTGCTGTACTCTCTCGTTCTCTTTCTCTTATTCACTCATTCACATTCAGTCTCTCTCCATTTTCCTCTTCCCTGTCCCACTATTCCGATCTTGCACTCTCTCCCCCCCCCCCTTCTTCCTCTGAAGGCGTACCAGCGTTTACAGATCCAACAGCAGATGATGCAGGCACAGCGGAACATATCCGGTCCCATCAGACAACAAGAGCAGCAAGTGAGTCTGTGCACACAGTCACACAGACACACACAGGGGCACACACGCTGATGCAAGGTAACACAGTAGTTGTAATATCCAGCTGCTTTAGCAACTCCATATTCTGTACAACTTAATGTGGAACAATGAGACAGCATGATGTTATCCACCTAGTCCACAGGTTGAGAAATCTTAAACAGAAAACTAAACAAAATTAGTGGAGCTTATCTCTGCCCCCCAGGACGCTCTCTTGTCCGGTTGTAAACAAGTTTGTTGTAGTAACTGTAAATATATATGAATAGAAATTGGAAATCCGTAGATCTGTTGTTTATAATGTTGGTACTTCCGATACTATCAAATGTATAATTAACGGAGATTGTATTGTTTTAAAGACTTGGCATCTTTTGACCTTTTAAATCCCTTTCAACGATCAAAACAGATATTTCCCAAGGACAGTGCAGGTTGCTTAACCGAGGGTTTCGAAAGTGTCAAAGTCTCTGCATGGGAAACGTGGTGTCTTTGGTTACACTCGTCATGGGTTAAGAACTCTGTTCTGCTTTCCTGCGAATGTTTTTGTTTATCCTGTAGCCCTTCTTGTTGCTTTGTTTGGCCCTTGATTAATGTTGTCTGAGCTCTTACCTTCATCTTCTCCCCATCATTCTGTCATTACACTACCCATTTTGGTTCACGTTAAATTTACATTTTTCAATCACTTTTAGTTCCACATTCCTTAACTCCAGCCATCCGAACGCATGTGTTCATTGAGCCAGTGCTTCCAATTATCTCCCCACTCTCTTTAATGCAAGTCATTATTTAGATTTCTCTCACAATACACATTTTGGGTGCAATTTTCAACAAAAACTGGTTTCACTTGAGCTTTGAAGTGTTTCAGTAGCTGGTGTGTGCATTTGCGCAAATGCAGAACCTTCCATGACCTTCCATCCATCGATGGAACGTCCCCCCACCACCACCACCACCACCACCAAACTTCTCTTAATACTCCACCCAGTATTGGTCAATCCATATAACAATTGTGACAACATCCTGGATATCCCTCATTGGGTGAACAAGGTGTAGCCATGTGTTCCTTAAGAGATTCTGTGTGAATGATGCGTATGACAACATTACAGCACTATTGACACACGTATCAGGCATTGCAAATGTATACACAGCATTGCTATTGGGACTTATAAAGGTGTGGTAATTTTAGCTATTTTTAAGTCCTGGTTTCTGACATGGTCCCATCACGTCCTGTCCAGGTTGCACGTACAATCAGCAACATGCAGCAGCAGATCCAGCAGCACCAGCGCCAGCTCTACCAGGCCCTGTTGATGAAGCAGCAGCAGCCTCCCTCCCACCTCTCCTCTTCATCCTCCTCCTCCTCCGCCGCCGGACTGCATCCGTCTGCCAGCCTAGCCGGGGGTCTCGGGAAGTCCCTCCTAGACGCCTTCCCAGGACAGCACCAGAGCTCCAGCCTCTCGGACTCACTGCACACCAAAGAGCCGCCCTCCTCACCCAGGAGTGGCTACAGCTCCTACCCTCTCTGTAAGTCGTCCTCCTCCTCCACCCTCCCTCACCAATCCATTATTACTTAATGCCCCTTGTGACGCCCAGCCAAGTGGGTCATAGGACAAAGGAAATCTTTTCCAAATTTGAAAATCGTTCAAAGCGACACAAAATTAGAAAAGAGAGAGAGAGAGGTTAAATATATTGATTGATGTTGAGAGGGTGTTAAATTGACAGTTTTTTTATGTCCTGTCCCCCCTGCCCCCCCTTCTAGCCGGACTCAATCCCAACCTGAATGTAAACTGCATGGAGGTGGGGGGGCTCTCACTGAAGGACCCCCCCCAGCCCCAGTCCCGCCTGTCCCAGTGGACACACCCCAACTCTATAGACACCTTCTCTGCCAACTCCACACACATGGAGAACAACCTCAATAAGCACGGTACGAGCCACACACACACACACACACACACACACACACACACGTTTCAATTGTTAAATAAAGTGTTTTACGAAAGTTCACACGGTAGATTAAGTTGGACCGGGGCTTCCCCGTCGTCTCCCCACCCTCTTGGTCAGGTGCCATTTCTGCTGCCTCCGCCCTGGGCCCCCCTGGGAAGCCCCCCCAGATGGAGGACTCGTACAGCCCCTACGGCCTGATGTCCAGCTCTGACTCCTCCGCCAGCACACTGGGGCCCCCAGACAGCTGGGGCCAGCCCAAGAGCCCCAACGAGAAGATCTCCAACGGGACCAACATCAACTGGCCCCCTGGTAACAACCAATGAGCACTCTGTTGAAACGTCAATTCTTAAGTCTGTTCTGAAATCGAATGTATTGTATAGTCTATTATAAACTATTCTAAAGTGTATTCTGAAGTATGTTATAAAGTCCATTCTAAAGAAAGTCTGTTATAAAATCTATTATATGATTATTAAATATTTTCTAAATGTAAGAAAGGTTATAAAGTCTGTTTAATTTATCAAATATATTCTAAAGTATATTATAATGTATTAGAACGATTTTAAAGTCTGTAATGTTCTAAAGTCTGTTCTGAACTCTATTCTAAAGTCTGTTCTAATGTCTATTCTAAGGTCTGTGTGTGTATATGTATATATCATGGCTTTAATCGTCTGTCTCGATATGTCTTTAATATTGGCTTGAATGGTTAGGTAATAGGTAATATTACACATTTTTTTTTATGAAATCTTTTGGGAAAAAGTATCACCTGGAACGTGTGTTTTGTCCCCAGAGTTCTGCCCGGGCGTCCCATGGAAGGGCCTGCAGAACATCGACCCTGAGACTGACCCCAACATGACCCCTGGCAGCGTGCCCAGCGGCCCTACCATGAACACTAACATCCACGACGTCAACAGATACCTGCTGCGCGACCGGAGCGGAGGTGAGGCATCAAATATCTTCACCCGGCAGTGGCTACGTAGCCTCTTCCCCCGGCGGTGGCTACGTAGCCTCTTCCCCCGGCGGTGGCTGCGTAGCCTCTTCCCCCGGCGGTGGCTGCGTAGCCTCTTCCCCCGGCGGTGGCTGCGTAGCCTCTTCCCCCGGCGGTGGCTGCGTAGCCTCTTCCCCCGGCGGTGGCTGCGTAGCCTCTTCCCCCGGCGGTGGCTGCGTAGCCTCTTCCCCCGGCGGTGGCTGCGTAGCCTCTTCCCCCGGCGGTGGCTGCGTAGCCTCTTCCCCCGGCGGTGGCTGCGTAGCCTCTTCCCCCGGCGGTGGCTGCGTAGCCTCTTCCCCCGGCGGTGGCTGCGTAGCCTCTTCCCCCGGCGGTGGCTGCGTAGCCTCTTCCCCCGATACCTCTTGTGTTGACTGGATTTCATACTAGTGTTTCAAAGGTGCCCCGTTATCAAAGCACATTCTTTGGGCTAAGTGGTGTACCACTAGACTTTTGAAGAGCCTGCTGAAGCAATGGCTTGTTTTTGTGACCCTTGATTGTTTACTCATCCACAGAGGAAGGCTTAGTGCTTTCCTTTATATTGAGGTCATGATTCGGGGGAATATCAAAAAAATCCTTCTCTTTGTTGTCTAAACTTTGTGAGTTTATCTAAATTTCCCCCACCCCCGCACCCCTCCTCTCTCCTCGCCCAGGCAAACTGTCCGACATGAAATCCACCTGGTCCCCGGGGCCCATCACCCACAGCCAGGCCTCTCTGTCCCACGAGCTGTGGAAGGTCCCCCAGGGGCCCCGTGGAGGCGCCGCCCCCTCCCGCCCTCCGCCCGGCCTCACCAACAACAAGCCGCCGGCCTCCAGCACCTGGAGCAACAACTCTCTGGGCCTGGCGCAGGGCTGGAGCAGCTCCTACACTTCTGGTGGGTCTCTCTTCCCTCGCCATTTATAATCTGAACCGTAGTTCTCGCTCCCATGTAAGCCGTTGACATCTGCCTCTCTGAAACTTTGGAGTGAAACCCCCATTGTAACACCTGCGGTCGGCTCGCGTCCTCTTCGTGTTGCACAGGAAATGCTGCAACGCAGGTGATGCGTTGCAGCAACGTTTCGTAACGTATTTGAATGAAAACTGATTTATTTTTTTTCTAATACAAGGTCCGATTTACAGCCCAATTGGTATTTTGATAGCACTGTGGTGGTTTGAACACGTGAATACTCTTGAAGAGCAAAATTGTTGTACATCGTTTGTGGGTTGCCGATTGCTGATTGACAAGGAGACTCCTGTGTGATAAAGCGCACTATATCAGACTCTCACAGACTTCCTGTACCACTTCCTCTTCCCTTGCTACCAGAAACGTGTGGTTTCATACCTCTGACTCAAACACACACATGTCATGTGCCAAACCTACTGCAATCAAAGCTGAGATCTAAGTTAAAAAAAGGGTTAACCAGAGCGGGACTTTGAGAAGAAATAAACAGAGCCATGCTGTTAACAATGCTTTTCCTATTGTATGTTATATATTTGTTTTGTCATTTTAAATGATTGTATATTATATAACTATGATATCCCAAAAGCAATCAATAGTAGATACACCAAATGTGTATGTGGTGCATCACCTGTGGAGAATGTGGATACGAGATACACATTGGTCTTGAAACCATCATATGATGAAACATCATATGATGAAACCATCATATGATGGTTTCAAGTAGGAAGAATCGCATGACAAATTGCGAATTTTACTCCTGCCTAAACGCAGTTCTAAATGAGAGGATAACATCGCTCAAACACTGAGCTGGTGGCATTTATGATACTTAATCTGTTCCCAAATTGTGATTCTACTAAATTGCGTGAACACCAAGTGACAGAGCTCCAAATGCACCGCTTCAACATCTTGAATCCTCATCAGCAATTTCAAAACACACAGAGGAAGGGCGTTACTCATTGAGTCATCAAGAGAGTCAGAAATGACTGCTGGTGCATTAAAAGCACATTTGGGCATCAATATTTTTGTTTTCTCTTTATGATTCCATGCTCATGGTCTATTTAGTGAGCTCATTATGAGTGGCCTTATTGGAGGTGCCTCACTGTGCAACTTATTGGCACATTTTGGGCCACTGGAGTCTGGAGGGTTGGGTTACACCAGTACACTACATAACTTCGTAATAGGAGCGTAACAGCATGTCGGTTTCAAACGTAGGCCTATTTATAATTATCTATAATTATACTACATCCCAATTATAAAGGCTGGTCCCTTTTATTGACCTGGTCTTGATGAGAAATGTTCTTTACGACTAACTTCCCTGAAAGTTAACCAGATGTTTTTGTCCAAAAAGAAAATGCCTCGAATCATCAAAAATCTATCAAAACTGAGCACATTGCAATCTAAGAGGCCAAACATAGTCGGGAAAATATATTGTGTGTATACTTAGAGCCATGTGAAATGCGTGTTATCATATTTCTGGGGTATTTTAATTATATTTTAAATGAGGCTGAAAAGCATTTTGCAATGTGCATCATCGCTGTCGTCTCTCCGTAGCGAATGGGCTCGGCGTGGCATCGGCTGAATGGTTGTTAGGGGGACAAAACTGCTATGAGTTGTCTAGCTTACAGCAACTACTCATATCATAACCAACGATTGTTTGCTATTCTTTGCAAACGCTTTTGAACAGATTTATTTGACTGTACTGCACGTGAACGAATATGTTTTAGTGTCTAGCGTCAACATCCCCGTGTTTGTGTTCATCTCCCAGAAGGCACCACCTGGAGCACCGACAGCTCCATCAGGACCAGCAGCTGGCTGGTGCTGAGGAACCTAACCCCCCAGGTAGGTGACTCGTCTGCGTGAGAAAACAAAAGCACCCTTTATCAACTGTCAATATTGGAACCGTCAAACCCTCTACAATCAACAGTAGCCGCAATGTTATTCTGAAACGCATTGTGACGTTGAAGTCATCACCTCTTGCCTCCCACCCATCGTTGAGTTTAACTTATTTTTACAATTGTTTGTGTGTGTGTGTGTGTGTGTGTGTGTGTGCACTAGATTGACGGCTCCACCCTGAGGACCCTGTGCATGCAGCACGGCCCCCTGATCACATTCCACCTCAACCTGACTCAGGGCAATGCAGTGGTCCGCTACAGCTCCAAGGATGAAGCCGCCAAGGCCCAGAAGTCCCTGCACATGTAAGCCCTCTCCTCCTCCATAGTGTAGCTATACACTATACACTACTATGGTGCTTATGCCCTATAGTATGTAGGACCTAATGGTGCTTATACACTAAAGTATGTAGGACCGAATGGTGTTTATTCACTACTGTATAGTATGAAGAACCTAATGGTGCTTATACACTATAGTATGTAGGACTTAATAGTGCTTATGCACTTTAGTATGTATGACCTAATGGTGCTTATTCACTACTGTATAGTATGAAGAACCTAATGGTGCTTATACACTATAGTATGTAGGACTTAATGGTGCTTATGCATTATATTATGTAGGACCTAACTGTGCTTATTCACTATATTATGTAGGACCTAATGGTGCTTATACACTACTGTATAGTTTGTAGGACCTAATGGTGCTTATACACTACTGTATAGTTTGTAGGACCTAATGGTGCTTATACACTACTGTATAGTTTGTAGGACCTAATGGTGCTTATACACTACTGTATAGTTTGTAGGACCTAATGGTGCTTATACACTACTGTATAGTTTGTAGGACCTAATGGTGCTTGTACACTTTAGTATGTAGGACTTAATGGTGCTTATACACTATAGTATGTAGGACCTAATGGTGCTTGTAGTACAGGTGGAGTCGATCTGTAGGTGGGTGTCTTCTATGGCTGGGGCTAAGGGTGTGGTGTGTCCTCTGCTCCACCAGGTGTGTCCTGGGAAACACCACCATCCTGGCTGAGTTTGCCGGCGAGGAGGAGGTGAACCGCTTCTTTGCACAAGGCCAGTCGCTAGGGGCGACCACCACTAGCTGGCAGGCCAACCCGGGAACCAATCAAACCCGGATGGGCGGAGCCACACAGGCGCACCCCATGAGCCAGTGGGGCGGCAGCTCCTGCGGGGGCGGGGCCAAGGCCGGCGGAGGCGAGCTGCTTTGGGGCGGGGGCGTGCCCCAGTACTCCAGCCTATGGGGACCACCCGGGGGTAGCGGCGACAACACCCGCATGATGGGAAGCCCCTCCCCTATCAACAACCTGCTGCCCGGAGACCTGCTGAGCGGAGAGTCCATGTAGGACGGCTCCGCCCACCCACCGACCCACCGTGGGACACAGGAGACAGGAGGGATAGCAACATCAACGGATCGTACCGTTTCAGTATGATTAGGAGAAAAACCCAAGCAAATCATGTGGCGATAATCAGTATCAATGTAAGCTGTTCTGAACTGCGATGGGTGGATCAGAAGCCTGGGGTCTCCACCAACCAAGCGGGACTGCAGAGCTCCTGTTCCTCAGATTCACCTCCACTCTCCTCTTTTTTTTCCCTTTGATTTAATTGGTTATGTTTTTGTAGTATTTTTTCGGTAGAGGAGAAAGGAAGCGGGGGGGGAAACAAACTAACTAACTGATGTTCCAACATGACGCAAAGAAAACCTTTGGAAGCATTTGGTTTTCATTTCAGTTTACCCATGAATAATAACTGACACTCGATGTGAGGTTTTTTTTTTTTAAAAAGCAATCAAAGCTGCCATTTCAAAACTTTCCTACTCCCTCCAAAAAGAAGAAGAAGAAGAAACCAACCTCTCCCAAACTGAAGACTCTCGTCCATGCGTTGCTTCTTCTTCATGGCCAATGATGACTTGGTTGATAAAAAAAAAACTATAAAAAAAACAAACACTAAAAAAAACAACAAAGACCTTTGTACTAGTCTGGTTCATGTTTCTTTCTCAGCACTAAATATTAAGCCTTAAGAGCTCACTGGGCCCAGGTACTTTCCCAAGGCCGAACCTTGTTTCCGTTTGTCTCTGAAGAAGTAGCTGAATACTTGCACAGTTCCAACTCCAAGCCAGCGGGTGGGGCACTATTGGTGACCAACCATGTTACTGGGGCGACAGAAGAAAAAGAAGAAGAAAAAGAGGAAGAATAAACAAACAAACATCTGGTCCTATTGGCTGGCCCAGCCACTCGCCCAGCCACTTTGGTTTGTGGTCTCAAAGGGATTCACATTGCTGTTTTTTCATTCGTTTTTTGGAGTCGATTTTTGTCGTCGTTTTTATGTTTTGCCAACATGTATCGGCAAAAGTATTTTTTCTCCCCCATATCTATCGCAACGTAATACGCTGAAAGAAGATTATTCGCAGACCTAGCTTGAGTGTTTTTCTTTTTATGTAGTGTGCATGTGTAGTGTGTGTGTGTAGTGTGTGTGTACACACACACACACTACACACACACACATGTGTTCGTCGGGTGGCAACTAATCATCAACGTTTGTCAGGACACTACACTTGTAAGACGGAAAGCGTCTACAAGCCTCGTCAAGCGGAAGCCTACGTGTGCTTCATCCACTAGACTGGACCACTAGGCGTGGTGTCCCCTCCCCTGTGGGCCCCCTGGGGTCCGGACATAATCCCAGAGGGACTCGGGGACATCAGTTCACCTTGTTTTGATGTATTAACATTGTGCAATATTCACACGCGCACACACACAACACACACCACGGACTCTTCTATACGAGGATGAGCTCTTTACCCGTGTGGTTGTTACCCTTTGGGATACAGCGGAGGGGTTACTGGAAGCACCGCAACCTTACGTGCTCCGGACCCCCTGCTGAGCACACCGCCCTGGAGGACCCCCTTAACGTGTTGAACTTTGCAAAGAGGAAGAAGCCAGCGTTTGAGCATCGGTTTATGAACTGGACCGGGGGGGGGGGGGGGGGCCCAAGCTGGCTCACCTACGTCAGAAACGCACACCTCTCCTCAAGTGTGTGTGTGTGTGTGTGCGTGTGCGTGCCACACAGACATGACCCAACACAGACATGACCTAACATAGACTGACCGCCCCTCCCCAGTTGGGACTGGCTGGTTAAGGGTATCAGGCACGGTACCAAATACCAGGGGTTTCTCACGATGCAGTAGATCGATGAGTTGTTCCTTGTGTTTGGTGCTGTACACACACACATACACACAAAACCTTTTTATAAAGTCAAAGGGTTCTATCCTAGCACTTAAGAAGAGCAACATGGCTTCAACTGCAATCCAATAAATCAAAAGGGGCAACTAAACTAAAACATGTCCTTTTTTAGGAACTAAGAAAAAGAGAAAAGACGACAAAAAAAGACAACCGCAGTTTGTTTCATTTTCTCTCCGGTCCGTTTTTGTTTCCTGTGTGCTTTTGGTCAGCGAAACAACCACTGTTACACCAGATGTTTAGCCTTGTTCACCTCAGAACAACTGCAATGTTTTCTGGTCGTCGTCCCCCCCCCCCCCCCCGGGGCTGCAGGGGGTGGTGGGCGGGGTGTCCACTGAGTGCCTCTCGACACGGTGCCCGTGGGGGGCAGGGGAGGAGGGGGGGATTGTTGGCCCACCCGGATGCCGTCAGATGGCAACCCCTAGCCACAGCACTTCTTGTCAGGCACCAATCGTCACTGGACCCCCTCCCACGGTCGGACCCCCACCCTCCACCCTCCACCACCACAACTTCAGCCTGGCTGAGAATTGGCTGCCTCCAAGGCCAGCCTTAATGTTTTTTTCTGGGGGCCTGGCGACTCCCAGGGCACTTTGGGGCCACACGTGACCCCCTCCTCCCCCCCAGCCCCCCCCCCCCCCCCCAACTCTTTGACACAAAGATCACTTTAGCTGGAAGACGGAACAGTCACGTTTCTGGGTTGTTTGCCAGTGTGTTATCTTTTCTATGTTTTATCTTTAATTTTTTTCGTATTTTTACTTTGTACTCTTTCATTTCTCTCCTTTTATTGCTGATGTGTTTTGTCATGAATCTTTGATATGTGTCCACATGCAGTGTTGGTCAGGAAAGCTGGCCTCGTGATTCAGAGAAACTTGGATCAGAGGTGTGCCTCCGCACGATCATCCTGTGTAAATTAATGCAAAAACCAGGATCAGTACAGGCCGGTCGTCGATTGTCTACACTTTTGGTTTTGTTAAAAACTGATCATGCTTCGTGTCGGGACAGTATTCTGTGGTACCTCCAAGTAGTGTCTTTGAGATGTGTAAAAGAAAAATGTAAAAAAGAACAAAAAAAGAACAAAACAATTATTAGAATGAGCTGTCTCGGGGGTTTGGTTGGTGGTCTGTTGCTCCGCCTGCGTCCCCGTCCCCCCACCCCATAGCTGCCCTCCACTTCGCTGCTACGCTTGACCAACCCTCTCCTCACCGCCTCGTCTGCCTCCTCCCACTCACTACCAACCGACCAATCCCGTAGTCCCTACTTGGTAACCAGGCAACCACGGCTCCTCGTCTCTGTTTCTATGCAAAACACTGGAGTCCTGGGGAGGCCCCGACGTTACACAGCGCGTACTCCACGCCCACTAAAACAGTACTGCACTCTGACTCCGCCCACCATTAGACAACGCCTCCTTTCCTCCACCACCGCTAAAAAAGAATGGTTATGGTCCGTGTGTAAAATTCGGGGGTGTTCCGATACACACATTCCCCAAGAAAGGCCCTTTCTGTTTTTCTGTCTACGCTGACGACACCTTTCTCCATCGTCTTGATCTCAGGGTACGAAGAGTCGATACGAGAGTAAATATACCATGCTCCCCCCCCGCCCACCCCCCCCCACGCCGTGCCGGTGGTACTGTGACAGCAAGTGGCAGCATTCAAAAATAAATATATAAAAAGGGCCAGACGTACGCAAGGAATCTCTCGTCTGAAATATGGTCCTAATTAGTCAAAGGGGGAGAGACTTATCTGCCCTCACTCGAGAGGCTCGCAATGTCACCACTGGGGGACACTGGTGGTAGTAGTGGTGGTGGTGGTGGTGTATATGTACCAATTCAGATGAGCTGTTGTCATACCTTCCTGTTTCAGAGGGTATCTGGTAACTTGGAAAACATGTAGGGGGGGGGTCACAGGAGGGGCTGAAAGGAAACGAGTGGGCACCACCCACCCCCACCCAACCACTGAGACTGATGTTAATGTGTAGGATTAGGGTTAGTTTGTCTTCTGGTTGTTGTTGGGTTGGGGAAGGCTTGTGTTCCTGGGGTCTAGAATGCCCGAGGTGCACAGTTGAGGATGGGCAATCCCGGGTACATATTTTTTTAAAAACCAAAAATGAAATCAACATTTTAACATCGTTTTTATGAAGTTTGAAAGAAAAATTGTAAAAAAAAAAAAAAATACGAAAAAAAGAAATCTCTTAATATGTTCAAAGCTCTGCACTTCTATCAGACATGTCTCCGCCTGTCTGACCGCGTCTCCTCCGTCCAACCGGAAGTGTGTGTGGAGAGCCTCTTTAGTTTTTTTTTTTAGTGGATGCTGTTATTTGTCCTTATAATATGTATGTTTGTGTCCTGCTCCAAGCGGACCCGCTGAACTTTACATTTCCACAGACACCCCCCCCCCCCCCCTGGCTCCACCTGCTTACAGCCAGCCTGGTGGGGCGGTGGTGGTGGTGGGGAAAGGGGACGCACATTTCCAATGGTACAAAGTCTTAAAACAAATGGAGACAGAAAAACTAATTCAATCAAAGACAAACAGAAACACGGGGTGGGGGCGGGGGGCGGGGGGAGGACAAGGCTACCTTTCGGGACTTTGCAGTCCTGCAGCACACTAGCAAAAATCACTAATGCCTGTTTCTGTTACTGCCTTGATCCGCACTCAGCCAGACCCCCCTCCCTCCCTCCCCCCGGACAGACAGCAGAGAAGCTCCTTGCAGCGGTGCCACAGGAGAAGCCTGACATTGATGAGGGAGGGAGGTGGTGTTTCGGTACCTCCCTCCTATCCTCCCCTCCCTCCCTCCCTCCCTCCCTCCCTCTCCCCCACACCACTCGGCACCAGCACACAGAGTCTCTCTCCAGCTCTGTTGCTGGTCCTCTGCAGGTGCCCCCACTGCTGGTCCACTCCCAACACCAGGGGTGTGTGTGGGGAGCACCTCATTCAATCACCTTTGATCTCATCCTAGTCCAGCGTGTGTTGTCGTTTCAGGTTTGGTCTTTCGCCATTTTATTAATTTTTTTCAATTTAAGAAAAGAAGAAGAAAATGGTCTCGATTTTGAAGGCATCTTAAAAATGAGCAATATGTATTTCCCCCTGCAATTAAGTGATTCAAGGGAGGGAGGTGGTTGGGGTGGGGGTGGGGGTGGGGGGGGAGGATGCTGGGTTCCTGCCCGGCCCGTCTCTCCTTCAGAAGTCCTGGTACTGTATTGAATTTGGTAGTTTATTTTACCAGTCTGAATGTTCGGCCTGATCACCTGGTTTAATACGTACTTAACCCAGGAGAGCAAAATCACAAACATATCTTCAACGACAAACAGAAACAGAAACAACTTATCGATCACAAATACTTGAATTAAGGCGAACCAATACAGTAATGTGAAGTATCTAGTACGTTTGCTTCTTATTTTTTATTTTTCTCTTCGTACATTGGATGACACCGGTCTCAAATCTTAAAAAACATAAATGAAAACAAAGCTTAAGATAGTCTTGGTTGCTTGAAAGTGCGATGTCTGTATGAATATGAGTGCAAGCTAAGCAAGTGTGTGTGTGTGTCCGTCCGTCCGTCCAAGGTAGCCTGCTGTTGTGTTCCACTCAATATCTGACTTTTGTTTGTTTCTCATGTGTGTTGCTTGTGGAGAACTCTATTCTGACCTTTGATTCTGATGGACATTGTAATCTTCTAAAGTTGCACTGAGTGTCTTTATCCCCTCAATCAGCTAATTGTAGGTGAAAACCAGACTAAGTTACGAGGGGAGACTGTGACAATTCATGTGTAAAAAGTTTACTCAAGGATGTAATGGATTTTTGTCTCATTTGGTTTTTCATTTTTCTCTGTAAAAACTTTGTATCTACCTTATAGTGGCTTTTATTGTGAAATAATCCCATAGAAGGGTTATCATTGAGTATTGCACCATTTTGTTCGAATTATACAAAAATAATAATATACAAAAAAATAGACTGTGGCCATAGCTAGCTGTAGAAGGACTAGTAACATGTATGTTAATTTCACGGATAAATGGGAAGAGATAATGTGGGAGATGAGTTTGCGACAACTCTTTGCCACTCCTACTTTGCAGTCACTGGCCGTTTACAAGCATTTCACTTGACTGAGGTTCAGCAAAATGGGAATTTATAACGGAAATGTTAAACAAAATAGGTCAAATTCCATCTTCCGTCTTATGAATATGAAGATACAAACTTGCAAAGGGAAGACTTATGCTTTCAGAACTCTGGGAATGATCAGTGTTGTGTCGTAACTTTTTTAAGTTTCCTCTCTTACTGTCCACCGACTATCTGTGTGTATTGGTTTGTAACTTTATTTTCTATACACGACGGAAATTTTGCTCACTATCTTGCACACTCACAATGTGGATCTTGACTCAGGTAGGCCCGGGATCCATTAACACCGACTGTCGTGTGAAAACTGCAACAGAGAGAATACAAGTTCCAAGCACTGAAGGCTTTGAAGAATCGACCAGATTATAGAAATAAACAAAAATAGCATTGTTTCTTTAAGGAACGACAAAAAACTCGTAGCAAGTGACATATTTACCAAAAAAAAAAGACTGAAAATCAACTTTTTAAAAAGTGTCGTGCTTTACATGTGAAATCTATGTAGAAATCGCTTTACATTCACACAAATGTATTCATGGTTTGAATAGTCAAAAAGGCATTGATGACATGTAAATTACACATTTGTACACATTTTCTTTGGTTGCATTTGTAAATGATCTTGATTTATGATTATTTGTTTCTTGTCTTAAAATCATCTCCTCCTGCCTGTTGGTGTGTGTTCCTATGAGTGAGTTGAGAGATGTTCTAAATGTAACTGGTGGAGCTCAGAGAAAAGGTCCTATTGAAGAAGGAATATGCCGACGGTTCGTTTAGTTTTTGTAAGGATCATGAACTATGCACAAAAAGGGGAGGGAGAGAATGAAAGCCTATACTGTAGACCTGTGGCCGCGTGTCCACTCTGACACTAATAGGGGATCAGAGTTCAATGTAGGGTTCGCACTTCACTGGTTTTTCAGTTATTTTTTTCCCTTTTGCTTCTCTTCTCACTCAACTGTCCGGTCTCCCCTCCCCACCCCACCCTCCCTCTCCTCGTTCTTCTACGTTTCTGAAAGTAATGCGTTTGGATGGCTGTGCATTGCCATGCTGTGTAATCCTTAACCAATGAGCGCGTGTTGTTCTGCTGAAGCACTGTGGCTTTTAATGAGAAAAGAAAGGAAAAGCCCATGACTTAACTTTTTAATTTAATTTAATGGTTTTAAGGGGCGGGTGGGGAGGTCTGGGTGCATTGCCTTTGCCTTTCTCTTTTCTTTAAAAATAAAATAAAATTAAGAAAAAAAATCGTCTGTAACTGAGATACAAGGTTGTGGCTTTTAATGTTGTTTTTTTCCTCTTCCTAGAATGTGATTGTTAAGAACATGCACCAGGAAAAAACATGTTTCCATGAATTTCAAAAGCTTCTTTCGACTATATTAATAAATTGCAATTTTTCTTCGCTGTTTCCGAGTGTCCTGTCCCATTTTTTTGGTTTATTGTATGTACAACTACAACAATTAGCATCACATGCCATGTTAAGAAATCTAAACTTATGAGTTTAAAGAACACAGTCTTAGCAATCAAGGAATACTTTGGTGCAACCTTCTGAATTCGTAATTTTTAAATACTTATTACTTCGTTTTTGTCAACACAATCAGACAACAAAAAGGTAATTTTTCATGTATATTAATGGAGTCTTAAATATATGCATAACTTTAAAATCATACATCATTACTATGCTCCCCCTCTATGAAATCCATGACTTCAGCAGACAGGTGGTAGATGCTTCTTGCACGACCCGATGATGGTTCCATCAGTTTGACCAGAATATCTTCCAACTGGTATCCTTTTCCCCTGGTTTTGGATGAAAGTGTGTGATGGGTCCATGAGGGTGGAAAAACTCCAGTTGAACATTGATGACAAGTATCCACAGTGACCGCCTTTGCTAACCACTAATATATATATATACCTATAATTCTGCACATATCTCATACCTACTCTATAAGTTATTCACTGTTTTTATACCTAGTAGACCGTTTTTACATCTTATTTAACCACTGTTATATATTACCATTCACTTTACTGCAACATTTGCACTCTGGTTAGATGCCAAATTATTTTCACTGTACTGTACTTGTGCTGTGCAATGACAATACATTTTTATCGAATCTAATCAGATTTTGGTCATAAATTACAAGCCAATATCCACAATTAATGACACCAGCAGCTATATATGTGGTAGTCCCATCAGGACCCCTCTGGGGTTCCTGCTCTATTTCCTCCACCAGCATTGCCAAAGGCCCTCTTTTCTTTCCCATTGTGGAAGGTTCATCATTCGCCTGTACACTCGTATGTGTGTTTTCAGTCCACTGAATTGGGCTGAAACATTGGCACACCTGTGGCTCACTGCAGAAACATGAGAGATCTGCAATGGATGCTGTTTCTGTAAGGTGGGACCTGATGGATGTTTCTTGTTGCTGTTACAACATTTTGTGGTTGGGACAGGAGTGCATCACATGTCTGCATGTCACCTTCAGAAATATGATAAAGCTGAATACTGCAAATGTTTCTCCCAACCATCTCATGGAAGATATTGCCATCCAAAATGTCATTCCCCCGTAGTACAAGGCTGTCTGCAGTCCTTTTCACAGTTCCTTTTCCAGGTTCCAGGTTGTTCTCTGGAAACCTAGTGTTAGAAGGACATTGCAGAGGAGAGAGAAGTTCTTTCTGTTTTTGTACTGCTTGCTGGGGCCATCTGACCAAATTGGAAATTGAATATCTCCGAGGACTGTTTCCATGAGTTCAAATGGCAGAAGCATCCTGTAGCTTGGTTTCTGATATTGTACAAAATCCTGCTTTCTCTTCTTTAGCCTAGTACATGCCAGTGTGCAGATTGAGCTGTGGGAGGTTCTTACCAAAATGGCATGCCTGTACCTCAGAACTATACTTGCATTTCCATGCCTGGACTGGTTCTGAACCTGGCACACGTGTTGTTTCAGTCTTTAGTTTGTCTTCATACAGTTACATGAGCTCTGCCAGTGTGCCATTGTGCTTCACAAGTCTGGTATTGTAGTGAACTCCATCTGCTGAACTCATTCCCATTGCTGCCACTAAACATCGGTCCTCTCTTGCTGTGGGGTGGGAAGCATGTGCTCGTGGAGACACCGGGTGCAGGAGCGCAGAAGACAAGCGTTGCTTGTCTGAGAACAACACATAAGTTCAAAACGATCCTCCATTTAGCAAGATTTGACAATACCAAATGCTCCTAGGATCTCAAACATCATCTTTGTATTTTCATAGTATTGACATTGGCATGTCTTTTAATCTGATGGTTTTGGTGCTGGGACGTAAAGCACAGAAGGATGAATAACTGATTTTTACAGTTGTTTCCTTTTTGGTTAACTGGTGGGGATTGAATATTGTGTCAGTCAGAATCATTCTAAATTATTGTTGATGTACTGTTCTTATGCTGTGCAATGACAATAAATGGATTGATTGAATCTAATCTAATCTAATGTTATTCTCTGATGCTTCATGTTCTTCTTTGTTTGATTGATTTAACTCTTGAATCAGAGCATTGTGGAAGAGGTTTTCTTGATGATGTTTTTTTTTAGTTGTGGCATCTGCTGTTTGTTTTATTGGTGATTCTTGTGTTTTTGAATTTATTTTTTATTGCTCCAATGCCAAGCCTTTTACAGTTTATTCCTATCTTTCTTTAGCTCTCTTAGTTTATTTTTCAAAGCATTCATCTCTTTTGAGTATCTTGCTCTTGTTCTATTTCTTTCTCTTTCCCCGGCTATAGACTGCACTGAGAGCTGGCTCCTGTATAGTCTGATCCAATGGACTATCTGGGGGAGTTTCTGGGCGTTCTGCACCCTTTCTCTTTCGCTCTCTGGACTTCTCCATGTCTCCATGTTCTCCATGTCTCTTTTCAATTCCATTCAAATCACTAATTGTTTTTAGCTTCCTATCCTCTTTTATCTTCTTCCACATATGCTTTTCCTTTCTCAGGAACCCCTCCTTTGGCTCACTGTTGTTGTTGATATTCCCTGTTTCTTCTCCGTTACTCCTCCACTGATAGGTGCTGGCTAGCCATAACTTCCTAAAATACATAAAAGAAAAGTCTGAATTTAATTAAATTACTATGAAATTGTGCAAAAGTACTTTGAATTGAGTTGTGCTTAATTTGGTGAAATGCAATAAAGTTATTATGAAATGGTGCATATATAGCCATAATGTTTTCCCTCTGTTACTAGCTGCCTCTGGCTTCTACTTAAAATGCTTACATATATGTTATAATTAAAAATGATCATTTATATACAGAAGAGACAGTGTTGACACGTCACGGTTGCGACAGTATCAATTACACTAAATATGTAAAGAGTATTGATAAAATAGCAAACCTACGGGAGCTTGTCTGACTTTGTAGCTCTCTACCCTCCACTTTAGATGTGAATGCTTGATTTGATTGCCTTGGGACACATTTTGAAAATCCACTGCCTAAAACTTTTTTAGTTTTAGGTTTTGGACTCCATTCTTTCATCTGGCATATATTGGAATATTTTTAAATATATTTTTAACATTATATTTTATAGAAGAAATTATAAATTTGTGCAAAAACACTTCAGATGATCAACCCTGATTTTTTAAAATAAGAAAATGTTATTTTCAACATAATCAGCACTTTTCTTAGTGGGACATGTTTTCGCCATAGTCTCAAGAATCCTATGTGAAGGGGACTACAGCATGGACGTAGTTCTTAGTAGGGACATGTTCCCACCAATGTCAAGAAACCAATGTTTCAAGCTGTATACTGCGTTAAATAACAGATTTGTCGCAACACAGATGAATGAAAAATCGTTTTAATAGAAACAAATGGGTGGTTTAAATATGAAGCAGCTGAGCACACACACATAATGCTACACACTATAAGACTATATTGAAAATAAAGTCACAGTACATCCGTTTGAGAACTTGTAAAAACAACAGTTAAAGCATTGCGCAACAATCAGAAAGAACCGGATTGAGATGGTCTTGTTTTTATAACTGCTGTCTGTCGTCGGGTATTGCACATAATATTTTCACACCACTGCTTTATACTTGTGTAAACTGTGAAGTGACAATAAACTTGACTCGACTTGACTTGACTTATATAAACATTTGAGCGACAATATTTCTGTCCAAAGTATTGCATCGTTGCTGGAGGGTTAACCTCTGACTTGTTGGCTGAGGTACTGGTACAACATTGACTTTGATAAACCTGAGAGAACACTGCGAACCTTAACCCTGAGTGCCTTTGGCGAGGCGGGGGCTTTCGTAATGGTTCTCAGCACGGGGTTTAACAACAAGGGTGTTGCTGTACGCCGACGCTTCCACTTCCTCCAGTTGGAAGGTGCCTAAACCACAGGGGTTGAGTTTCGGCTTGGGCCCCTGCACTCCGACCATCTCCTCGTAGATTGCATGTGTTTGCGGTTTCACCCGGGTGCTCGCTTTAGCCTGCGCAACAGGATGGAGACGATCATTGGAAAAGGAGGAAGAAAGTCACAAACGACAAAAAAACAAATGATTAACACTCATTCTTGTGAAATTGCCAACAGCTAGGGGAAAAAACGTAGCAACAACGTATTATAAATCCACTGTGATTTCAAGCGGAACGTGTCTGTGGAAGCCAATGGGTTTAGGGTCCTAACCTAAATAAGTTGTGAACTTGATAGTGTTTAGGGATTTCGATGAATAGTCAGCTGCAAGTGTTCTCACCCGATATATGACCGCCACTATGAGCAGAAGCGTCGCAGCCACGGCTGCAGACAGACCATAGAGCAGGGTGGTGTAGATGGAGCAGTTACAATGACCTCCTGCAGAGAAGGGCACAATATGTGGAGGATTAGGGTTATTTTGGTATAGATATACTGTGTACATACACATCTATATACAAGTAACCTTAAGTAATACGTTTAACCATATTTATCATTTACTATATTTACCCCATTTTGCCATCTTCATCCTCTTAGACAGACCAGCAATGTTTATTGTGTAAAACTGGTGTTGAAACAGTCTGAGAAGATGAATGTGCATCTAACATCTGCATCTAACCCTAAAAAAAGGTTTGAAACTTTTTCCTCCCTCGTCCATCCCCCACCCCCTCCCCCCTTCCTCCCTGCTCCCTGACGATTTTGCAAACTTCTTTGACAAGAAGGTCAACAATAACCGATCCTCCTTCGCTCACCCTCGATGCTGATGCTCTTCACACCCCTGTCTTCCCTCCACCCTCCCACATCCCTCAATTACATGTTTTTCTCCCCCATCCACAGATGATTGTGGAGTGTGTGTGGTTGGTGGCTGGTTTAAACAGCCTCACCTATCCTGAGTTAGATTGATTGGCTGGTGAGGCTGCACACCTGTGGGTCGTTGTTAATCAAGGCCCACAGGTTAAACCAGCCACCACCACACACACTCAAGAAATAGCTGTAGCATGTACCATATGCTCTGTTCACCATTATTTAAACTCTTGCAATAAACCAGATTCCTCATCACCTGTGTGTCCTTGTCTTCGGGAGGAGCCCGCAAGTTTCCATTTTAATGGCTGGTGGCAGCGTCATATGCTACAATGATGTTATTCACCTTCGTCACATCCAGCTGCCCTACCACATGCTCTCTGGATCAAGTTCCCTCCCCTCTGCTTCAGTCTACTGCACCTGAACTCTTGCCCTTCCTGACACGTTATCACACAGTGCACATCTTTCCGGCTGGCCTCACGACCCTCTGAATGGCTTTCTTGTCCTGTTTAGTGGTGTTGCCGTACCACACAGTGACGGCACTCGGCACAGTGAGGACGCTCTCTGCAGAGCCACGGTAGAAGTTCACCAGCCACCGTTTGCCTATGCCGCTTCTCCTGGGGCACCGCAGGGCCTAGTGTTGGGCTGGTGTGCCTTCTTCAGCATGACCTCCATGTTGCGGGTCCAAGCCAGGTCGTCGGAGATCTGTAGTCTCAGGAAACAGAGGCAGCTGATGACTTCCACCGGTGTCCCGTCCAGGCTGATGGTGGAGTGGGTGCCCCGGTGGCTCCTGAAGTCCATGATGAGCTCCTTAGTCTTGCTGACATTCAGTGCGAGGCTGTCCTCACACCATTGCGTCAGCCGGACTACCTCATCTGCAGATTCCTCTTCTACAACATCAGAGGGATTCTGCCCTTTCTCACTGAAAAGGCAGCGCAAGTGCTCATCCGGGCTCTTGTCATCTCATGGCTCTTAACTTTGGGGACTGGCCCCAATGTGGTGGACTCCCCACGGATGTCAGGACTGCAGAGTCACTGCCCATTTTCCGCCACAAGCTGTAAACTGACCTCTTCACTTCCCGGATCCTTCCACCTAGCCTGTCCTCTTATCACTTTTTACTAGCGTACTAGCGTCTTACTAAGTAAATTGTTTGCTTGTTAGTTAGTTAGATATTGTTCTATTGTTTGCCAACTTATTGTACTTTTACCTAAGCAGTTTTTGGAATTTTAGGAATGAAATGCACTGCTAAGTGATGAATGTATGTATGTTCTATAATATCTGTAACAATACATTAAGTAGCATGATACAAAATAGCAATAATAATCATTAATACATATGGTGCATACATATGGAAGAACCAGAATATGAAACCAACCACTCAAGACAATAGCATGAAGATGAACAATGAAAGCTCTCCCTTGAGAGACCATGCAAATCTCTATGATAGGGAAGGCTACACTCTACTATATTAAATGGTTATAATGATTCAATTGGTTTGTGTCCCCACCAATGACCAATTGCTATCTTTGTTTTTGGATTGAATAGTAAGAAAATTGAATAGTGGTTATAGGGTTAGGGCTTCGAAAGATGGACCCAGCTGGTCACCCACCTTGCACGGACACATAGGTGACTTGTGACCCGAGGCTGCTGATAGCCTGTGACCTTCCGGCAAGAAGCAGTGTGCAGCTGTAGAAGCCGGTGTCTCGTGGCTGCAGATCCCGCAGCGTGAGGTTGAACGCCATGCCTCCGACGGCAGGCACCGGCGTAAAGCTTAGCCGCTCTGCTGGGAAAGGCGGGAGGGAGGAGGAGGAGGAGGAGGAGGGGGGGAGCTTGGCGGAGTAGGAGGCTGTGTCTTGGTAGTGGTACATGGAGTGGAACAGCACTTCGACGGGAGCCGAGCTCTTCTGGCGCCGGAGGCTGAAACCCTCCACGGCCTCCTGCTGACCCTCACCCGGCGGACGAGCGCATTGCAGCACGGCCAAACCCCCGGCATATGTGTCCACGTGCACCACGTCCATCGTGCTGGGGGCATCTTGGGGGGGACAACGAGTGAGACACGCAGGGTCTACTAAAGAGGAAGCCATGGCAGGATGTGCAAATGAATGAGGCAATGTGTGATGTAATGGAGTCATTTATCATAGAGGGTTCTAGAGGGTTAAAGACTTCTGTCTGCGGCTTGCAAATACAGAAGAACATCTTGAGTGGCCACACAGAAAAATGTAAAATTCTAATATATTATGCATGTTGTGCATAATATTGATAGTTCCTCTAAAGTATGGCTCTAAAGCTGGGTTTCCTTAGCTTAGTAACGACTATAACTATATTATATATACTATATATATACTATATTATATATTATATAATAAATTATAAATAAAAAAATAAAAATAAATAATAAATAAAATAAATAAAATAAAAAATAAAATAAAATAATAATTTAAAAAAATAAAATAAAATAAAGCTCACCATAAGCAACGTGGAGAAAGTATTCAACCTTTCCAGGAATGCTCCTATCGTTTAAATCGTCCGCGACCAGGAACTCGCAGCAGTAGCGGTCGGTGTCGGTGGACCGCAGCTCGGAGATGGTGACGTTCACCTGCCAGTCGCTGGGGTCTCCGCTGACGCCAATCCGCTGAACGTCGTGGCTGTCAGAGACGGACGGCTTGTTGCCTTTGTGCATGAACAGCACCTCGCTAGGCCGCCGCCAGCACCGCTTCAGGTAGACGCCGTACGGCGCGATGCCATGCGGTAGGAGTGAACACCGGAACATCACAGATTCGCCCACCTGCCTTTCAAGGAATTCGACTCCACCACACACTAGACAGGGGGATGTAAACATGTTTTATTTTTTTGTGTTATCATCATAAATATTATTTTTAAGAGGAACATTTACCAGGAACAGTGAATATTTAATGAACATCTCAGTGTACACATCCATGTAGAAAGGCCGGATTAAGCGAAATAGTTGGGTGGGTAGAAGGGGTATGCACCCCCCTGAATGACACTTCTAATCAGCTTTTTAGATTGGAAAAAGTGTGCAGAAAATGATTAACTATGTTAAAAAGTTGTCAAATTGCCCCACGTTTTTTTTGTAAATTAGAACCACTATAACATAAAAAAAAATCGAGTTTTACTCTTTTCACACTTTTCATTATAGCTTTTTTGGTTTATTTATTGCAGATAAATAAACAAATAAGCAGACTGGATCCATGTATTGAGGGTCAAGGAACACAATGGGCTATTGATTGAACTATGGTTAAAGTGAACACATGTGTCTGTGGCATGCTATTATTATTATTATGTTATTATTATTATTGTTGCCGCCACAAATGCATTTTAGTCTCGTACCAAGAAGGGTGTATTTTGCAAAATCGGGATGTAGAATGACGAAAGTATGTAGAGCTGTGATGAGCTGTGTTAAAAAGTTGTCTGGATCTCCCACATGTCATGTTCATGCAAATCAGTCAATCAAATCAAACCACCATTTTTCCATATATCTCAGCACAATATTGCATATCAAGGAACAAATCATGTGTCCAGACCCATGTTTTGAGGGTCAAAGATCACAATACAAGTATTCCCATTCCTTGTCCGTGTTTGTAAACTGGATATGCTGAGGAAATCCCTAACTGTAGGCAGTTTTCTGTTATATTGGAAATCATGCATAGATCTAGTTCATATTGAACCATTAACGTGTCATGTTCTTGATTTAAAACACCATAAACACTTACCATGGCCACTGATCATCACCATCCATAACACATAGAGAGGTTGGATCCCCATTTCTTCAGAGAATAGGCCTACGCGAACTGACGTGCGTGACCTGACCTAGAGGCGATGCGGCATCAGAAAGATGAACCACGACGTCCAGCTGGCCTCACATGAGGCATCGGTGTGTCTCACACTCAGTGAGAGATCACATGAATACCCACCAACGCCCCACCCTTAAAACCGCAAGATAGAGCCGAGGAAGAGGAAGCGCAGGCATAGTGCACAGTTCCTCTTCCTCTCGGCAAAAATGTGTTTCATGAAAACATCTACTACCATAAACGAATGTTAGTTCTAGCCCCGAGTAAACCGTGTACACATTAGAGAGTTGTGAAAGAGACGTTTGCTTAGATGACTAAGACTGTCATCTTTTTCAGATGACTCGGTTTTTCGGTTTATATATACAATAATATATTGCAAAATTTGAAGCTGTTTTGTTTTCGTTTTGTTTATAACTTAGATCAATTAAATTGCTGTTTGTAAAGTGGCCGTGAGGATTGCTTCATAATGTGGTTGTACTTGTACAATGACAATAAAGGCATTCTGATTCGGGTTTAAATACAATACAAATCTGCCCACAGGCTGATTTTAAGTAGGCATACTTCATATATTGGCAATTATATGTATTTTGTAAGTGTTTTTCTCTTATTCTCCATTGTGTAACCTGTATTCCTGTAATATGTAGCACAATACACGCCACTCTGCTGCCCCCCCTGCCCCATACCTCTGCTCGACACCTAAACTAATCACCACCTTCTGACTAACTTGAAATTAATTTGAAAAAATGTAAAAACAAACTATCACAACTACCTACCTCTCTATAGTTTACATATTTATTACTAAGATACCGGTTTACTGTACTTGCCATATATATTTAAATCTGTTGATAGACCTGCTCTTACTCCTGTATATACATATACATTTATATATGCTCACTTGTATATACATTTACATCTATATATTTGTATCCTGCTTTCAATAATTGCATACCTCTGATCAGTGTGCGAACTATACCACGGTCTCCGGGGGAGCCGGGATTTTTTTTTTCTTGGGGGGGTCCCCAATGCTGATCCGTGCATTAATAGCAACAGCACAGACATAGGCCTATTATAAAGAGAAAATCTGTTGCACACGGGGTGGTGCCACAGGTCTACATTTACATGAAACGTCCCGATGGATCATGTTCATGTCAACAGATTTCCCGAGCATGTATGGGCTACGCAAACATCAACTTGATAATAAATAATCCACGGACCACCAATGTAACGTTTGACTGTTTAATTAAATCAACTTAAAATGACTCAAAAACAGGCTGCATTGTTTCACATGGGCTATAGCCTATTATGGCTGTAGCCCACACAGAGCCGAACACACGCGATAAGAGCAGCCTTGTGGGTCGTGGGTGGCGCTGCGGGCAGCGTGCAAGCAGGCGACACTTTTTTCATGAATCATAAACTCTAAATATAATTTTATTTCACTTATTTTTTGAAAAAAAAAACATGCCCAAAATGGAATTTATTTGGTCATCATATCAGTATTTTAGAGAGCTTCCCCCAAATTTCACAAACCATGTTCCCAGGGGAGCTCATGTCACCACTAGGGGAGCTATAGCTCCCCCTGCTCCCCTCCAGTTCGCACCCTGCCTCTGATCACTACCATTCTCTGATCACTACCATTCTCACTTAACTGTATATACATATATGCTGCTCATATCCCATTCAATACCTAGACTAGTCTAGTCTTTTAACCTGTACATTTAAACTAAATTCTATTATATTACCATGCAACATTTGCACTCTGGTTAGATGCTAAATTATTTTCGCTGTACTGTACTTGTGCTGTACAATGACAATACATTTGAATATTTAAAAAAAGGACCGCAACCACCCTGGGCACCAGCTCTTCTCCCCCCCCCCCCCCTACCGTCCGGTCACCGATTACGCTGCATCCGTATAAGGCAGTGGCGGCTCGTCCATAGGGGCGCAGGGGCGCCGCCCCACCTGGTTGAGAGGAAAAAAAATAAATAATAAAAAAAAAAAATTATAGTGTTTTTTTATTTTTTATTTTTTTGACCCCTAAAAATAAACTAAACATGTTTAAAATGAATAATAATTACTCATTTTATGTATGTTTGTGTTTAAAATGCACAATAACGTTAATATAGCAAATATAAATCATTGTTGTGCGTGCTATTCTCCCCCTCGTTTGTCATTGACGTCACTCTCATAGAAATTTGGTACCTACCTGGTACAGACAGAGGAAGGCTATATATTCAGTCGTTTTCCAGAACCTGGTTTGCTAAGTGGTTCTTGTATAGTTAGTATAGCATAGGTACATAGATTAAACTGTATATTGTATAGTAGTGTAGTGTACATAGGACCCAGTACCTTTTAATTTGTAAGCTTAACATTGTATTGCATTTTATCAGGACTTGTATCAGGTCTATTTTATTATCTTCTATTTTGTTCTAATTACTTTTGCACAATCGAATGTAAGACCATATTTAGGTATTATTTTTGATGGCACACTGGGTAGTCTTTCTAATATAAGACCATATTTTATTCTTATGTTTATTTTCTACTAGGCACCATATAATAAATGTTCTTTCACCATAAGTTTCAAGTTTGTTTATTTTTTGTCACAACAAAATACAGAATACTGATTGATTGTGCTACATACAGTAAAAATAAAGTAAGTAAAAAAAGAAATTAAGCAGTAAGTAAAGGAATGTTCAGTCAATATACATATATACAATACAGAGTAGAATGAGTAACGGTGAGGTTTATATTATGTAGTTTTTTATTTTTAATTAGCCCTCTCGGTCGTTTACATGGTGAAATGGCGCCACCGTCTGGGCAAATCCGGTATTGCACAGCAGATATGATTACCCCTGCGCCCCTCCTACTTCGGATGTCACCGGCCGCCACTGGTATAAGGACTACCAGGTTCAAGGATAGTGGTTATCCTCAGGCAGTGTGCCTACTGAACTGCTAGGAGTGATGCCACCATCATAACATTGTCACCCATATTACATTACACTATAAAACTATTGCTGGACTTTTGACTCATTAGTTACTGCACTGTATTAATTATGCTGCTGAACTACTGGTACTATAAATGCTTTTTAATATTTGGGCACAATTCAACACATGTACATATGTTCCATCATGTACAGTTCTTAAAATCCAGTCAGACACCAAGTACTATTGAATTTCCTTGGAGGATTTATTAAGATTGAAACATCCAAAACATGACGTTATCATAGCTCTCTTAACTTAGTTTTCTTGTTGTCTTATTGTAACCCAATTTATTTTGCATCAACCAAACCCACCACCAAGAGCACCCCCTCCTGGACAGAACAGGCATGAAGGCAGGGCATAGCTTCCCTTCCTTCTGTTGACACAGGACAATGTTGCCTACCCGTCATCATTATGCTTCATTCTGTGCTTTGCCACAGCATCTGCTTGTCGCAGTTTTACCGTTTCTTATTCTAACCTAAAGAGCACCCCCTCCTGGACAGAACAGAAACACCAAACATTACACTTTATTGTTCTTTCATTTTTATTGTAGTATTTGTATAGTAATGTTTTAGAAATTCATACTGCAGGAGGGAATGGGACGTAAGCATTCCATTGTACTTGTGGCAAATGGCAAATACAAACACATCTTCGGAGCTGGTCACAACATTCCACTGTACCTTATGCATGTGACTAATAAACCTAATCGGAATGTGACTGCGTGTAGGACAGATGTGTCAATCAAATAACCTGTCTTGTCGGGCCCATATAAGATTATGGCAGCAAAATAAATCACCTTCTAAATGACGTGGCCAAAGCAAGGCTATTGATGATCACTCGTTGCAGATGGCCTACTTGTGTACAATTCATACTGCGGGAGGGAATGGGACGTAAGCATTCCATTGTACTTGTGGCAAATGGCAAATACAAACACATCTTCGGAGCTGGTCACAACATTCCACTGTACCTTATGCATGTGACTAATAAACCTAATCGGAATGTGACTGCGTGTAGGACAGATGTGTCAATCAAATAACCTGTCTTGTCGGGCCCATATAAGATTATGGCAGCAAAATAAATCACCTTCTAAATGACGTGGCCAAAGCAAGGCTATTGATGATCACTCGTTGCAGATGGCCTACTTGTGTACATAGTATCCTCTACAGTAAGCGTCGGAACATCGTGCCCTTGAATGGCCAATTTAATTCGCTGGGTCTGAAACGCCACTTGTTTGTGTGTTTATGAGCTATACACAGAACCTTGTGCATCACTCACTCAGCGGTATAACGTCTGCTTGTTCGATCCCCCGACTCCTAGAAAAGTGTCCCCGAGCAAGAGACCCTAGCCCTAACTGCTCCCGACATGCCGCATGAGGCTTGAGTTGTAAAGCGCTTTGAGTGGCTGCACTTGTTAGAAAAAGCGCTATATAAATGCAATACGTTTGTATGCTGTGCCAAATTTAAAATAAATAATGAAACCTGAGAAATAGCCATAACAATTTTGTATTCACATATATTACCTTCTCACTGCCATGTATATATACACACAATAAAAAGAGTAGGCATATGCAGAACAACGACTTTATTTAGCCGATAAAGACAGGTCATTTAGGACAAACACTGCACTACTGTTAACAGAATATCCATGCACACCAGGGATCATTAGGATGAGGATGAAATTGAGAATTTCACAATTAAAGTGTAGAGGCTCTTCCTGCATATCACATGTGAATACTGTACCTCAAACTGTTGCCACACACAAATCCAACATTGCAAGAGGAAAACTGTCTGGCTACAAGGAAACTTATGGCGCATTATTGAAAGGAAAATTATAAATTTACTAAAGGAAATATCTACGCTGTGTGTCCCTTCAGGACGTAAAAACTAAATCAAAGCGACTGTAGAACCAACCTGAATGAAGACTTCTCCCACAGGACACGCCAGCAGTCTTTAGTTTTGTCAAAGTTGGGCTTTATTACAACAGATTGTTAAAACATAAGAGGTTGGACACATGCAGGCGGTAGCTTTAGGAACACCTGAAGAATCTTAGCAAAGCTAGCGGCTACACTGATCAAGTCTGTCACCGACGCCCTCACCAACCGCGGTTGGGGACACGAGTCCAACAGCACCAGAAGTGCTGTGAGGGCATCAATGATTCTACCATAACAAGCAGTAGCGTAAACAAGTTTACAAGAGAACCTTGATTTCTTTTTTTTGTTAAAAAGGGGAAATCGGTAATGTGACCCCAGCAGCATCCAAAAAAATCAAAAGTAGGAATCTGCACTTTAACACATTTCACATCTACAAACCTGATTGGAAAACAGGGGGCAGAGAAACACATGTATAAACACAGCCAACAGACCGTTCCTCCTCCCTCCCCTCTAGAAACGTACTGCATTAAACGTCCTTGTGTTACTGTGGCTTTATTTCTTTATCTTCAGTGCCACTCAATACAGCTCATAGCCTGCGGCTAGGTTTGGAAAAAAGCACAAGAATCAAAGAAAGGTGCTAACCTCCAAACCTAGTGAGGTGCTTCAGTAGCGCCCCGCGGGGGACATGACCGGGGGCCTCATGCCCATGGGGGGCCCGGCCTGGTAGGGGGGCCCCATGGGAGGAGCCTGCCCATAAGGCGGCATCCCCCCAGGCAGGTAGGCAGACATGGCCTGGGGAGGGGCCCCATACTGACCTATATGGGGGGGGGGAAAAACACATTTTTATTCACAGCCCTGGGACATACCAAAACGGCCTGCTCTATTTTCCTCCTCGCTCACTCATTTTGTACATCCAGATAATCATCATCACAAAAAGTGCTGTAGGCAAGAGCCATTATTTGAGGGTAATTTGTTAGAAATGGTATAGCCATCAGTCAGCTATTAGTGGGTGAAATGCTCTGTGAATATATCTGTTGAGTCGACTGCACCTGCCTCTGTATGACACTATTTAGATTGTATACCACTCCGGGCAAATTTGTGATCGATAAGGGCATCTCTTCCATGATCAGTTCAGAGAAACCAGCTTGCCAGTCAAACAGAGGGAAGGGATGGTTTCAAAATCGTGGCCTCTACTTTCCACTCCCTCCTCCAACTCGAGTCGTACCTACAGCACCTTTAACTGAAACCGGTCCGCTAGCAAAGTTCAAACAACAGTCGTGTTCTCATTAAAGAGTCTTATGATCCAATTTAGGCTCAATCTACCTTCTGAGTTCAATTCCCCCAAAGCGGAGTCATTTGAGTGTGTGTGAGCGTGACATCTCTTACCGTGCATGGGGTGTCTCATGCCAGGCTGCTGAGGCATACCTTGATGCATGGGCATCATGCCGCCCACCGCGGCCACGGGCTGACCCACCATGTGGGGCTGGCCCACCATGTGGGGCTGGCCCACCACATGAGCCTGCCCCACCACATGGGGCTGACCCACCACCTGGGGCTGACCCACCATGTGGGGCTGAACCACCCTGGGCAGCAGGCGCTGGTATCGGGGAAACTGAGCCTTTCTCTCCTCCTGGTAGGGGGGGAAGAAGGGAGGGTAGACAGAGGAGGATCTCTTCAGTGCAAAATCAAGCAAGACAGGATGTAAAAAATTATTAAAAAACCCCACAAAACAATCTTCTGGGGACTTTTTAAAGTCAATGCTCACAATTGTCAATTGCGTATAAATAATTTACAACCCTGAGACATGGCTTACGATAAAGGCAATTTAACGACTTATTTGACAGTGAGGAAAAAAGTAATGCATGGAATACAAATGAGTAATAATAATAATTTAGTAGTAATCAATCTACATTCAAAGACTTATGCACATTTTTTGTACACACATAGTCATTACTTACTGTGAAAGGTCATAGTGCAAAGTTCAGACTCAAAATTCAAGATTTAAGCATTCAAGTACAATGGATGCTTACTCCCCATTCCCTCCCGCAGTATGAATTTCCTACAACAATACAATAAACTATACTAAATACTATACTAAAAACAAAGTATACTTACCAGCGAGATATCCTCATCAGGGTGGATCAACTTACTGGTTGCACTCACTATGGTGAGGGTAGTGGGCTTACTGTTCCCCGGGACAGGGGGCTTGGCCCCGCCGCCGCTAGAGAAGTTAGGAGAAGAAAAGGACAAAGAGGAGGAGGAGGTAGGGGGCTGGGTGTAGGCAGGGAATGTTGCTTTTGGGGGCTCTGAGGAGGGCGAGCTGTGAGAGGGAGCAGCCAAAGCACTCGCCTGTGTGTGTGTGTGTAAGAGAGAGAGTGAGTGAGTATGTGTGTAGGAGGGGGGGGGGGGGGGAGAAAGAGAACAGAGATCAGCCACATGCAGATGTGCACAACTTTATATTTATATACTATTCCTTCACAGGCAGGGTATTCAGTCTTCAGTCTAAATGATGTGCAATGCCTTCCCCTGGTCAGGCATCCTGGCCTTGGCAGTAAGCCTTGTTGGTCTATGTCCAATATATAGCATTGCAGGAAGTGTACACCATCTAGTGGTTAAGTTCCAAAGCTGAGCAAGTAAAGCGCTGTGCTTTACTTTAAGTTGTACACTAGTGTAACATATTTACCTGCGCAGCGCTGGGGAAGAGGGGCTTGGTGACGGCTGGCGGGGGGGGAACAGCAGGCCGGCTGGCCATGCCTGCAGCTGTTCCCGGGGGCTGACCCATGAGGGGCATACCAGGCCTCTGGGCCATGTGGGGAGGCATCCCTGGAACAAACAACCACATAGGCTCAGGGTCACGTTGAGTTAAGAGAAGTCCCTCAGTCACAGCATCACAGGGGTGGACGCCACATGAAAACGCTTTGTCAACTATACTGCCCTACCGAGAGGCAAACTGCAGTACTTGCATCAATATCACAAATGGCTTGGTTTTCAGTGTTAAGTAAAAAATACTATTATTTAAACCATGAATAAAATACAGTTACTCATGTTTCTATTCAGATTGTTGTTTTGAAGATGAAGATGAAGATTTGTTGCATTTCTTACTACAAACTATTTGTTTCCAACTGTTATTTAGAAGTCTATACATTTTAAAGGTTTAGAAGATAAAAAAACAAAAAAATGGGCAACTACACACTCAAATAAATTAGGATTATGTGTTCTTCTCATCAACAGCTTTATCTCCACTACTTCATTGGCAAAAGACCTGCTTTGGTTTTGTAGTGCAATTGTTACACTTTGGTTCCCCTCAAAAACGACACTTTTGTATATATATAAAATAAAAAAACATATCCACATGTTAAGTTTGGGTCATACCTTCACCAAAGAAGGCAGATGTGTGCTGTTGACCTTTGAACACGTATGTCACCCCTCTAAACAACACGTCAACATTCATGAAGCAACAGTACCATCAAAATGCTCCATTGCATTTTATTAGGGAACATACAAATACAATAAAAAAAACAGCACAGAAGGAACTGAGAAAGAGCTACTTAAAAAAGGTTTTCAAAGTAGTTACCTGGGGGCATGCCTGGCATCCCTGGCATCATGGGGGGCATCATGCCTCCCATCTGCATCATGCTGCATCAGAGAGAAGCACAGGGACACCCAGAGAGTAAGTTAGCAAAAGGAGTGAAACACCAGCCACACACACTTGACATCATGACTTTGTAATACTTTGTTTAGAGCAGGGCTTCTCAAACTCCGGACCAAACTGCAAATCAATCCGGACCGGATCCCGTGTCACATAAGATGTAAATTATATTTAGTTTATAATAGTTAGTAATTATTTAGTTGATTTGCTTGTGTCTGAGGCATTGAGAATGACGTGAATATATATTAACTTGTGTGCGCAAGCGTGACACGCATTGCAGACCCAAGTTAACTTTGGTTTTTACTTTTGTGAAAGTGAAAGTCCAATGCTCCCATTGGGGAGGGGCGAGGTGTTTTCCCCCCAATCAGAAGCGCAGCGTCATTGTTATGACAATTAGTGGTCACTGTTAGTCAGGGACCTGCACACGTTATTGTGAATGCTTGCATCATGTCGTTCTCAAAGTCCCCAAAGCAAAGGAAAATTGATTAAAAAAAAAGAACAGAATTCAAAGAAGAATGTACAGAGAAATGCCACTATGAATCAAAGCTTTTTTAAACAGCAGTATCTCCAGAACAAAGAGGTGAGGACAGCAAAACGTACTCCGTTAAAATCTTACTGTCAAGCCACAAACAGACTGTTTGTCAGATCTATGACAACGCCTGAGAGAGCAAATGAAGCCTCACTCCAAGTGACCTGGGTTTTGGGCAAGCACAAAAAGCCCTTTTCTGATTCAGAAGTAGTGAAGGAGTGCATGACTGAAGTAACTGAGAATTTGTTGGAGGGTAAGGAGAAACAGGAGATAGGAGAGAGTCTGAGAAACAGGAGAGTCTGAGAAAATTAAGAAGATACCCTTATCAAGCTCCACTACAACCAGGAGAACAGCTGATAGACGACATCAAAAATGCAGAGTGAATTTCACTGGCTGTTGATGAATTAACTGACGCCCAGCAATGCGTCTTCGTTAGGTTAAAGTGAGGCAAAGGGAACGTTTTGTGAGGACATATTAGGCCTCAAACCCCTCTATAGCCGCTGAATGAAATGGGAATTGACCTCAAGACTGTGGTGTCCATTGCAACTGATGGAGCTCCAGCTGTGACTGGGAGAGAGAAGATGGCTGTTCAGCACATGAGAGTACCACCCAGACCTGCTGTCATACCACTGCATCATTCACCAGTCAGTGCTGTGTGCCAATCTTGGAAAATAATAATCAGATGTCATGGAGACAATTATGAAGCTAGTGAACTAGCCTCCTCAACACTTCAGCACTGCCTTTTGCGTGTTTCTGACAAAGGTAAGTTTATGACTCTTGGTTGCATTGCATGATGGCCAGTCATCTTAACATTTAGCTTTATTTAATTATTTTGAGTTCATAGTAAAGAAAAGTGTGTGTCAGTCACTCACACCAGAGTGCAGCTTATGATGACATTCTGAAAATATGAAGTGTGTGGCCTTTTTGATGGATGTGACATCACATCTAAATGAGCTCAACTCCAATGCCAAGGCAACAGTGTGTGACCTGATGTCAGCAACACCTTCCTTCTAAAGAAAGTTGGAGATCCTCAGGGGTGACATAACAGTCACACCAACTTACAAAACCGTTTTGATTATTTCAGTCTGTGTAAGCAAGTCCTGCTCTGTATTGGATCTCCATTTCTGGTGAAGAATGTTCAAGAATTCTCAAGAGAGGCACAGAGCATCTTCCCGTGGGCAAATATTTAATCTATGCAAACCAAGCTAATAGATCTCCAGGAAAATGTTTCTCTGAAGGAGGTGGACTGTGACCATTTGACATTCTGGACAAAGATGGCTACTGCAGCCAATTTCCCCCACCTTCAAAAGGTGGTCATTAATTTCATCATGTTTGGTTCCACATATTGCTGTGAGTGGATTTTCCACGATGAACATTGTGAAAACACATACCGCAAATGAACACATGGGTCAGTGAGGTTCAAGACGTTGGCTACAGGCTAACAGTGCCATTTATCCCACTAGTTCAAGCCACCATACTGTACTATTGAATGTTTGTGTATAGGTTATGGATGTTGATTTATGTCATGCACTTTATTGGCATTGTTCCGGACCCTTGACCTTTAATAAAATTCACAAGTGGACCTTCAATAAAAAAGTTTGAGTACCCCTGGTTTAGAGCAATGCCGGGTTCTCCAAGATTTGTTTTTACATGGTGGCAGATATGCTCCGGCCCACTCACAAAACTCATATCATCCATCAGTCGCTTTGTTTTTTAACATGCTGATGAATGGTTAATCGACTCCTGTTACAAGGTTTTAATGTTGTTGTTTTTACTTTTTCTGGCCATCTGGCATACAGAATTGTTTGTGCGTACGGTTTTCACCTTTAAACGGAAAACCAGTGTCTTAATTGGAACTGGGTCGTGTTGCTAACAACAGCGCCATACAGCCACGATTTACCTTGCAGCACTGCTCAAAACCTCGACAGAACAAGACCTAAAATGGAATAATCCGGTATGTGTCATCCTTTCTACTACGAGGCGCCGCCCAACATGATGAAGCCACATGCTTGCAGCTTTAAGTTCTCTTATACGAACAAGAAACCTGATGACAGCTGGTACACAGGATGGGTTATTCAAAAGGTCCAGAAGCTAGTGATGAAAGGGGGACAGAAGGCTTACCCTGGTGGCATCCCGTGCATGTGTCCGGGAAGCATGCCGTGCATCATGGGTGGGACGCCCGGCATCATTGGAGGCATTCCTGCTTTAGAAAAGGCATCACGGTGAGCAACACAGGACAACATCCTACAGGGTTTAGGAGACTGTTGCAACTCTATGCACCCACAGAACACCACAGTAGTCTGTGGTCATGGAATTAAAAGGGCAATTTCTCCATACTTGCTTCACTATTTAGATATTTAATACCCATGTGAGCAACACCCCCTCCCCCCCCAATTCATTCATCAAACTATGTTGGACTCATTGTAAAAAACAGGTTCCTGTTTCTCATGACGGATTGTCCTAATGAAAGAATTGCCCTTCCTTTTCCATAAATTACTTCATTTTAAATGTCAAACGTTAGAAACAAAGACCTGGCTCTACTTCCCGCATTTGTTAAGGAAAAGCAGCTAAATGTAAGCAAAAAATATTAACATAACGAGAAAGAAAAAAAGATTGTTGCCACATTCATTGGAAGGACAATATAGTAATATAGTCACGAGAAGCAGGGAGGTGGGTTTACAATGAGTAACATGTGTTTGATATTGAAACTATTGGGCTTCTGGGGGAACCCAGAAGTGGTATAAAGGGAAATTCCACTGTAAATGACACATTCAAGGGCAAGCAGACATGGTGCATATACTAATCACATCACCTGCCTCTGCTCAAGGTATGCGTTTATCCCATCACAGCAGTGCCTCAAATTCCATCTAGAGTACCGGACAATAAACTATTGGTTGTAAAGGAAAACATTGATTAGTGGGACTGGTAGCTTGCCTTGGTAGCCAGCAGGGGGCATAGCGGGGGCAGGCTGGGCCATGGCAGGGTTGTAGCCGGCTGGGGCAGGAGCAGCTGCCGGGTGTTGAAACGAGGGCCCTGGCTCGTCGTCATCGTCATCATCTTCCTCGTCCGAATCCTCCTGCTGCTTCTTTTTCTGGCTTTCTGGAGGGCCACAGACAGAAAACATGGAGGTTATGGATCCAACAGGTTTTGAGATTAGCCATCTAAAATGTCCACAACGTGACACGGCAGGTGGCAAAACGTTGTGCCATTTCCTTTTGAACTAGACATTGTTATTGTATCATCAAAATCTAAACTTGAACACGACGTCCATTCAATATGAATAGGTGACTTGTACAGTACATTTTCCTTCTAAACTTATGGTTCCTGTTTCCGTCCAGGTCAAACAGAGTTAAACTTGGTTTTAGGTTATCCAATTGTCAGGTACATACCAGTTTCCAGCAAGTATGTAGCTACACCTGCTTTACGTTATCCAATTGTAAGGTATATACCAGTTGCCAGCAAGTATGTAGCTACACCTGACTTCTATATATATATATATATAAAATATATAGAGAAGCTGATTCAGCTTTTAGGTTTACCTTGAGATTTCTGTTCTAGCGTTCGCCTTCTATCTTGCATGTCTTTCTCTGGAATTCCTTCCATGCCATAGATCTCCAGCTCTATGTCAACTCTTCCAGGTATAGCATTTGGTACACCATCAATTGTCTCTTTGTGTACCTGAAGGAGACATGGGTAAAATGGTTATACTATAACAGGCACACCGGGCAATACATTTGTGCCAGTGGAGACACGATTAAAAAGCACCCACCTGCATGCAGTGGATGGCCAAACCTGGACCCGTGTATAGCTTTTTGTGGCATATGTGACACTTAAAATGTTTGGCTTTCTGGTGCTGGATGAGGATCTTCTCGTCGTCAAAGTCTCGATTACAGTACCTGGGGGATCCGAGTTAAGGATCAAGTTGGTGGACCACCGACCGCCATCATTATTCCAAGTCAACAACGCAGAACAAACACATCCGCCATAAACACTCCACGTATTAATTCGTTCTCATGAGGCCAAAAACGGTAGAATAATAAGTGTTAATCTCAAATGCTGACGGCGCTATGTCTTAAACACGGTCTAATAACCAAAAGTCTTCCTATTGAGCGTGTTAGAACCGCTGTGTGTTTACGACCAGGACGTCGATGCGGGCGGGGAATACGTTGCGACTAGCTGTTAATATGAAAACGCAATTCGTGAACAAACAAGTTCACAAACAAGTGACCGACTGAACGTGTACACGTGAATGAGACGGAAAAACGTTTCTTAAGACGAGAAAGATCCCTGCCTGTAATTAAACTAGCCAGCGTCATCGCCACCAGTTACACGTACCAGTATTACGCACATGGGCGTACTACTGGTTAGAGGATTAAAACAACGAACCCGGAACATGCATTTCGCGTTGGTTTACACGGTATTCATTCATTTCTCAAAGCAATAATACGCGATAATACGCTTGCGCGCAGACAGCCAACGGCGTAGAAATGAAGCTAAACGACTTTCCGCTTAGGCCTCGCTTTCTTTTGTCGAGCTACCGAGTAACGTCTTAGTATTCGAAGCTATTACAAAAGGATACCAGCACCACGGCTTCATCTGCTTCTTCTTCTTCCGCCCCATGGTTTGGAAATGACGACAAAGGTTCCGTGTAACACTTTAGAATCAGGTTTAAATATAATCTCGAACGGATGAAACACGCCGTGACCCCGTAACAACGCCGAAAATGGCGCTTTTAGCGGAGCAGTGTAAGTTGTACACACCCCCCACAATGCAACGCGTGGTCCTTATTTGACGCGCGCTTCAAAATCTCTCAGACTATTTTTTTTTCTACTATATATATAGATATTTTTCGTTTGATTTACAACAACATACATAATATCAGGACTACTTCAGATGTATAAATAAATAAATTCCACAATGAGATGTTAACTCAACACAAATACTAGTATTACAACGTGTAATTCCGTTATGGTCCCCTTGATGGAGACATTATACGATTTAAAACGACTGACAATTAATAGCTAAGACGCATAGAAGATTTGTCACAATGTGAATGAATGGGTAGCACACACACACACACACACACACACACACACACACACACACACACACACACACACACACACACACACACACACACATACAGACCCACGCACGCACACACACACACACACACACACACACACACACACACGGCTATAATATACAAATAATAGCATAACCATTTGTTTATTCACTGAATTGATCGATCAATACAATTGTTGCCGAATAGACTTTTTCAGAAATTGTTCACACGGCCCATCCCCACAGTCACAATTTATTTCACTCTGAGTTGAAAGATTACTCACGACAATACGATTTATGAAGTGCAAGAACAGAGGCTTCGTAGTGGACATCTTAATGCATTTGTCATGATGCCAACAGTGCTAGCCTACTCTCCATGTGGCTCCACTGGCTAGACTCAAAAGACAGCTGACAGCTCTTGGTTCCCTTCTCAGAATGCATTATGGGAGATTCTCATATATGTTCTTGCACTTCATTGATCACGTTGACGCTTGCTGCTTTCTCAAAGCCTGCTCTACAAATCAATCAGGAAACACTGGACTTCCAGCAGGTCTAAAGACTGCAGAACCTACTCGCTTAAGCCCACCACTTGTTTAGTGCTGTATGTATGAATGTGTGTGTGTGTGTGTGTGTGTGTGTGTGTGTGTGTGTGTGTGTGTGTGCGTGCGTGCGTGTGTCCATCAGAGAAATGTTACAATGGGTGTTTTGAGATGCTAGGACATGGGTTTGTTTGACTATTGTTGGGCCACCAAACACACACTCTTTCTCTCACACACACACACACACACACACACACACACACACACACACACACACACACACACACACACACACACACACACACACACACACACACACACACACACACACACACACACATAAAGGTTGAAGACTTGACAAAGGCCTTCCTCTGTTTGGCCCTCAGCTGAACTTGAGCCAGATCAGCTGAACTTGATAGAAAAAGTTAGTCTGGTGTAGCGTTATTGTGGACAATAAATAACTGCTATTGTCCTAACAACAGGGCACGCACACAGCTGCACCATGGAACTTGGAACTTGAATAAGAAACTGGAAAGAAACTGGGCTGGTAATTAAATAAAATTGTTTAATGTACTCCAGTATTTACATATCAAATCTACAAAATATGCACAATGCTAAAATATTGTCAACAATTTAGTTATGCATCATAGCCCTTATTATATACAATCCTAGATCATTTTTAACCAAATTAGTTTTGTTTTAAATATAGTTTAACCATACATTGTATACCTAAAATATCACAACGCAAACACCTTCCAGAACATGTCAATATCAACCAGTTAAAAAGAGCAATTGTATTTTAAAATATTCATCACATAATCATTAGTTTATATTACTATTGTGCAAGCGCTGTTCAACATGAGTCTGTGTAGAGCTCCGGGTTAGTCTCAATCTGAATTCAATTGGAGCGTAATACATTGTAATCTTGTGTTTATCCAGTAGTTTACTGTGTTTCTATTATACTAAAGGGCATATTGTTAATTTGTTTGTCCTGGACAGGAATATGTGCTTTTATAAACCTTTGGTTCCCAATTGTGAATACTGTTAAACCCGAAAAATCCTCATTTGTTTCTTTCCACATCCTTCTAAAGAGAGATTTGATTTGACTTCCTTGGCTATCCACCCAATGTCAGTTGGGACAACTATAGGTCATTACTGGCCGAGACTTTAGTTGCGGCATTAGCTTCAATTGTTTTTACCACACTTCAGTTATGTTCACAAAGAAGTTACAAAAGAGGCTAAGCGATGCTAACAAATAAAGCAGCAAGTGGTTGTGTGCACTCTTGTTGTCTCTTGTTGTCCCAGTGCTTGTGACAGACACTTTGGCAACATTTGTTTTTTCACAAAATAGAAACTTTGCATGGCACTTAAATGTCATCAGTGTTGTACAGAATGGTCGGAATGCCTGCCTCCACACACTAAGACGTTAAAACAAGCACAGGTTTGAGGCCTAAAATACTGCTTGAAAGCTGGAGACGTATCTCCCGAGAAAGCACAACACGCACACTGACTTGAGTACTTTAAATATCCATTCATAAATGTAATCATAACAGTACTGGTAGAGGGATACATTTTCAAACCCTCTGTTTTCCATCCCCCCCCCCCCCCTGTTACAGCAAAACAAGTTTACCAATCTCATCATATTTAGTTTACTTCAAATCTGTAGTGAAGCATGAAATAGACCCATAAAATCTATTTAATTTTATAGTGTTAATTTCCTGTTACAGAAGTAAGTGTTTGGTTTGAAGACATCTTACAGAACAAGGTCTTCAAGGCCGCAAGCCTATGTTAAAGCTGGTCGTACAGATGGATTCTAGCTGACATTTGGATGAAGTGCCAGCGTTGAGAGAAACAGGAGGGCCGAGCCATGTGTGATCCACTTGTTTAGTTTGGGGTGTTGGCTTCCTATTGGCTCACAACACAATTTCCCCATATTGGGAGCATCTCCCCCATTGACTAACACGACATGAAACAACAAACAAATGGCGGTCAGATGGACCCATCTAGCTCAAACGCTCGATCATCACCACTGTGTGTTGAGGGTGTTATATTCTCACTGGGGCCACCCATGTTCAAACTGTATGTGCGTATGTACGCATCCACCAAATGACAAGGGGAGAACGACAGTATTAGGAACGTATGGGATGGAGAAAGGGAAGGGGGCTTGTGGAATGCATGGATGAAACTCCAGTGAGCCTCAGGTGTCAAATGGTCCCCCTGAAGCGGAGCCCCCGGGGACAGCCCCCAGCGAGGGTATCTACTGCTGGAGGAGGGGGAGGAGCCACGTACCGGAAGCCCCCTCAGGGTACTGGCGGCAGCCGCACGTCCAGCAGGGAGTAGGCAAAGACGTTCCAGAAGACGGCACAGAGCACGAAGACGGTGTACACGCACAGGAAGATCCAGAAGAGGGACTGCTCCTGGAGCCTCTGCTCGTAGTTCTGGAGGATCACCACCCCCATGGTGAGCCCCACGGCCACCCCTCCCAGGTGGGCCACGAAGCTGGGGTTGGGGCAGGGGGGGAAGGCCGGAGGGTAGAACCGCAGCCAGACCGCCCGGCCAAACTCCACGCTCACTGACCGAGGGGAGAGAGTAGGACACGGGGGGCGTTATGCTACTATACGCATTCACACATTGGTCCACTGGCTTGTATTCAATGAAATAAATAAAAGTAGGGGAGGAAGGAATTTTGACAGTGAATTAGAGGGTCATTTTAGCAGACAAGCCAAACCAAATTTAAACCGATTGAGATCTGAGTGGTAAGAAGAAGCGATTACTCTATTAATGATGAAGAATCTGAATAGAAATTCTATGCACAGTGGCTAGTTTAACCAAACAAACTTAACGGAATTTAAATAGTGTGATTTGAGGGAGAAGCGTTATATTTACCTGTATTTAATTAAAATAAGACATACTATCTATCTATACTATATAGTAAAACCAGTTATGCACGTAAATCACGTAAATTGTCTAATCGCGAGCCAAAGACACCACCTTGTCACATTCAGCCATGCTTTCTGTTTACGTTTGGCGTCTGCATCTGGAACGTTTTGAGATCGTAAATCTAAAGTTTCACATCTGAAATTGAATTAAAAGTAAATGACTCAGGAGTTTTTTTGAACGCGGAATTAATGAATGAAACAAGATAGATCCTTGCATGATGATAACCCGCCCCCCAAAATTCTGATTGGGTATTCACCCGCGCAAAGAGCTCTGCTGATTGGTTCACCGACCATCTGGCTTGACCCACCCTAAGGAAGGATCGTCCTCCCTTAGGGTGGGTCAAGCCATGTTCAAAACTAGGACTCACCGGACGCTCGGGTCCGGCAGTTTTATAATGGACTTCAATGCGAAGCTTTGGGAGGCCGATCCTCCATACAGTAATTTTCAATAACAGTAGAGGGCGCTGTTGGTACTTTGACACAGGGACATGATTGTTGTGCCTTAAAGTGTTAAAATATTAATATTATCAGTATTTTCACAGATGAATCTGTTAAATGTATGTGTATTTATTTTTCTCTTGCAAGTACATTTTTCTCGGAAATGTTAGGGAGGATGGTCCTCCCTTTCCTCAATGGACGAGCCTCCACTGATGCACACGCACAATGTTGTTGTCATGGTCTAAATAAGAGTGCCTACCAAGGGGCGAATTTGTGCATCTGTTTGTTTGTTTGTTACCAAGTGATGCCTATCATTCGTCAGATGATTGTTTATTGGTAGTGTGTGGGTGTGGTCTTGCTGATCGTGGTCTCCCAGGGTTTGGTCTTATTTTTGTGACTTAGTTTCTATTTTGTTTATTTTATTACAGTGTATACATGTATTATCCTTTCAATTTATTTACGGAGTGAATTTTACATTTCTTGGCAGCTGAGGCGAAAGCAATTATAGATCATTCCTCTTCTACGGATAGCCCTTACACACCTCAACATGTGTGTGTGTGTGTGTGTGTGTGTGGGGGGGGGGGGGGGGGGGGTTACTGTGACAATTAGCAGTGACAGTTTTTTGTTAAAGGCCCTGCTCTTGCTATTCCTGGACCCCCTTGTTTGCATTCTGCTAACCAATGACTGGATCAGAGCCATCTTTC
>CM051003.1:14557625-14575125 GCA_027704905.1 Muraenolepis orangiensis
TTTCTCTCTCTCTCTCTCTCTCTCTCTCTCTCTCTCTCTCTCTCTCTCTCTCTCTCTCTCTCTCTCTCTCTCTCTCTCTCTCTCTCTCTCTCTCTCTCTCTCTCTCTCTCTCTCTCTCTCTCGCCCTCTCTGTAACTTTCACTCAGTCAGAGCAGCAGCAGACCATCCATCCTCCAAATTCTCTCCACCCACACACACCCATCTGCTGTCTTTCTGCAGCTGGGTATTGGTGTGCTGTGCACATTATTGATTCTGAGAGACATACAGGACACACACACACACACATGTACACATGTACAGACACACATTATCACCATACTTTGGCATCTCTTACAAGGGCAAATTGATTACATATTACTGTAGAGAAGAACAAAAAAAAAGGTTCTAGAAGATGGTGAAACTTTAATCACCATGCCAACAACCCCATCCACACCACTGCTGCTACAACACCATCAACATGGTAACAACACAATAACCATGGTAACAGATCATCGGCTGTGCACTGCCATGCATTGAAATCATTAGGACCAGAAGAAGGCCATCTACATCACAAATGACTCCAAACACTCTTTGCACTACCCCTCACCCCTACGACCCGGTCGCCCCAGCATCCGTACAACGACTACCAGGTTCAAGGATAGTTTTTATCCACAGGCAGTGAGCCTACTTAGCTACTAGGAGGAGTGCTGCCACGATCATGACATTGTCATTAACATTAAACTATAATACTTTGCTGGACTTTCTGGACTCATTACAGTGTCTGCACTGTTCTGCACTGTACCCATGATGCTGCTGCACTACTGGCACTTTTAAATGCTTTTTTTTTTTGCACAATTATATATTTGTGTTTTCAAAAATCATACTGTGGGAGGGAATGGGGAGTAAGCATTCCATGGTACTTGTTGCAAATGGTAAAAAAAAATCTTGAATCTTGAAAAAGGGGCGGCGATGGCCTGCCGCCATCTTGGTTGGTAAGCAGAGTACACATTTGAACAAAACAATGGCTGTCTCGGCTATGTCCGCTTCATTGAATATCGTTTTTTCACAGTATTACTCTTCTCTAGATGGTTCGACCAAAAACTGATATAAACAAAAGGCTTTAATGTGTGGATTTGATCCATATACATTGAAGAAATCCAATTTTTAGCGGATGTTTTCCTTTGGCCGTCTATAGAATATCCGGACAAAGTGAATTATCTGGTGCTTCAGACTTCATGGGCTACTAAACTTTTACAAAGCTTTCAAGAGTATGGAAGGCTACATTTCTTTCATATCAGGCTGGGTTAGCGATATTGTTGTCAAGAGTGTTGGAGAAAATAACGTTGTGCTTTTTGCTAGGGTAAGTGTTAAAGTGCTGATGGTGCTATAAGATGTGAGAACAAATTATTCAGTGTCAAAAAGTGGAATACAGAAGAGTAGTTTAACGTGTGGCTCAAACCTACCAACCGATATGGCCGACTTCCGGTTTTCTCGGAACTGATGACGTCATGTGCAACCAAAGAAAAGGGGACTCCTCTCTGCAATCTAATGTTTTGCAGGAAGTGAAGACAGCTCGTTTTCCTTGTTCAAAAATAATTCAATGTTTTTGCTCATGTACATTTGGAAAACTCAAAGGCACAGATCAACAGACGCCACATTCAGAGTGTGACTGAAAGAAAACAATGGTACTCAATTGTAATCGTAGAAACTGGTACTTTTAAACCAAGGGGAGATAATTGAATAGAGTTGTTAAAGCAACAGTTGGGGCCATGATCATTCCATTAACAACCGAACATCTGGAAACTCTACAATAGTAACACATGGAACAAGGGCAAATCATACGGCAACCAAATGAGCAATAGATCACGTGCAAACACTGGTCCACCCACACAGTAGTGGGGGAGCCTTTTGGCACAGTCTGGGGCCTATATGAATAGCGTGTCATTGGCAGACTTAGCAACGGTTGGTTATGTACTGTAGTGGAAATCCACATTGTATGACAGGTGGAAGGGGTGCGTATATATCCACCACTCCGGTCCGCCTGTATATACGACATATGCAAGTCCTTGATGCAAGTTTGAGGGGACAGTTTACACTGGAGCGGAGGGGTAATGCTGTTGTCTTGCTAAGGGTAGGCGTGCTGGTGTCTCCCTCTTTCTCGGGGGTAGCTGGAGGAGAGTCGGATGAATCACTGTAATAACTGTGATCATTCATCACACTCTCCCTGCAGGTGATTATCTTCCAGACACATACAGACACACAAACACACACACACACACACACACTCACTCACTCACTCACACACATACACACACGGGTATGTGTAAGTGTGTCAAGTCTATGGCATGCGTTGTCATTCATGGAAAGTCCTCATGCTCTGCAATGTGTCTCACAGACCTCTCCCCCGAGTCAGCTGGGTCCTGATTTGACCCTTGAATTCAGACCCACAAAACCTCCTGCTGAGCTCTTCTACTGACGAGGGAATGTTCTCCTTTTAATATATGTATATATTTGAATCTTTCACTCTCTCTCTAGTTCTCTGTCTCTTTCTCTCTCTCCCTTATGATAGTGTAATAAAAAAGCCAGTCAGACAAAACAAACATCACAGCCTACACACCTCGAACACACTCTCACATCCCCACTCTTCCCATCTCCAGCGTGTGTGTGTGTGTGTGTGTGTGTGTGTGTGTGTGTGTGTGTTTGTGCTTGGCATATGTGCACACACACAAACCGGCAGACACACCAGGAAACAAAGGAACCAAAGGAAGGAAGCAGAAGCATGACTGCCTGTTGGGCCTACTCGCAAGGTTATGGAGATAGCCACACGAACCACCGCTACCCAGCATCTTCTTCAACAACGCCAGATCCCTCTTCAACAAAGTGGACTGAAATTGAAACTACAGGTCTCCAACAACAAATACATGAAGGACGGTTTTATTATTTTAATAACAGAGACGTGGCTACACTCATATATCCCGGACGTAGCCATGGAGCTAGCAGGTCACTGGGACAGAATCAAAGACTCCTGTAAGAGTAAGGGTGGGGGTCTTTGTATCTACGTACACGGCAGCTGGTGTACTAATACCAACATTATAGATACACACTGCTGATTACATTAAAATGAATTGTCAAGTACAGTACAGTGAAAATGATTTGGCATCTAACCAGAGTGCAACGGAGTGAGTGATGTGGAGTACCTGACAGTTAAATGCAGGCCTATTTACCTTCCCTGTAAGTTTACAAGTTTATAGCTGTTTACATCCCACCAGACGCTAACGCTAGCATAGCCTTAAGCAAAGTGCTATAAACCCACAAGAGAGCACCTATCCCGAGGCAGCACATATCAAAGCCGGTACCATGTGGATTTAAAGGCAGTTCTCCTGAAACTTCAACAGCACATCAAATGTGCCACTAAGGGGGAAAAATACATTAGATCAAGTTAATTCAAACTTCAACTCAAACCATTAAGAATGGCTTTCGGTCCACACCACTGCCACACGTTGGCCAGTCCGACCACCTATCCCTGCTCTTAACCCCATTGGACACCCCGCTCATCAACTACTGTGTTGACAATGTCACTGTCGACAAACGCATCCGGGGTTTACCACAACCAAAAGCCCTGGATGACAAAGGAGGTCAGGACTCTCCTTATGGACCACAACACCGTCTCAGGTCCGGCGACGGAGCCTCATACAGTGCTGTGTGCTACTAAAGCAGCCCACAAGAGGAAGATCGAGGACCACCAAGAATGACCCACAGCGGGTGTGGCAGGGCATCCAACTACAACTTCCCACAGTGACACCTCATAGGCAGAGGAACTTAATTTTTTCTTTGCTTGCTTTGAGGTGGAAGCAACGGAGTCAGCCTCTAACAGCCACATCCTCACCGTGAAAGAGCATTACGTGAGCAAAGCAAAGGCCCTGATGGGGTGTCAGGAAGGGTGTTGAAGACATGTGCAGATCAGCTTTCCAAGGTCTTCAAATAGATCTTCAAGCAGTTCCTGTATAACTCCATCATCCAACCATGCCTGAAGACTGCCACAAATATCCCACTGCCACAGAAGACTGTCATCAGCGGCCTCAACGACTACCATCCCCACACTGGTCATCATGAAGTGCTTTGAGACCGGTTCTACAGACAATGCCCACCCCAGCCACGAACTGTATTCACTTTTACCGTCAGGCAGGCGATACCGCAGTGTGCCGTACAATAGACTCAGAGATAGCTTCCACAGTCAGGCCATCAGGCTGCTGAACAAGGGCGTATAGCATATAATAATGTATATTTTATTACATTGATTTATATATAAATATTGCTCTTTTTCTTTTCTGTGCCGATATATTGCATTTTATAAATTGCATTTTTATTTTCTATATTTAACTTTATACAGTTTTGTACTTTTTTTTTAAACTTCTTTTATTCTATTGTTTTATTTTATTTTATCTTATTTTTATAACTGCTGTCTGTCGTCGGGTATTCACTGCTAGTGACAATAAACTTGACATGACTTGACTTGACTCCACAGCCAGCCTCTCCCCGACCTTCGACCCATACCAGTTTGCCTACAGAGCAAACAGGTCTACAGATGATGCCATCTCCACTGCTCTTTATGCTGCACTGACCCACCTTGAGCAAGGGGAGCTGTGTAAGGATGCTCTTCAGAAACATTAGCTCTGCCTTTAACATCATCCTACAGGGCAGACTGGTCACAAAACTATTGGACTTTCTCAACCAACCTGCAACTGGATCAAAGACTTTCTGTCCAACCGCTCCCAGACTGTTAGACTGGGCCCCCACCTCTCCCCCACCCTCACACTCAGCACCGGCTCCCCACAGGGCTGCGTGTTGAGCCCCCTCCTCTACGCCCTCTACATCCATGACTGCACCCCCACCCATTCCAAAGGCAACGTGGTGTTCAGTAGGGCTGGGCGATATGGACTTAAAATTATATCACGATATTTCATGGTATTTATCGCGATAACGATAAATGACGATAAATGACCAAAAAAATATATATATATATCTTAATCCTTACCATCATCAAATACGTAAGGGATAATGAACGGAACGCTCATTAATAAGTCGGTAGTCGGTCCCGACTTATTATGATTTACTTCCGCAGAGAAAAAAATAGTTCTCCGAAGTTGAGGCGTTGCTTGGCAACTGGCGCAAACAATTCAGCAATTCTATCAGCAAGTCAGTATTTTCCGTCAGGAAAAGTGAACGGGACTACTCGCAGAGTGATATGATGAACGGGACTACTCGCGGAGTGATATGATAGCCGTGAATTGAAGCCAATTCCAGCTCCTTTTTTCTCCATTAACTCCTCCTCGCCTACGTTTGGAACTCCGCCTTCCGCCATTGTTGTTCTCCTTCTACATGCCCACGTTTGTCGCATATGTAAACACATCATTAATTATCGTCATTACCGCGGTATGACAAAATACTTATCGTGGGGAGGACTTATCGCGATAAACGATAAACGATACGGTATGGCACAGCCCTAGTGTTCAGAGAACAATCTCACTCTGAACTCTGGACTTTCGGAAGTACGATGAGGACCCGAAACCACTGCACATCAACAGTGTGTGTGAGGAAATGGTCCCTGATTTCAGGTTCCTGGGCACGCACATCACTAAGGATCTCTCCTGGGCTACTAACATTACCGCAGTAGTCAAGAAGGCACTCTACTTCCTGAGGATCCTCAGGAAAAACAATCTGCAGGAGAAGCTGCTGTGGTCCTTTTACGGCTGCTCCATCAAGAGTGTGCTGGTTTACTGTATCTCTGTGTGGTAAGCCAGCTGCTCAGAAGTAGACAGGAAAGCCCTTCAGAGGGTCATCAACACCGCCCAGAAGATCATAGGCCCACAGCCGTCCTTGGAAGAGACTTTCCATTCCTGCTGCCTCAGCAGAGCAGCCAACATCCAGAAAGACTCTCCCCACCCGGGACATAACCTGTTGGAACTGTTGTCTTCTGGGAGACGCTTCAGGTCAATCAAGTCACAGACTAGACTTAAGAGACTCATAGACTTAAGACCAGTAACCCTCTCTCTAACCTTGTCTCACCCTCTCATCCATTCAGCCCCTCTAACCTAGTCTCATCCTCTCATCCAATCACCCTCTCCAACCTAAAGTCTCACACTTTCTCTAACCTAGTCTCATTGTCTCATCCATTCAACCTCTCTCTAACCTACTCTCACCCTTTCATACATTCACCCTCTCTAACCTACAGTCTCATCCTCTCATCCATTCATCCTCTCTCTAACCTAGTCTCACCCTCTCATCCATTCACCCTCTCTAACCTACAGTCTCATCCTCTCATCCATTTACCCTCTCTCTAACCTAGTCTCACCCTCTCATTCATTCACCCTCTCTTTAACCTTGTCTTACCCTATCATCGATTCACCCTCTCTCTAACCTAGTCTCACCCTCTCCATTCACCATCTCTATCTTGCAGTCTCACCCTCTTATCCATTCACCCTCTCTAACCTAGTTTCATCCTCTCATTCATTCATCATCTCTCTCTAACCTAGTCTCACCCTCTCATCCAGTCATCCTCTCTAACCTAGGCTCTTAAGCCTATAATACGTGTTTAAACACGTATTATATAATCAGAGCTGGGCTTTTTACTGATTTGTTCCCTCAAATTCTCGCCTCTCTTATCCATTCACCCTCTCTCTAACCTAGTCTCATCCCTCATCCATTCACCCTCTCTCCAATCTAGTGTCATCCTCTCATCCATGCACCCTCTCTAACCTACATTCTCATCCTCTCATCCATTCACCCTCTCTAACCTAGTCTCACCCTCTCATCCATTCACCCTCTCTAACCTACAGTCTCATCCTCTCATCCATTTACCCTCTCTCTAACCTAGTCTCACCCTCTCATTCATTCACCCTCTCTTTAACCTTGTCTTACCCTATCATCGATTCACCCTCTCTCTAACCTAGTCTCACCCTCTCCATTCACCATCTCTATCTTGCAGTCTCACCCTCTTATCCATTCACCCTCTCTAACCTAGTTTCATCCTCTCATTCATTCATCATCTCTCTCTAACCTAGTCTCACCCTCTCATCCAGTCATCCTCTCTAACCTAGGCTCTTAAGCCTATAATACGTGTTTAAACACGTATTATATAATCAGAGCTGGGCTTTTTACTGATTTGTTCCCTCAAATTCTCGCCTCTCTTATCCATTCACCCTCTCTCTAACCTAGTCTCATCCCTCATCCATTCACCCTCTCTCCAATCTAGTGTCATCCTCTCATCCATGCACCCTCTCTAACCTACATTCTCATCCTCTCATCCATTCACCCTCTCTAACCTAGTCTCACCCTCTCATCCATTCACCCTCTCTCTAACCTAGTCTCACCCTCTCATCCATTCGCCCTCTCTCGAACCTAGTCTCACCCTCTCCATTCACCCTCTCTAACCTACAGTCTCATTCTCTCATCCATTCACACTCTCTCTCTTACCTAGTCTCACCCTCTCATTCATTCACCATCTGTAACCTAGGCTCTTAAGCCTATAATAAGTGTTTGTTGTGCTGATGTCCCAGTACAACAAACACTCATTAAATAATCAGAGCTGGGCTTGTGGGCTGATTTTCACTGATTTGTTTCCTCAAATTTTCTCTTCATCACCTTGGCTCTCTCTCGCTCCAATTCTATCTCTTGAGTTCCAATATGGCACCATGAAAAGCATTTTTTTCTGTTTTACAAAAACAAATGCTGTATGAGTATGTGTGTGTGTGTGTGTGTGTGTGTGTGTGTGTGTGTGTGTGTGTGTGTGTGAGCCATGTGTGCATGTGACCTCACCAGCCAGGACACCACAGACGTAGATGAGTGTGATCCTCAGAGCTCCGTGGACCATCTCCAAAGGAACTCCCACCAACAGCTGCATGGCCATGTTCAGACTCAGGTGTTCGATCCTTAGACACACACACACAGACGGACACACACACACACACACACAAACACAAACACACATACATTACATTACGAGTTACACCATTTAACAACAAAAAAGTAAAAAAGAGTGCGTGTGTGTATGTGTGTGAATGTATAATGTATAATATTTTTATCACAGTGTCACAGTGGCAAACACACAAGAGTACATCATATCACCATCATAGTGCATACCCAAAACCACTAGATATATAAACACCAAAAAGTGCAGGCATTAACACACACATGCACACCAGCATACCAGCACACCAGCACACACACACACACACACACACACACACACATTGCCCTTCATGCTTGGGAATTTCAGTGCCACAGCAGAATTTAAAAAGACAATTGTAGCATAATCCTGCTGCTTCTGGCTTCTCACATTCTCTACCCTCTCTCTGTCTGTCTCTCTAACCTCTCTCTGTCTATGTTTCTCTACCCCTCTCTCCGAATATGTTTCTCTATCCAGCTCTATGTCTATGTCTCTCTACCCCTCTCTTTGTCTATGTCTCTCTCTACCCTCTCTCTATGTCACTCTACCCCTCTCTTCCTTCCATCTTCTGTCCCTAATTGTGTGTTTTCTCCCCTACTTTGTTCTCTAACTGCCCTCTCTCAACAGTCTACCAGACAGTCAGCTCAGTAAAACTCCACATGAGATATCCAATGACAAACAAGGATCTAAAACAACACAGACATAAAACACACACAGTGACAAAGACACACACACAGTGACAAACACACAGACATAAAACACACACAGTGACAAAGACACACACACAGTGACAAACACACACACACACACACACACACACACACACAGTGACATACAGGTACACAGTGACATACACGTACACACACACACACACACACACAGTTACACACACACACACACACAGTGACACAAACACACACACACACACACACACACACACACACACACACACACACACACACACACACACACACACACACACACACACACACACACACACACACACACACACACACACACACACACACACACACACACACACACACACACACTGTTGTGAAACAAGCATCCTCCAACAGCAAACACAGACAAATCAAACACCCACACAGACTACAGCAAAGACAACACAAACCGTCCAGTTCCCAAATAACAGAGACAGACCTTGTGTGAGAATCTGCCATGCATAGACCTGCATGGCGGGCTTAAGTATCCTTTTTCAAGAATACAAATTCTGCACTAACACACGCTTTTCAGCATGTGAACACACTTTATTGTTTATTTTACTACTGCAGTTACCGCAACATCGTATTTTACCACTGCTGCTAACTTCAACAGCCACAGAGTGTTGTGACTGTTGTAGACTGCTTTTCACTTGCTGTCTATCCTATGTCTCTGTCTCTATGTGTGTGTATCTCTCTCTCTCTCTCTCTCTCTCTCTCTCTCTCTCTCTCTCTCTCTCTCTCTCTCTCTCTCTCTCTCTCTCTCTCTCTCTCTCTCTCTCTCTCTCTCTCTCTCTCTCTCTCTCTCTCTCTCTCTCTCTCTATATCCTTGAAGTCTGCAATAACAGTCAAGGTAATCCTCTGTGTGTGTGTGTGTGTGTGTGTGTGTGTGCCTATTTATAAACTGTCAGCGCTGCTGAACTCACATCGTAAAATATTACAGTTGATATTTATTGCAGGCTGCTGTGCTGCTGTGTATAGAATTAAATAAGCATTAGGCTAGATTAGATGACATTTGAAATAAATAAATATATATATTACAAATAATAAAAGTTCACACTTATGTTATGAACACGTCAAATTAAACACAATATATTATTACAAATAATAGAAGTTCACACTTGTTATATTAAAATGTCATACATTTCAAGTCTTTGTAAAGATGCATGTACGTTGTCAAAAACCGCATGTTTAGATCAGTAAGTGTGCGAGTCACACATAACTAAGTCTGTAACGGATGTGTCGCAGAAACACTTCATGAAAACTGCATGACGATGATGTAATCCAATAATGAGGACATGTTATCCAATAATAAACGTATGGAGTAGAGGTGTATCAAGTGTGATCCAGCAGTCATTAGTCTGCACTGTGAGACAGTGGGTGTTAGCAGTAACAGTAGCATAGCATATCTCTCACTAGCCCACTCTGAATCAGAGGGATATCACATTAGCCGGGGTGATGTCTCCCCTCGAGGGGGGGGGGGGGGATGGGCATATTTAAACAAACACTCAGGGTATCAGTTACAGAGGGCCACCAAAACACCTGACCTCATCTGATGTTTAAAAAAGCCAGATGAGATTAGCACTAGCGACCACGATTAGCCCAAAGCATATATATATATATATATATATAAATACATATATATATATATATAAATACATATATATACACATAAAAGTGTTTATCTCTATCTGCTGTTGGCAAATTTTGAGTGATCAGTGATTGATCATATCTAGATCTCCCTCGTAAGAGCATTTCTATAGAAATCATCTGCTGATAGTCTCTGAGCACTAAGTACTCTAAACACATACAGATACATATACACATACAGATACATATACAGAGTGAAAATTGTGCCTCATATTTGTAGCACCACACAAACAAGAACTAGAATCAAATTGTTTTAATGATGCAAAAGCACATGGATGGAGAAAATAGCATGGCTGCATTTTTCCTCTCACTTCATCGAGGACTTTTTCCAAATACATTATTTTGACAGTCTATCCTGTTTGCTGTGGGCTTATAGCAGATGTGGGATGATAACAGTACCGCTTTGTCAAATATGGAACAGATTTTTTGCAACAACCGTCTCGTCTCGTCCTGTGTGGAACTGAGCCATGTCCAGGTCACACCCCTCCTCCTAACATTCATATAGTCTCTAAGAGGTACCATCAGGTCTCAACGCAACTGACATTTAAGGCTAGATGTAAGGCAAGGTGTGTGTGGAGTGTGTGTGGTTGGTGGCTGGTTGAAGCAGCCTCACATCGCCTGAGTCAGACTGATTAGAGTCTGGGGCTGCTGGGTGAGGCTGCACACCTGTGGGTCCTTTGTAATCAAGGCCCACAGGTTAAACCAGCCACCACCACACCACACACACTCGAGAGGAGCACTAGCTAGCATGGACCATCTGCTCTGTTCACCATTCAAGAACAAAACTCTACCATAAACCAGTTTCCTCCTCACCCTGTGTCCTGTGTCCTCTGGAGGAGTTTAAAGTAGCCATTTTAATGGCAGTGTCGACTGCTACAGTGTGTTTCGGGCCCTATTCCGCTGTGTTTTACACCCTAGTTCGATTCCTGTTCCGCAGTGCTGGACTCGCTGTAATTAAACCCTGAGCAACCGGCCTACCCGATCAGCCAATGAAATGCAGACACAGTGTCATGGGGCAATTACAACTAACCTGTTCACCTGAGTAAGTTCAGCTATCTTAGGTCCTACTTATGAGTGTATACATAACAGACACAACGGTCCGTTATGTGTAGCAGTTGCCATAATGTGGACATCAGTGTATCGGACGATGAACTAGTGTGGGTGCTGCGTTGTGTGACGCAATGTTCTCAGTTTACCCATCAGTCTCCATTTTCTCAATTTACCAGACGGTCACAAGCTTATGGTAGCGATACAAAATAACAGGATTACAGCGAGGTGTTGGCCTTGTTGTACCACACTTTGTAATCTCTCTCTCTGCTGCGTTTTGGCTTCTGTCGTCCCACAGTTTAGCAGTCTGTTTCGGTGTAATGGATCCGGTCTGCTGGTCATCATTTATCCCGTGCTTACTGCTGGAACTCGTCGTGCCGGGCAGCAATGGGAGGTCAGAAGAGAGTATCGGCTACACTCCCAGACAGAAAGGTCCTGGGGTTCACACTGCCATCCCTAAACAAGACGCCTAACCACCTACATGCACCTGAATGTATTTGTTGAATTAATTCATTATACAGTACATGAGTCCACTGACTAAAGTATCAAGCTGTTCTCTGGTTATTCTTTGTTGATTCATAATGGTACTGTCATGTTAGTGTAGTGTAGTGTAGTGAAACTGTCATGGTAGTGTAGTGTAGTGAAACTGTCATGTTAGTGTAGTGTAGTGTAGTAAAACTGTCATGGTAGTGTAGTGTAGTGAAACTGTCATGGTAGTGTAGTGTAGTGTAGTAAAACTGTCATGGTAGTGTAGTGTAGTGTAGTAAAACTGTCATGGTAGTGTAGTGTAGTGTAGTGAAACTGTCATGGTAGTGTAGTGTAGTGTAGTGTAGTGTAGTGTAGTGTAGTGTAGTGTTGTGAAACTGTCATGGTAGTGTAGTGTAGCGAAACTGTCATGGTAGTGTAGTGTAGTGTAGTGGTAGTGTAGTGTAGTGTAGTGTAGTGTAGTGTAGTGAAACTGTCATGGTAGTGTAGTGTAGCGAAACTGTCATGGTAGTGTAGTGTAGTGTAGTGTAGTGGTAGTGTAGTGGTAGTGTAGTGTAGTGTAGTGTAGTGTAGTGTAGTGAAACTGTCATGGTAGTGTAGTGTAGCGAAACTGTCATGGTAGTGTAGTGTAGTGTAGTGTAGTGTAGTGGTAGTGTAGTGTAGTGTAGTGTAGTGTAGTGTTGTGAAACTGTCATGGTAGTGTAGTGTAGTGTTGTGTAGTGGTAGTGTAGTGTAGTGTAGTGTAGTGTAGTGTAGTGTAGTGTAGTGTAGTGTAGTGAAACTGTCATGGTAGTGTAGTGTAGTGTAGTGTAGTGTAGTGTAGTGTAGTGTAGTGTAGTGTAGTGTAGTGTAGTGTAGTGTAGTGAAACTGTCATGGTAGTGTAGTGTAGTGTAGTGTAGTGTAGTGTAGTGTAGTGTAGTGTAGTGTAGTGTAGTGAAACTGTCCTGGTAGTGTAGTGTAGTGTAGTGAAACTGTCATGGTAGTGTAGTGTAGTGTAGTGTAGTGTAGTGTAGTGTAGTGTAGTGTAGTGTAGTGTTGTGAAACTGTCATGGTAGTGTAGTGTAGTGAAACTGTCATGGTAGTGTAGTGTAGTGTAGTGTAGTGTAGTGTAGTGTAGTGTAGTGAAATTGTCATGGTAGTGTAGTGTAGTGTAGTGTAGTGTAGTGTAGTGTAGTGTAGTGAAACTGTCATGGTAGTGTAGTGTAGTGTAGTGTAGTGTAGTGTAGTGTAGTGTAGTGTAGTGTAGTGTAGTGAAACTGTCATGGTAGTGTAGTGTAGTGTAGTGAAACTGTCATGGTAGTGTAGTGTAGTGAAACTGTCATGGTAGTGTAGTGTAGTGTAGTGAAACTGTCATGGTAGTGTAGTGTAGCGAAACTGTCATGGTAGTGTAGCGTAGTGTAGTGAAACTGTCATGGTAGTGTAGCGTAGTGAAACTGGCTGATAGTGTAGTGTAGTAAAACTGTCATGACAGTGTAGCGTAGTGTAGTGTAACACATATCACGGTGGTGTTGCGTAGTGTAGTGGTCGCGGTAGTGCGGCGTCCTCACCCGGTGTGCATGAAGGCATAGCTGAGGTATCTCCATGCTTGCAAGCGGAGCTGAGGGTGGTAGGGCAGAGGGCCCTTCAGGTAGGACGGGCTGGATACCTGCAGCACCCAGCGGTCCAGCTTGAAGCCGCAGTATATGAACACCACCACCTGTACATAAAAAATCAGAGTGAGGCACAGTCATCTGCAGAAATGTTGCGATTTCACCTCAAAGATTTCGGCCACATTTTGGAGAAGAGAGTGTTTGCGGAGGTATGCGGTATCCACAATCACATCATTTCATTCTTACGATCTTGCCAAATGTTTTATTTCATGTTCCGCATGAGGTATGCTGAATGCTTTAAAATCAGCTGCCATGCGATATACAAGGGAGACAATAAAGGAACTAATGCAATAATAATGCAATAATAATCTAAATCTAAAGGTGGAGGATTTCGAATGCCCTTTATGCGACATATACATGTACACACACAGTGAAATTAGTTTCTCTGCATTTAACCCATCCTAGTATTAGGAGCAGTGGGCAGGTATTTTATATACAGCGCCCAAGGAGAAGTGTAGGGGTCTGGTGCCTTGCTGAAGGGCACCTCGGCAGGTGAACTGGCACCTTTTTCCAAGTACCAGTTCTCACTCCATACTTGCTCCGTTTAGGGACTTGAACCGGAGACTCTCCGGTTTCCAAGCCAAGTAGAATTAGACTGAGCTACTGCCACCCCCTAATACTGTCATGTAATAATCATAGAAATGAAAATAACAATATACTGCAGCTTCTTTGTTTATTTGTGTGTGTGTGTGTGTGTGTGTGTGTGTGTGTGTGTGTGTGTGTGTGTGTGTGTGTGTGTGTGTGTGTGTGTGTGTGTGTGTGTGTGTGTGTGTTTATGCACAAGCCTCTGTTTCCAGGAAGTCCGACGTACATCCACCAATAACCTCTAGGCTTTGTATTTCATGGGACATGACTTAGCGTTAGTGCGATATTCTGCGTGGAGCAGTAGCCAACGTGACTCTTTTAAGCAGAGGTTCTCAAACGTATAACATGTTTAAGCACTTAATGGAATTGATTGGGACAATGTCCACATCTTCTTACTGTTCATAGTCAAAGGACTTGGTCTTGTTACTGTTGTTCATATTGTTACTGTTCATAGTCATAGTAATATGTCTTATTTCTGTTCATCTTTTTAACTGTTTACTGTCCTGAAAGCTTTGAGGATGCATTTAAAATAAAATGACCCTCTGTTTAAAGTATAAAAGTGGTATTAACATGATTAAACTTTAAATGTGTTCATGTGTATTACTATGAAACAGGTCTGAAGTATTTAGGTTGAAATGTTTTCGAATACAAATAGTTTCGATGAAATTCAGCCTTAGACTGTTCATTTTAAATGTCTGGGTTTATTAAGACTATGCCACATCTTTTTACTGTTTATAGTAATAGGACTATGTCGTGTTGCTGTTGTTACTGTTCATCTTGTTACAGTTCATAGTCATAGGATTATGTCTTGTTACTGTTATATAAGTATAGAATATACAGTATATATATATATATAAATATAGAAAGTATATATTTGGTATTATCATGATTGAAATAAAAAACATTTTTAGAATACAAATAGTTCCAATGGCATCTAATAAGAGTACATGCGGTAGTAACATAGCGTATGTTTTAATTGGTGTTACGATTTTGAGGGTGTCCTTTTGGTTTTTATTTTCCTGCAAGGGGTCCCTGGCCCCAAAAAGAGGTTTGAGAACCCCTGTTCTAAAGAGCGGGAGGTCATTGTAACCGTTAACAGTAACAACGGTTTTGAGAGGCTTGTGCTTCAGAGCCACAGGCCATAGGGACACACGGACCTCCTGCTGGGCATGGTACGTCCGTGACGGTGTTACTTCAGACACCCAGCTCTCTGGAAAGCTCCAATTTTCTTTATCCAGGCGCTCAGAGATCCCTAATAAGCCACATCATCAACCAGATAGGTAGACGTGTGAGCTGGGGGAACGTAGGTTTGCGCTGCATATTGACTTAAAGGCAAAAAGGGGACCAGTGTGTGAGGTTCTCTAGTGGTGTGTTGTTGAGTCCCCAGAGTTGTGAATTGAACCTTGTCTCTTTCTACCTTCACTGTGAGCACAGACTCCGTCTAGATTGATCGGGATGAACAGAAAATCTACCGCGGTTGTTAGTCCCCGCTTATCATTAAGGCTATTTATCATTTTGCCTCGGCACATGGAAAAACAAAGCACAAAAACACATTTCATATTTCGACAAGCTATACAGGAATTAAATATAAATTTCACATCAGTCCAACAGTGTAAATCGAACACATTGCTCTGTCAAACTCGTTATGAGTTTGTTATTTATTTAACTTGTTAGTTAATAACCTAATTCCATTGCTAGTCCAGTCGGTTACTAAGCTAACTATATCGTTTTCTTAGTTAGTTAACATGAAGCAACTGAATATGGCAGAAGACATAAACAGTTTAATGGGGGTAACAGGGTAACATTGGAAGGGGGGTGTTTGTCCATTATACACATGGCCTTCCTCCCCCCTATTATACTCCTCCTCCTCCTCCTCTTCCCTTACCTCTGCTACAGTGATGAGGAGGATGAGCCAGGGCGGAGGGCAGTAGGTGTAGCTGTCAAAGTACCACTTGCGGTCCACCTCGCGAGGCAGCGTCTCGTAGGCCACGTGGCGGACCAGCCTCTGGGACAGGCCCAGGCCCACCTCCTCCCGGAGGGCGTTGTCCTTCAGCTGACGCCCCCCCTGAAGGATGGCTCTCCGGAAGCTGTTGGAGCGCTTGTTACTCATCTGGAGGTAGAGAGAGAGGGATGAGAGTAATGGGGGCGATTTATAGATGCTCATTGCCTAAGGGATACAATAATAATGTAGTGGTTATTTTTGAGAACAGCAACGGAAGACCAAAGTGCGTCATGTGTCTTCAGGTCAAGCCATGAAGCCAGCCAAGCTAAAGCGACATCTGATTACCAAACCAATTACCAATTATATTTAATATAAGGACAAAACGAAAGAATGTTTCCGTCAAAAGAGCGAGGAATACATGCGCCAAAAAACACGGCATGGGCTTTATTACTATGATATGTTGTGATAACTTCTGTTGTGATAACTTCTGTTGTGATAACTTCTGTTGTGATAACTTCTGTTGTGATAACTTCTGTTGTGATAACTTCTGTTGTGATAACTTCTGTTGTGATAACTTCTGTTGTGATAACTTCTGTTGTGATAACTTCTGTTGTGATAACTTCTGTTGTGATAACTTCTGTTATGATTTGTTAAGAGCTTTATGACAGGGGTTGGTGAGGCAGCATTCTTCTCCAATAACGGGACACCCCGGTGTGCTTTATTCAGCTTATTACCACAGTTTGCAACAATGATTATACAAAAGTTACTAGTATTAGTTTAATCTATACTAGGTATTGGTTTTTGGAAGTGGTTATTGGACTTGAAATATATAAAACACATTTTTGAGCATATTGTTTTATTGCGTTGTCAAAGAAACATCTGGCTGACGTTATATTTGAGCGCTTTAAAGTTGGATTCGTACCGAAATTATGTTAATATTAGGTGTGCGTAAATAACTTTAATAAAAACAAAAACAAAGCTGTTATTTATTTCCATTGCACTCCATTACACCATGGCCATGTTGCAGCTCTCTGAGAACGCACCGTTTCCCAAACCAAACCATTCCAAGGACGACTTGGTTTGCTCCACATTGCTGGAAATATCAATATCTCTGACCGGCTGCCTGGATTACCCTGCATGAGCTGTTTGCGGACATGCCACGCATGCACAAACACACACACTAAAGTACACACTCCATGTTTAAACAACTCATAATGAAGACAAACACACACACACAAACACAAACACACGCACACAGTCCTTCCAGGTCAAATACAGGGACAGACACTATGCTAGCATATCCACTGCCATTATATGGCAGACCAGAATACCCATTTTGTCACCTAGCAACCACCAAACCGTCGTGTTGGTCTCCAACACTTTCAACAGCTGCTGTCAAGCTATGGCACCCTTCTGGTTCTTAAATGAATACAGTTAATCACCCTGAGACGTACGCACACAAAGTCCTCACGTTCAAGTGCTGCTCTTGAAAAACAA
>CM051003.1:14580125-14615125 GCA_027704905.1 Muraenolepis orangiensis
TCCAAGTACAGTGATACAAACAGCCATGCAGCCAACTCTAGGACACGTGTGTGTGTGCATGTGTGTGTGTCTGCCTGCACATGTGTGTGTGTGTGTATGTGTGTGTGTGTGTGCGTGCGCATGTATGTGTACATGCACATGTGTGTGTGTGCGTGCGCATGTATGTGTACAAGCACATGTGTGTGCACGTACACATACATGCGCATGCACACACACACACACACATACACACACAGGTGGTGGTGTACGGCACACATATGTGTGCGCGCTCGTGTGTGCGTGCATGTGTGTGTGTGCGTACGTGCATGTCTGCCTGCACTGGTGTGTGTGTGTGTGTGCGTGCGTGCGTGCGTGCGTGTGTGTGTGTGTGTGTGTGTGTTTGTGTGTGTGTGTGTGTACCATATGGTTGTTTTCTGCAGGTATGATCTGTGCAGAATGAGCAGGCAGAGAACATGTGTCTTCTTCTGCAGTGTTGCCTAGCAACATCCAACACTCCTCCGACTTTTGTCGGCTCTTGGGCTGTTGTTTCAACCGATGTTCTCTGGTCATGTAGCACCAGTTCTCTAGGGCTGTTGTTTCAACCGATGTTCTCTGGTCATGTAGCACCAGTTCTCTAGGGCTGTTGTTTCAACCGATGTTCTCTGGTCATGTAGCACCAGTTCTCTAGGGCTGTTGTTTCAACCGATGTTCTCTGGTCATGTAGCACCAGTTCTCTAGGGCTGTTGTTTCAACCGATGTTCTCTGGTCATGTAGCACCAGTTCTCTAGGGCTGTTGTTTCAACTGCTGTTCTCTGTTGAAATGTGTGTTGTTTACACAATGCCAAATGTCATGTCCGCAGTATCCAATATGTTAATTTGATCGACCAATCAATCAGCAATGCATGCTGTGAAATAAAATGAAATGCACAATAAATTAAATACTTACGACATGGATCAACAAAAAAACTACATAAATCTTGTAAGTCATCCAAAACGTCTGGGCTACAATGTGGCTCTATCTGACACCCTCACAGGAAACGGTTTTAAAACGTAGGAAACGTACATAAATCTTATATTCTTTAAACCCATAACATCTGCATGGTTATCAACACTCTAATCCCCTGCACCCACACCAACCCCCAGATATGTGTGCACTCACACACTACTGGCACACAAGACACAAAATACAAGATACAAGATATTTGTATTGTATATTTGTAACAAGTACATTGGAATGCTTACTCCCCATTCCCTCCCACAGTTTACATCTACAAAACAATACCATACAAATTAAAATAATATATACAATACGAATTAACAAAAAAAGAGCGTTGAATGTACATTTTTTTTTAAACATTTTAACAAAAGTCTTTAAAAGTTGGTTAAACTTTAACCACTTTAAAAGCATTTTAAAGTGCCAGTAGTGCAGCAGCAACATGAATACAGTGCAGTACAGTCAGTAACTGTGATGTGTCCAGAAAGTCCAGCAAAGTATATAAGTGTAATGTTAATTACCACCAACCTTGAGTCATGCTACTGTAGCAGTTCTACAACATTCTGCACAACCTATCAGAACAAGGATCCTCTTAAGCTGTATACCTGAGGGGCACTGAGATCCCACCTCTGATCTCAGCCCCTGACAGAGCTAGGGTGACCCAGGAGAGTCTGGTGGGAGGGATGTTCAACACCCAACCCAAAAGGTTAAAAGTTTAATACCCATCATTACCACTGTTGTCACCCCCTAACTGCTTCTTCCTTTCCTATAGATAAGTGCTCACAGTTAGCAGTGCAAAGGCACTAAATGTTTTTGCAGTCCAATTAAAATTGCCAATTTGTAATACATTACATAAAGTAAAATAAAATAAGACAGTAATTAACCATGCATCAAATGTAAACAGTGAAGCTTAATGAAATTCAACCACTAACAACAACCATTGGCTTTGTTCAATGGTGTATATAGTGGAAGATCTGTGCCAAACAACATCAGCATCCCTTCATGATCTTCTCACTAATCATATTGGTTACACTTCGTTCATCAGGCACAGTTAGATACACAGTTACACACTAGTGAGATAATAAACTGGTTGAACACAGACAACTAACCTTCTCTTGCAGCATATCAGCTAGATCCTGCCGAGGGCATTTTCTCATGGTGAAGTAATGTCAGCCAAGGACCGTGTCCCCAGGCTGTGTATGTGTGTGTGTGTGTGTGTGTGTGTGTGTGTGTGTGTGTGTGTGTGTGTGTGTGTGTGTGTTTGTGTGTGCGTGGGATAATGTTATCATGTGTGTTTGTGTGGATCTGTGTGTCTCTGTCACTGTGTGATACTGGCAAGGGATTTTCTCCCAGACTGGAGGATTACGGTTCAATCCAGATCACCCACCAATCCAGACCCCGTCCCACTCAAACATCCCCTCCTTGCCAACACACACACACACACACACACACACACACACACACACACACACACACACACACACACACACACACACACACACACACACACACACACACACACACACACACACACACACACACACACACACACACACACACACAGCACCCCTATAGCCTACATTCAGCCCCCACCCTGGCTTCCCATTGACTCTCAGGCTCCCCTTTCTCTTAGGAATCCCAGCCCTTCAGTCTTATTCTAAATTCCATCTAGAAGGTTCAAACACTCACACGCACACATGCACATGCACGTGTACACACACACACACGCGCATCTGCAGGAAAGCGACAACAACAACCAATAGTTTTGACTTAACCGTCCATTCACAAACTTTGAGAGAAAGTCTCTCATCCAATGCATTATACAGCACCATACTCAAAGACACGACTGTATACTTCAAAGTATCAACATTTTCAAACAGTTGACTTCTGTACACGTACCTCCACCTCATCCACACATGCTGGACACTAATTACATACAAGTTTGGAACATTTATTTTCTTCTTTTCCATACTGCACTCCACCGTTTCCCAGAACTGGCTGTTATACTTGACTGAATGCACACTTGACTGCACACGTCCCACAGTGCTGCTCAGCCTGAGTGGTTTAAAAGGTAGTGTGTCAGACAACCCCACTTCCCTTACCCCGATGGGCCCCCCAAAAAGCTATTTCATGCAAAGTCCTCCCCCCCCCCCCCGAAACGACTGTTTCCTCTAAATGCATGTGTCAGTCTGTGGTCTGTGTCTGAGTCTGTCTGTGTGTGTCAGTACGCGGTATGATGCTGGTATCTAACGGACTACTTTGTGGTCTGACCCTCATGGTGTCCAGGGCCATACAGGAAGAACTGGAATGGGATTATGGAGACAGGAACAACAAGGCCTGTTTATATACAATAAATGCGGTGTCTGATCTTTACATGTAAATCTGTGATATAAACTTACCACAATCGACTGCATATTGTCTTTGTTTTTTAAGAACAAAGGCTTCACACACACACACACACACACACACACACACACACACACACACACACACACACACACACACACACACACACACACACACACACACACAAGCCTACACTACCCCTCCCACACACACACACACAAGCCTACACTACCCCTCCCACACACACACACACACACACACACACACACACACAGATTTAATCCTGCACCCGACATAATGCCACATAATAATAAAGGCTAAATACAGGCTTTAATTTTGAGGGCATCTCTTTAGCCTGGCTGAAATATGAGGAGGAGGAGGAGGAGGAGAATGGGAAACAAGGTGGGGGTGATGTGGGTGTCTAAGGAGATAGGGTACAATGGCTCTGTAGCCTCATTGTCATAAAGTTGCATATTAAAAGCCTAGGGGAGACAGCCACACGGCTATGGGAGTATAGCAGCCCATAGCCACAGCCATGAGCGTTACAGCCCGAGAGAATATTCCTGAAAGAAGTATACACAGTATGTAGTTTCCTCTTTCAGAGCACAACTCTAGGTAAACTTTCCTTTCAGATGTTCTCTTTCTCGGAGAAGAGACATTGCAAGAGCACAGCTATCATTACCCTTGATCTTTGCCTTTGTGTCGTTTCCAATCAAACGGTCGAACCGGAGGCGGGACAAAGATCTTTTGGCGGCTGTCTATTGATATAGTATAATCTATTTTGAGACACATGACACAAATGCATTGTGACTGCCCAGCCAGCCCTCCTTCCCTTCCAAACCACTTCAGACTAAACTGAAAGAGGGAGACACGACGGGTCACTTGAGACAATTCGACCAACTTGACAACGGAGGTCGGACCCAGTTGACCCACAGGGCTGCCGGTGACCTTTGACCCCAGAGCAGTTGGGGTCACTGTCCAGGCACTTTGAGCCCTTCAAGGAACAGCGATCACAATCTGAGTGAATGGCTGCGGAGCTGGGGGGAGGAGCCTGGAGGTACTTAGGGCTGCATGTATAATCCACACTGTCCAATCATAGCCTTGAAACAGAAAGCAGCCATATTGAGTACATATTGAGATTTGAGGCTAAATGAACTCGGGTGGACAAGTCCATCATATCCTAATCACATATTTCATATGTTGCCTGTGTTGGCCTTATTCCTCCAATCTCTGTGTTCAACTCTTAAGCATCTTGTCTTGAAACTCTTGCTCATATCCCTGTTCGTTCTAAGAACACTTCCTGTCCCCCACTTCCAACTGAAGCATAACATGTGTGTATTTTACACATTTTATATTGACGTGTATTATTTTAATACATGTGAAAAGAGCTACAGATGAAGCCCCCTCCTTCATAGTGTTGCTGTATCAGCAGACAGTTACAGCCCTGACCCTCTTAGCAGCACACTGTGCTTGGCAGATCATCATCATCATCACCATCACCATCATCATCATCACCACCATCACCATCATCAGTATCGTCGTCACAGCTCACCACCGGCTTCTCACTCCTGCTAGGGCTACTTCCTCATCGCCTCAATGAAGTGTGAATCATGCACTTGATTTTTCTTATTCACAAAAGTAATCATAATTCCGGAAAGGTGTAGTATGTTTATGACTTCCATGATATGGATATGTAAAGGGGACATTATCCTACAAGATAACAATGACCTCAGAACAACAGAGACATGCATTCACTCAACGGCTAAACAAGCTCAGCTCAGATAATAATAATCCATAGGATTAATCAGTGTTTCTGCAAATACACAAGTCTAAGCATCGTAGTTGACAGAGATTCACCGTATGGCCAGGGTCTGAAAAGCCTGTGATCTGTGCTTTGGCTTAGCGGCAAGTCATATGCTCTGACAGTTATGATAATATATATATATATATATAGCTATGTCATTTTTTCACTATGACATACCATTATTTTCGGTATTATGCTTATCATGCTCCTAATAGCCGGTGTGGCCTGTCACACTGGGCAGCTAGCAGTGTAATTGTCTAGCGTCCCTGGCCAGACTGTGTTGTTGCTATAATCATGGATATGTCATCAAAACATCTCTGTGTTCCCTGCTGACTCAGAGGCCAGAATAACCTGCCTTACATTTTGTGATTCAACTCAAAATCCTTATTATAAGTCCTAAGTGTTTCAGACCGGGCCAACATCTATGTACCATCTCACTGACTAATGCAATGCAACTAATGCTTTGATTGGTATTGTTTAATAGTCAGCAAAGCAACATTAAAAATACATGTATTAGGGAAATAGGAAAGGCATTTATTTAATCTTAAACAAGTTAAAACAAACACACAATTTCCAAATGTATCCGACTGCTCAAACTGTTATTTCCTTTCATATTCAATATAATGGAAGTATGGAACAAATATATTTATTCAGCTTGTCTAGTTAACTGAACAAATATGTAATCCATGTATTGTGGGTATATTTGATCAAAAAATCTCAAATACCCGTCACACCACTTCGCAATTTCACATGTTGTTCATACCTTCACCATTCATACCTTCACCATTCATACCTTCACCATTCATACCTTCACCATTCATACCGTCACCATGCATACCTTCACCATTCATACCTTCACCATTCATACCTTCACCATTCATACCTTCACCATTCATACCGTCACCATGCATACCTTCACCATTCATACCTTCACCATTCATACCTTCACCATTCATACCTTCACCATTCATACCTTCACCATTCATTCCTTCACCATTCATACCTTCACCATTCATACCTTCACCATTCATACCGTCACCCAACGCAAAGCACTTGAAAACAACAACAAACTCATCAAAAAGTACAGACAGTATTCCCCCGTCTGACGATTGTAACCAAGGTGTTTATAGTCAGACGCCGAGCGGCCAAGTGTTAAGTCTTTCCTGATTGTACGCTATGGTTTCATCACAAGACTGTTGGCTGCCAAGGTGAGGAGACGGAGGAGACAGATAAATATATAGCAGTTCAGTCAGCAACGACGCCACCATTAACAGAAACCCAGCGAGACAACAGCAGAACATAACCACAGCAAGCACGTTCATCAGAGCGACGGACACACACACACACACACACACACACACACACACACACACACACACACACACACACACACACACACACACACACACACACACACACACACACACACACACACACACACACACACACACACACACACAAAGCCGTATAGATACTGCAGACTTCTATATACTCACCAGAAACATGAACATTATGGTCTTTTCTGTGTCCTGTTAGGGTTAAGTAGGCTTACCAACCCATTTAGCCTCAACTTATGCTTTATAATTGATGTGAATTGTCTCCCTCTCGTTGCTTTGATCACAATTTGTTTCAGCCCTACACACACACACAGACACACACACACACACACACACACACACAGACACACACACAGACACACACACACACACACACACACACACACACAGACACAAAGACACACACACACACACACACACACACACACACACACACACACACAGACACAGACACAAAGACACACACACACACACACACACACGTTTATTTAGTGAACGCCCTCCTGGTTCTTTTAGCACACAAAAGCCGGAATGTACTGCCTCCCTTAATTAGCAGGTCTAATTAAAACCTACATCATTAGGGAGACAGAAGCTCGTTAGGCTGTCTGCTAATCACGCTGGTGCACAGGAAAGACCAAGCGCACCGCATTCACTGCTAGCCAACACACACACACACAGACAGACAGACAGACACAAACACACACACACACACAGACAGACAGACACAAACACACACACACAGACAGACAGACAGACACAAACACACACACACACAGACAGACAGACAGACACAAACACACACACACAGACAGACAGACAGACACAAACACACACACACACACAAGCACAATAGTTAGAAAAAGCTGTGTGGTGTGTGAGTTGATTATTCCTCCTGTCCTCATCCGGTTGAGTGAAGAAGAAGAAGAAGAAGAAGAAGAAGAAGAAGAAGAAGAAGAAGAAGAAGAAGAAGAAGAAGAAGAAGAAGAAGAAGAAGAAGAAGAAGAAGAAGAAGAAGAAGAAGAAGAAGAAGAAGAAGAAGAAGAAGAAGAAGAAGAAGAAGAAGAAGAAGAAGAAGAAGAAGAAGAAGAAGAAGAAGAAGAAGAAGAAGAAGAACAACAACAACAACAACAACAACAACAACAACAAGGTAGAGGGGGGGCCCAGGAGAAATGGACAAATGGCCATAGATCGGTTGAGTCAGTTCACACAAAAGTTGACATGTCTCCTAATTGCACTGTCTGTCTGTCTGTCTGTCTGTCTGTCTGTCTCTCTCCCGCCCCCCCCCCCCTCTCTCTCTCTCTCTCTCTCTCTCTCTCTCTCTCTCTCTCTCTCTCTCTCTCTCTCTCTCTCTCTCTCTCTCTCTCTCTCTCTCTCTCTCTCTCTCTCTCTCTCTCTCTCTCTCTCTCTCTCTCTCTCTCTCTCTCTCTCTGGGATGTTTGACAGCTCCCTCTCAGCTCAGGTTGAAGACCAGGTCCTCACACAGAAGGCTCTGACTCAAGACTAAAGGTCTATTTTCAGGTGTCGGACTGAAAGCAATTAATGTCCATCCATGTCAGAGCGGACTCATCTTTGTAAGTGAATGCATGTACCTTTGTGTGATGCTTGACTGTTTCTAATGAAGAAAACCATGTATTGTAGCCTATTCAGATGTGCGTGTACTTTGCTCCAGAGAAGCCAGATCCGTACGCTAACCTGAACCACACCAAAGCCGATTGCTACTCAGCCGGACGTAGCAATCTCTAACCTAATAAAGAGAACCTATCAAACATCATACCTTTATAACGAATCATCACCATGTTTTAATCTAATACCCAATCCTTACCATGTCTAATGCAATGCAACCAACTGAGAAATACAGCTTAGTTTGAACCAAAATCTAAATATAGAGACAGGCATCTACGTGCCTGTCCAATCAGATTTGTTGTGATGGTGGAGTGTGAAGGAAAGAGTGCAGCAGTGATAGAGTGGGGTTAGGAGACACGTAGCTTGGCAGATATTTAGGCTATTAATAAGCAAGACATCACCTCGCAGTGTTTCCAGCAGCAGCACTTAGGCGTGTGAGGTGTGTGTGAGGTGCACTATGTTGATGTGCACGGCACTGATAAAGTAAGCGCAAACACCGTTTTGTTTTTTTCCCGTCTCGCAATTTTTTAGCCCTCCCATCGTCTGGGTGTCTTAATACTGTTGGTTCTGTTCTGCATAATCAAATACAGTGGCTTATTTTATATTATTAAGTCACTTGCTGTGTACCATTTTCTCTATATGCTTCCTACACTTAGTCTGAAGCTGCTCATGAGGTAATACTAAGCTACAGTATCATCGTGTGTTTTTTTATTCTTCTACAGCAGAACACTATGTTGAGAAGCATTCTGAAGGAGAAGGTCAGTCGCCCCGCATTAAGAAACCCACACATTGCACACAAAATACAGATAGTTAGGTTTGTATCGGTTGTATCGGTCATTTTTATCATTGGATTCCATTCCAGCCCATGGTAATTATTTTATTAATCTGCCCATCGTTCCATGATAAGTAAGATAAGTATAGTACATAGTATAGTATAAATGGTTGTTTATAGTATATAGTATAGCATATCATAGGTAGTATGTAGTGTTGTTTACAGTATAATATTGTTTAGTATAGTATAGTATCCCCATCTGTAACTGGATTATGGACTTCCTGACGGGCAGGCCTCAAGTGGTGAAGATTGGGACCAACATCTCATCCACTCTGGTCCTCAACACCGGAGCACCCCATCTCATCGGGTGTGCACTTCCGTGCATTGAGGAGATCTGTAGGACCAGATGTCGGAAGAAGGCCATGTCCATCATAAAGGACTGCAATCACCCTGGGCTCCATCTCTTCTCCCCCCTACCGTCTGGTCGCCGGTTGCGCAGCATCCGTACAAGGACTACCAGGTTTAAGGATAGTTTTTATCCCCAGGCAGTGCGCCTACTGAACTGCTAGGAGTGCTGCCACTTTCACTTTCACAACATTTCATTAACATTACACTTACATACTTCGCTGGACTTTCTGGACTCAGTTACTGCACTGTACTGCACTGTATTCACGATGCTGCTGCACTACTGGCAATTTAAATGTTTTTGTAAAAAAAAACTAAACAAACTAAAAATGTACATATCATTTAAGTCACTTTGCTGCTCTTTTTTGGTTTATTATATATATTATTTTTATGGTGTTTTTAAGATGTATACTGCGGGAGGGAATGGGGAGTAAGCGTTCCTATGTACCTGTTGCAATTGGCTAATACAAATATAGGAAATATATTGTAATAATAAACACAAATAAAAATCCTGAATCTTGAATCTTAAATCTAGGACATGAACAGGGCCATTCATGAGTATATTTATTATTAAGATTTCTAATATTGTAATAAGATTAGATTAGATTAGATAAGATTCAAATGTATTGTCATTGTACAGCACAAGTACAGTACAGTACAGTACAACAATTTTACCAGAGTGCAAATGTTGTATTAAAGTGCATGGTAATATATAATGTACAGTGGTTAAATAAGATGTAAAGACAGTCTGCTAGGTATAAAAAGAGGTATAAAATAACTTACAGAGTATGTATGAGATATGTGCAGAATTATAGGTATATATATATATATATATATAAGTAAGTATACAAGTATTAAACAGGTAGTCCGCAGGGGTATGCATAATGTAATTTGTGTCTTGTAACATCTAAACATAGTACACAACTTATGGTATGGGTTTCATCTGTCCAAACAATAGCAGCCAGGGTCTTTGTATGCCCACCAGGGTGGAGCAGTGGTTATTAAAACAGCAGGCTATTCATTGGTTTCCAGCTGACTCCCACTCCTGTCTCCTCTCACTCCCTCTCTCCTCTGCCCTGCAGAATAGGACGTTCCCCTTACCAGAGCTCTCACAAAATACATTCTGTGTGTAGGTGGTGGTGGACGAGGAGGAGGGGGGGTGAGGAGGAAGGGCGGGGGGTGGGGTGGGGATAGACATCACAGACTTGAACTTGTTATTTTCACAGTTGTATTGCGTGTGAGGAGACTACTACTGCTGGTTGGGGGAGTACAGGGTGGACAGCATCTGCTCCACTTTGAAGTCAAGGAGAGAGAGGGAGAGAGAGAGAGACAGAGAGAGAGAGCCAGGGAGAGAGAGAGCAAGGGAGAGAGAGAGAGAAGGAGACAGAGAGAGAGACAGAGACAGAGACAGAGACAGAGACAGAGACAGAGAGAGAGAGAGAGAGAGAGAGAGAGAGAGAGAGAGAGAGAAACCAACTAACCACTTGTTATGAAGGAGAGAGGGGAGAGGGAGAGGGAGAGACAGACAGACAGACAGAGAGAGGGAGAAAGAGAGAAAATAACTAACCACTTGTTATGAATGGGCAAAGTACAATTAAAAAAAGACATGTCAGTTGGAGCTGGTGAAGAGGGCCAGAGAACTTTGAGCCGCTGAATACACGAGGACACCGAACACAAAGAGGGGTTTCCTCTCCAAACAGTTAATTCACCTTGACTACCACAGCGAGAGTAAATTCTGAGAGTCTGTGTTATGATGTGTACAGAATGAGTGTGTATAAAAAAAAAATATATATATATATATATATATATATATATATATATATACGTACGGTACACACACAGGCCTATATTAACTCTCCTTCCTCTCCAATTTCTTGCCTTTCATGTCAGGTTTATTTCCCTCCACCCCTTCCCTCGCCATGTAGCCTGATGGACTTCCTCCCTCTCCCATAACCCACCCAGCGTGTATACAACTGACTGCATGGGCCCTGTGTTCATAGGAGGCTGAAATCCATTTGTCTGATCTTGTACCTGTTTTAGTTGCCCTAAAAGACTTTTCATACATCAAACGTGTCCACTCAATATCAACACGGCCCTGAGGACCTAGTGCCGCCAAGTCAAACAACGCGCACACACATTTAATGAACTACATATTGTTACAGTGCAACTGACACATACGACCAGTCTGAAGGTTGTTTCCAATAGTATAGTATATGAATATATATATCTGTATATATATATACAGATATATATACAGACATATATATGTATATATATATATATATATGTGTGCATGTATAAATAAACTGTATATATATATCATACAATCATATAAAATAATAAGAATTACTATTATTATTATTATTATCTTATTATAATGATAATTATCATAATATGTATGTACAATATGAGTAAGATATAATATGAACAGAAAATATCATTGTAAGTAAAGGTCAAGTACTGTTCAGCTAAACTTTCGTTGGTATTTTTCTTTAACCAAAAAAAACTTAAAATGCATTGTAGGTCCACATCTTCATGGTTCTATGAATATGCTAATTTAGCACGCCCCTAGAAGCCACTTAATCTTTCTACCATACCCATAGACTTCTGCATAAATTATCAAAAACAGTGTGGAATAAAAATGTTCACTAAATACACAATACAATACATCCATTCAAAATGTAAGAACAAAGTCATTGGTTCGTGGTAACAGCTGTGACGGCAGCAAAGAGACCAGCCTTCACCAAAACATTGACATTGACGTGAATATTTTGGGGATTTAAAAGTGTATTTCACCTAGGATAAACAAACTAACAGGCCGCCCCAGATAAGGACATACATGTGGATCAGCATATCTTCAAAAGCACATTGCGACCCCAGGAAGTAGGTAAAATCCTGTTTCTATGACCCAGAAACACCCAGAAAATAGTATAATAATACCAAATGCAAACAAACAGCAGTCTGTCGACTGTTGTTTCTGCCATTTTTCTGAGCTTAGCAGCACAAGATGCTACTTTTTAATAGTTGGTTATTGTTAGGCTGTAGGCTAAAGGCTATCCTGCAACTGCATATGTCCGTGTGACAAAACAAGGAACTGTTAGTTGTTGCTAGAATATTTCATCGAAACACTGAAAAATGTGAAAAAAACATCGATGTGGTCAATGATAATCTGCCAAAAAGACACAAAGCAGGCGTTTGAGGGCGAGCGGGTCTTATATATATCTATATAAAATTCAATTTAAGTAATATATCATTGATGCATAATTCAAGAGGCTACACCTAAACAGGAAAGCAAGCTGCACCGTATCCCTTCATCAGATCGATGAGTGGGTCTCTGTGAATATCCTGATTGGTGGAGCAGAGGCTGAGCCGTTTGGTGAGAAATGTTGACCCGTGGGTCAATGAAGAAGTCACACGCTCCGGTTTCGGGGCTTCAGGGGAATCAACTAGATGTTAGGTCACCTGACCGCCCTGACAGATCCAACGCCCACGCTCATCTCCTGTGTGACTTGTCCAAGCCAGTGACATATTAGCCCAGCCTGTCAGCATTTCCTTGCCAACTGCCCTGTAGCTAAGCAACAGATGTGGGTGTGGGAGGTGACGACGACGATGTCGTAAGCAGGTGCGAACATGCCACGATAACCAAGCCGCTCTCAAGCACCACAAACAAACACATGCATATACAAACACACACACACACACACACACACACACACACACACACACACACACACACACACATAACGGCAGTATAGCTCAGGAGGTAGTCGCCTCACAACCAGAAGTGTTTCGATCCCCGGCTCCTCCTAGCAAAAACTGTCGAGGTGTCCTTGAGCAAGACACCCTAACCGCTCTGCTCCCCGGACGCTGTATAAATTGCTGCCCACTGCTCCTAATACTAGGATGGGTTAAATGCATAAAACACATTTCACTGTATGTTTGTGCATGTATGTGATCAATAAAGAGGATTCAATCCTCCAGATTTAGGTGCAGATGTTTGTACATTTAGAGTGTATCCACAATGCATGCATTGATCAATGCATGCATGCATTGATACAGACGCCCAAGATGATCAATTTCCTAACTAAACCAATACCTCTCCAGTCTCATCATCAGGTTATATAGGAATAAGCACTAGTAGCCAGGGAACTATCAGTGATGGCACTACTCAACACACTCCAACCCAGTGGTTCCCAAACTGGGGGGCGCATCCCCCAGGGGGGTCCGGAGTTATGACAGGGGGCTAAATATAAATGATGCAATATTGTAAAGGTGACTTGTTCCTATTTAGATTAGCTGTTGCAGTTCTGCATTCATAACAGACAATGTATTAAATACATGTTATAGGAGTGTGCAATGAGAGTGTGCAATGAAGGTATGTGTCTGGGAGCGTCTTGATGTGGGTGCATGTCGGTGGGGGGGCCTGACATTTATTTATCTACAAAAGGGGGAAGCAGATGAAGTTTGGGAACCACTGAGCTAACCCAATGACGACTTTGACATTCCATTGACTTGTCTGCAGTCATACTGTGTTCCAAATGTTAGCCTTAGGGGGTGTGTAGGTGTGTTTGGTTGAGCAGTGAGAGAAGTGCCACTGCCCTTCTGTATTCCAGTGGCCTTCTGTGTGTGTGTGTGTGTGTGTGTGTGTGTGTGTGTGTGTGTGTGTGTGTGTGTGTGTGTGTGTGTGTGTGTGTGTGTGTGTGTGTGTGTGTGTGTGTGTGTGTGTGTGTGTGTGTGTTTGTGTGTGTGTGTGTGTGTGTGTGTCTAGTTGGATCCATAGCATGTGCTCAGATCAACACTACTTGACCCCCTGTGGTTCCTTATGAAAGCAAACACACTGCCCAATAGGGGGGAGGGGGCATGGAGTAACATAATACACACACACACACACACACACCCACACCCACACACACACATACACAAACACACATACACACACATGTTCATACAAAATCACACGCACATAGTGCTAAACACACACACAAAACCACATGCACTCAAAACACGATAACAGCAGGATTTAACTCTAAAAACACAAACACACACACACAACACACACACAAACACACACACACAAACACACACATACACACATTGATTATTTGCCATAGCATATATACAAAAGTCAAAGTCCCTGTCAAACACACACAGTCTGTGTCTCACACACGCATGTGGCGTGCACAAAGGAGGTGATGGAGTATCCGTGTAGTGGAGCCAGAGGGCATGGGGGGGTCAGCCCCGGAGACAAAGACAGAGCACCACGACCTTCTCCACCCTGAGCCTCCCACTTACACACTGGGGTGAGGCGCTCCCATTAAGAGCTCGCCACAGGCCGCTATAAAGCAGTCCTTTTACTGGGGACCAGCACCCACTAGCCCCGCCTCCACCAGGGAAGGAGGAGGGGGAGTAATGATGATGGGTGGGGGGGGGGGGGCTGTACATTATTTAGAAAGCCGTCTTTGAGTTGTCTCTTTTTTTTTAAGAGGAGCTCTTTGGTGTCACCCCCCCCCCCCACACACACACACACTCATATCTTTCAAAGACACACACACAGTCTATTCATTCTAGAGATTTATGATCTCTAATAGTGGGGAGAAGGAGCTGAGGATGGGCGTGCCACAGATGGAGAGAGATAGGGAGAGAGAGAGAGAGAGAGAGAGAGAGAGAGAGAGAGAGAGAGAGAGAGAGAGAGAGAGAGAAGGTTTTTCCCCCTAAAATCTCTTAAAAGGCCAAAGAAAACGTGAAAAGAGAAAAAGGGGGGGGGGGGGGGGGGGGTCTCACAGTGGGTGGGGGGGGACTAGGGCTGTCAGAGACATTTCCAAGGTTGCCATCTGGGTTAGGCTCAGACCCTTCAAACTGTCACTCATTCCCAACCCCCCTACACACACACAAATATATATACACACACACACCCACCTCACTACCAACCACTATGCTGCTTCACATCAGATGGGGAGTACAGTGAGAGTAATCAATTGGGTGGCCGTTCCTGCAGGTTCCAGGTCCTTTATCGGCTGGTCAGGGCATCTATCAAATGGATGCAGTAAGCCAATCAGCCACTGAGCTGTATGCTGATCCATAACGGCTCTATTGTAGTGGCCTCTGTTTCATAATCCTATTGCTATAATCCCCAGGGGTCAGGGAGCAGGCGTCTGCTAACTGACATCACTCTCCTTTTAAGGCCGGGAGGGGATGGAAATCAGGACCAGAGCAGACAGGAACCTTCCAGTAAAGGCAGACCCACATTGGCCAGAGCTGTATAGTTTTAAACACTTCTAAACACACCCACGCATGCACGCACACACACACACACACACACACACACACACACACACACACACACACACACACACACACACACACACACACACACACACACACACACACACACACACACACACACACACACACACACACACACACACACACACACACACACACAGGTTCATAGCAGGTATGACCGTTCATCTGTCAGGTTTTAGATTTACATGAGCAAAGAAAGGTTTCTGGAGCCACTCTTACAATCTGAACTGATTGCCAAACCGTCGTTGGGGAATGACCAAGAACGGCCAGGGCCAGGGTAAAGCACCACACTGTCTGTTGTAGTCATTTAAAATCATTCCTCCTTACAGAGCGAACAATACAAATCATTCAGCGAACATTTCAAAGACAGCTCGCAGGGCTAATATATACACTGGTTCTCCTTCGCTGTTACCATAGCCACCAGTTAGAGCAGAGGACTCCAGACTCCCTTTGCTTCTTTTTCATCTCTAGTCAGTGTTTGGACAAACATGTGTGGAAATGTGCCTGTAATGTGACAACATGGGAAAAAACCAGAAAGAGTACATGGCTGTGTTACTAGTGCACACTGCATGCATACTATAAGGTAACCACCTCTCTAAGTTGCATTATAACACAGCACAGCAAATACACACACACCCAGCAGCCGGTGACACTTGACAGGCACACACACACACACACACACGCACACACGCACACACGCACACGTGCACGCGCACAACACACGCACACTCACACACACACACACGCGCGCGCGCGCGCGCACACGCACACGCACACACACACGCACGCACACACACACACAGACTTTTCCTTACGTGTCAGTATCAAGAGAAGAGCCAATAAATACTGGGGGAAAACGGGATACCGAAACAGCTGACAAAAACAAATTAAATGAAACTGCCTTTAAGAAGTCAATTCTGACACAGCACACAGTACTTTTACTGCAATAGCATAATTCAATTGGTTTTCGTAAGGGTGGTTTTTTTTGGATGGTGTTGGCGGCGGCTGTTTTTGTCTGTTTGTTTCTTCCTGTCCGGGAAGCGGTGACCTCATCACTTTGGGTCCCGCTGTAGGCTACACCAGGCTGCGCTAGCAGGGGCCTTAGCGGTGGCAGTGCCCTGTAAGACGAGCCATGGGGGACGGAGCGGGGGAACAGGGCTCTGGTGGAGCGCTCAGCACAGTGAGTCCCTAACCTTGGGACTTACTGCTGAGCCCAGCCATAACCGGGTCGTCATGCCAACGGCAAAACAAGACATCCTCCCCCGCTTTGCTTTTGCTTTATTTTTTTCGGCCCAGAGGTGAAACGGCAAAGCAAACGCTGATGTTGATGTACAGATTGTACCGGGTGGAAAATGCATCCAAAAACAGACGATGTTGACAAAACAGGAAGGACTAAGAGTCTTATCTGATTATACAATACGCATGGAATTCGACTCCATCTACATTTTCAATTAGGTATGATTTTTTTCAAAGACCCTTTTTCAATTTTGGTTGAACTTATCCAATGTATTTCCCTCAAACATTCCCCTTTAGCTGGTGATTTAAGGTAACCTCAGTACTCACGCTATTCACGCTAATGCACCCAGTGTTCAGGCTGCCTGTGACAGCCTGTTTATAGAGCAGCACTCTTTGTACTCAATTGAATTGTTAAATCCGGCACATTAAGTAAGCGAGAAAGAAACCCAGAGTCTGAGAGAGAGAGAGAGAGAGAGAGAGAGAGAGAGAGAGAGAGAGAGAGAGAGAGAGAGAGAGAGAGAGAGAGAGAGAGAGAGAGAGAGAGAGAGAGAGAGAGAGAGAGAGAGAGAGAGAGAGAGAGAGAGAGAGAGAGAGAAAGAAAGAAAGAAAAATATAGATATACATTGTGAGAAAGTGAAGTGGGCTTTCTGCTGAAGGAGGATTTTGTGATATTCACGCTACATCTTTTCAGGCCCTCCTGTGTGAAAGCTTAATGGGGACCCATCTCTTTTGTGGCAGCCATTTGCAGCACAGCGGTGAAATTGACAATAAAGCTGTGTTTTTGTCTCTTGTTACGTCTTCCCTGGCTCAAGTAGTGGGCCACCGAGCAAACGTTATGCAAACACCACGACATGAAGTCCAAATTTCACTTCCAAGCAGGGAAATAATCCAGAATGACTGGAGGTAAAAGTCCTGAATACTGGACAGTTTAAGTAAGTACTAGATATACAAAGTTTACCCGGGTCTCTCTCTGCCCAATTTACAGCACATTCATCTACCAGACGTATAAACAGAGCAGAATGCACAACCGCTGAAGTGATTGAGTGACTGTCAACTACATCCAACAGCAATCAGTCAAGCTCCGTCATACCTACATTAGCATTATTTTGGAGCAATGGCAACACTCTTACACTGTTGAGAACATTAAAATACTATACAATGTGCTCAGTTAGAGCACACACCTCCACCAGGGCCACACCAAGGCCCCCTTCTGGAACCCTGAGTGGGCGTGGCCAACCTGCCCATAACAACCATCCCGAGGGCATGCTTTGAAATGAGCACGCTGATACCAACATGCTAGCACAATAATGCGTGCAAACTATGGTACGAAGCCCCTGACTAAGGCAGAATATCTTGGATATCGTTTTGCCAATTGAATCGGTTCTTCCTTGGCCAACCATTCCATGAAATTTGGTGAAAATCTGTGCATTAATTTTTGAGATATCCCGTTTGTTTTTCCTTTCACACGTGACAACACGCAGACACAACCGCCTCAGCAGAGGCAATAAACAAGGGTACAAAGGACTCTGGAGCAGAGATGGCACCGACACAGCAACACACACACACACACACACACACACACACACACACACACACACACACACACACGAAGAAGCACTGGTCTACTGCCGGGTGAGTGAGCCGTCCGAAAGTAACTGGAGGAGATTCCCGTGTGGAGGATATGTGTGCTAGCCTGCCAGTGCTGGGGCCACACTGGGCCAGGGAACATCTGTGTCGGTGGTTGTCAGCTTTGCATTTGCAGCGAGCTGTCAACGTGCCATCTGTCTCTATAAAGAGCAAATTGTTCTTTCAGCGGCAGCGAGCACAAGAAGAATGAAAGAGCTGGCAGTGTTGCAAGCATCATGAGGAACATTCCTTAATGGGCAGCCCTGCGTCAGGGAACCACGCAGAAGTGAACACAATGTGCGCACACACAAACACGCGCACACACACACATACACATACACATACACACACACACACACACACACACACAAAAATACATAAAAACATCCACACACACTAATTCAATGCTATCTAATTAGCTATGAAGCATGTTATCTGATAGGCCATGGCATATCCAGGCCAAGATGCTACCTACCTTATACGTTTTATGCTGGAGGATTTTCAATAAGAGATTAATGCTGTTAATTTCTAAGGAATGTTATGTAAAGCGATGGTGGTGGTGACTGCATATCTGACATGACATCCAAGATAGACGGATAGATGAATGGATGGATGGATGGATGGATGGATACATAGCCAGAAATGAAGGGAATTATGTAAAACAGAGATGTAACCAATGTGGCTTCCACACACACACACACACACACACACACACACACACACACACACACACACACACACACACACACACACACACACACACACACACACACACACACACACACCACACACACACACACACACACACACACACACACACACACACACACACACACACACACACACACACACACACACACACCCTCCTGTCCTGACCTCTCACAGCAGACTTTCCCTTTCAAAGGGTGAAAGAAACATGGACATATGTACAAGCAGACACCATAGAGTAGAAAGATCCGGCCCCCCCCCACCCCCCCCCCCCGCGCCCCACCCCCTCTACCACACACACAGCCAAACAAAAAAAAGCCCACGCAGGCTTCGCCCCGCTGAGTCGGGCCTTCAACCACCCAAAGAGTATGGTTGATTTCAAGTCACCACTGTTATGCGTCTGCACGTAACCCATAGCCAATTAAGGGAAAACTGACAAATCAAACCCCCCCCCCCCACTCCCTTTTCTCATCCCTTTTGTATGCTCCGACACATCGACAGGCAGGAGGGCTATTTTTACCTCCACATTAAAAACTGTTTTCACAGACCGCTGACTGGAACTCCGCCTTTCATTAAGGAAATCTATTTACGACGGAGCGCAGTGGGGTGGGACAGGAGACAGGGAGAGGAGCTGTGGTGGGGGTGGTGGGGGTGGGGGGGAGGGCGGAGAGCGGAGGGGGAGGGGTGGGGGGCTGATGAGGGCTGATTAAAGCACTCAGTGAGAACAGTCTGAGGCTTCTTGTCTGAGGCGTCTGGATTATTATCTTGTGACAAATTATGTCATTTCAACGGGGAAACTAAATAGCAAAAGACCAGCAGGTGTAATCTCAGGTTTTAGAAGCAGTCCCAACATGGGGTCGACATTAACCGACAGGGGCAGCAGCAAACCTCAAACACACTTTATTGCCTTGCACCGATTTGAACCAGAGACCGAAATTGCCTTTTGAATCTGGTTTACCTACAAAACGGCCCAGACTGTAATTTTATTTTCGTTAAGAAAAAATATAAATTATGTACAGCGATGTGTACAGAGGAAGTCATGAAACTGCAACCTAGAGCCTATCTGGATGTGTCAACAGCAGTTAGATTGACAGGGGGGTAGGGGGTGCATTACTGTACAATCCTTGCTTCCTCCCTTACTTACTTCCCTACCTCCTTCCTTGCTCCCTACCTTACTTTCTTCCCTAACTCCCTTCTTGCTCCCTCTCTAACTTCCTTCCCTAACCCCTACCTTGCTTCCCTACCTCCTTCCTTGCTCCCTCCCCTACTTCCTTCCTAACCTCCTTCCTTGCTTCCTCTCTAACTTCCCTCCCTACCTCTTTCCCCCTTGGTTCCTTCCTCCCCTTCTTCCATCTCCCCCTCCTTCCTTTCTCTCTATATCACTGCCTCAGCTCGCTGATGATGTCATCCCACACCACATCAGGCCCAATTAGCATAGACTGCTGGTAGAAAGTGACAGGGCGAGACGGGGACACGGCTCAGCTGAACACACCACAAGACACTCCACAAAAACCCAGACAGGGGCTTCCCTCACTGGGCTCGCCCATTAAGCAACAGTCACCTGGGCGGTGGAGCGTTCCCTCGCTGCCATCCCCTTAACAAAAGAGACAGGGAGAGAGAGAGAGAGAGAGAGAGAGAGAGAGAGAGAGAGAGAGAGAGAGAGAGAGAGAGAGAGAGAGAGAGAGAGAGAGAGAGAGAGAGAGAGAGAGAGAGCGTGCGCAAATGCCGACCGTGACAAGCATGTGACCGCGTGCATGGAAGGAAGACAAAGAGAACTTTAATAAATGTCCTCCCAGCTTGTTGAAGGGGGGGGATGTCTGCTGAATATTTAATTAGCAGACTGGTTGAGATGCACCACAGTAACACAGAGGAAACCCCCCCCCCCACCCTCCCATTCGGGAAACAGGTGACTTTGACCTCCGTGGGAGGTTCCCGATTGGCTCAATTAACGCCACTTCCGTTCCATAGTAAGCTAATCTGGATGGGAATGAATGGGAGAATGGGAAGAAGCACGTGCCGCCAGACTGTGTAGTAAACCACCCTGCCTCCTGCAATGACATCATAAGAGCCATTAAAGCATTAGTCTAGATACAGTCTGCTGGTATCATAACAATGCATCTTTGTCATAGTTTATCTAAGCAGCCATCAAACCTCTAGAAGCTACAGGACTTCCTAAACGCATAATCAAAAATAAAGGGAACCTACTGGTGTCGGTGGGTCGGTGTGTAGCCATGTGAGAGTGCTTAATCGCTTAGTACCCTGTGGGCACGGGGCACATTTGAAACAGGCCACTGGGAACATGCATTGATTTTAAACTGTGCATGTCACTAGCAGGCCAGCATGGATGGACACAAACACACACACACACACACACACACACACCGCCCAATGGAATACGTTAACTATGCTTATGGAGGGTGCCCAATGGAAAGGACTCTGAGGTTCGGATCTGGGGAGAAAGGCGTCTGGTCGGAGAGGAAGATGATAGTGGTTTGGATCACACCCAGATGTGAACAAGTGGAGACTCATGTCCCTGTCAGGACCTGACAGGGACATTCAGCTCCCAGCAGTGTCAGTGTCACAAGGCAACAGAAACCCAACAAACCAAATGTGCCCTCTTCATAAAACTGGTCAAAAACGATGTAACGTCAGAAGGGGTTTACACTAGTGCAAAGCATAAACATTACATCTCTCAGGGCTGGCTTCTAAAAAAAAAAAAACCAAGCATACAAAACCAAGTTGTTTGGTATTTGTGAAATGTGCTTAATGCGATTTATCCCAAATCCTCAACAGGCAGTGTGGTTCCTGCTTAAATCCTCTCCATAATACCAACATGGAGGAGAGGAAAATCTTAGCATGAGCTGGAACAGAGACTGTGTCTGGGTGACTGACTGCATATGTACAGCCATGCGTGTCTTTCAGCGAACCGCCTGCTGCTGTATTACACAGCAATCAATTGGCAAATGAGGGGCATATGTCATGTGTAGAGCCAAAGCCAGTGAAGGAAATGTGTGTCTGTGTATGCATGAGTCATATTGGCATACTCAGAAGGACAGACACTGTATGTGTAGATAAGAGAGACATAGAAGAGAGAATGCCGGCATGTGAGAACTGAGTAGAGCACAGTAGAGAGAGAATCAAGCTGAGAGAGAGAGAGAGAGAGAGAGAGAGAGAGAGAGAGAGAGAGAGAGAGAGAGAGAGAGAGAGAGAGAGAGAGAGAGAGAGAGAGAGAGAGAGAGAGAGAGGGAGGGGGAGAGGGAGAGGGAGAGAGAGAGAGAGAGAGAGAGAGAGAGAGAGAGAGAGAGAGAGAGAGAGAGAGAGAGAGAGAGAGAGAGAGAGAGAGAGAGAGAGAGAGAGAAAGGGAAGAGGGAAGGAGAGGAGTAAAAGAGAGGGAAATAGAGAGCAGGTGTAAAGGGGTAAAATACAGAGTGAGTTAGAGAGAGAGAGAGAGAGAGAGAGAGAGAGAGAGAGAGAGAGAGAGAGAGAGAGAGAGAGAGAGAGAGAGAGAGAGAGAGAGTGATAGTGATAGATACAGCAGCTCGCCCCCCCCCTGCCCCCCAGCCTGTCGTTCATCCTCTGCTGTGAGTCAATTCAGTCTCCCAGGTCAGCTCTAAGGGACCAGCAGCAGGACTCACAGCAGCTGGAGGTGTGCCTCGGCTCACTTCCTGTGTGCGCAGGAGACAAGCACTTACCCTGCAACAAAATCCCCCCCCCCCCCCGGAGACAAGGGGCACAGGAGCGAAAGAAGAGACTTAGGGGGGGAAAAACAAGTGAAACGTAGCAGTTTAATTACACGGTCTCTTTGCGTGCAGGAACACATAACTGAGCGCACACACACATTCACGCACGTGCACACACACACACACACACACACACACATTCTCCATTTGAGAAAATATTATACTATTTCTGGAGGGCTCTGGGGGACATATTCAATAGTCTATATGGTGATACGATATGATTACCACAGCCTGGAGTAAAGATTGGGAGGCAGGTGGGGCTCTAGGCCTACCCTGCTGAGTAAACATGGCTGGGAACAGGGGGGGGGGGGACACAGATAACCCTGAACACAACAAAGAAAGAGGGACATCCCAGCTCCAACAAAACAGGGAGGATATAGTAGTCATCTCCAGGGATAGCACACCTGCACAATGGCTGAGGCTCAGTAGAGGCGGTGCAACATTCACTCAGAACACAGAAGGTTATGTCCACACACAACAGGGTCATCATCGTGAGGCTTGTTACAGAGGAATGAAAAGCCAAGGAGGTAGCAGGCAGAGGTCACAATCAAAGTATGCTCACTCCAAGAATAGAGGTAAACAAGTAACCTGTCTAGCCTTAGTTAAAGAGTCATATTGAACTTCCTATTGTGCAAGTGCTTCTACACCCGCCACAAACACAGGGGACTGATTGCGGCCCGCAGCAATCTGTCTCCGATCAGTATTGATCTTTGTGTCCCCAGGGCCATTGACAGGGGTCCCTAGACTGGTTTGAACCCCCTAGCCCCACTCCCCCCCCCCCTCCTCCTCCTCCTCCTCCTCCTCCTCTCCAGGACTCTGGGGTCCCGGGAGGTCAGCTGCCTTGACAAATGGATCGGGTCATTGTCAGCAGGAAGAAGAGAGAGAGATGGAGCAAAAAGAGAATGAGTGAAAGAGAGAGAGTGAAAGGACATTTGTAGACGGGAGACCGGACAGCGACCTCACCATTTGGACAACCGCCGCCCCCACCCCCCATCCCCTTCATCTGAACAGCACTTGAGCCGCATGCATAGAGACAGCTGATTGAGGAGGCCCACTTAATGCTGACCAAAAAAACCCCAACATCCCCCTCATCACATTCTGCTTCACGCGCACACACACACACACACACACACTCACACTCACACTTCAAACCGGATTGCCTTTCCCATAATCCCGTGGGACCTCAGTCCCGCCTGAAAGAGTGACCCTGACACGAGCCTATGTGGAGAAAGAGTAGAGAGAGAGAGAGAGAGAGAGAGAGAGAGAGAGAGAGAGAGAGAGAGAGAGAGAGAGAGAGAGAGAGAGAGAGAGAGAGAGAGAGAGAGAGAGAGAGAGAGAGAGAGAGAGAGAGAGAGAGAGAGAGAGAGAGAGAGAGAGAGAGAGGGGGGTTTCTTTGAGCAGTGTGTGTGGGGCCCCAAGGCAGGCAGGTGCTATGGCAGACTGTGTATCTTTGTGTGTCTGTGTGTGTCTGTGTGTCTGTGTGTGTGGGGGGGAGGGAGGGAGGGAGGGAGGGAGGGAGGGAGGGAGGGTAAAAGGGGGATCCGTTTGCCGTCTGTCAGCCTAACCTGCTGTTTGCCTGATCGCCCAGTCCCTGTCCTCATCCCCTGTGGTCTCTGATCTGTGTCATATTTGTGTGCGTGTGTGTGTGCGTGTGTGAGGTGGAAAGCGACACTATCTCTGACTCCCTAATACATCCAGGATAAGGTATCGCTCTCATTGCATTAGTGCAGCGGGGGTCAGTGTGCGTGTGTGGGCTACACACACACACACACACCACCTCCCACAGCTCTGACCTCCCAAAGGACTGCACTCTTGCTCATGCATTGGGAGGATTTGGTTTGCGTGTGTGCGGGTGTGTATTGGTTTGACAAAGCCACAGCTGGGTTGTGTGTTATCACAACAATGGCCCTGTAACTTAAGCAAGGGATCCAACAGCAAGTATATTTCATTAGTAACAGCAGGTGTTTTCCGACACACTATTAGGTTATAATAATATATTACACATTATCCCTCGCATAAGACGCCTTAATGTACATGTTGAGATAGATCAAAAAAACACCATCATCCCAAAACCATAATTCAACGTACATCTAATAGTAGGCTAATCCAATGTCTGAAAGAACATATTTCGCAAATGACACACGCGCGCAAACACGCACACGCACACGCACACACACACACACACACACACACACACACACACACACACACACACACACACACACACACACAAATACACACACGTTCCAACATGTGCGCACACGCACACACGCCACAAACACGCACAGCAAAGCAAATCAAAGCTTAAAGAGAAACAGGCGCCTACCTTGTCAAACAGAGACTTCCATTGCTGCGAGGAAAAGAACGGAGGAGAAAGCAGAGAGAAACAGAGCGGCATGAAGGTGTGCGCGAGGGTAAGGCCGACAGAACACGTTATAACAGAGTGTAACAGGTGTCACAGAAAAGTCTAGAGCGACACCTGCTTTACCTCTTCATTCCGGAGGTCCAGCGAACTCTTTGACTTAAAACTGCTATCATAGCTATCATATAACCGTCGTGGTCAATGAACCTCACCAACGGATCATCTAAAGGTAAAAGTTTAAAGCGAGCTTACGTTGCACTAAGGGATATAGGCTCTCACCTGTTGTTGAAATTCACATGTATTGCAATTCTTTGTCGGTGAGCGTTAATCTAAGTTAATGTGCTACTCTATAGCGTGATGACACGGTTGTTGTTATGGGATAGTGGCCGGATAAAAAGGTCTAAAATGTGGTAGATCTGAGACTCACGTCCTCTGGCGCCACGGGAAGGACGTCGCTGCTTTCCAGCACCTCGATCTCGTCTCCCTCAGCGTTGGCTGCGACCGCCGGTGAGGATTTCACCGGTAACTCCCGGTGTCCGCCGCTCATCCTTGTGCTGTCCTTTCCAACGAATATGATATGCTATGTCCTTAATGCGTTCTCCCGTTATTGAGACCAGCATTTCCCTGTGACGACTCACGCACGTGCAGGCTGCTTCTATGGGTAGCCCACCAAAGACTGGACTCAAACTAACTACATACTTTTTTTTTTTCTATTCTCAATTAGACGAATCCATGCTAAAGTAGCCTACGCTGAGTGACAGCATATACCATATACACTTTCCACTCTGCACGCAGTTCCTCGACACAATAATAATATTACTATTATCACCAGGCGACGGACGGATAAAAGTTAGCTATCCCCGTGTTACACCTTGTAAATTAAACCCGCTCGCGTTGTCGTCACGGCTCCCTTGTACCCGCTGTGTTCCTCTGCTCACTGACGACGATCACGGAGGTACGCCGGCAAATGCTTTGAAACAGACGGTCCCTAGACACCGGGCTCAGAACACACGGCCGATAACTCGCATGCACCGTCGGCGGAACCCACGCTCCGAAAGCTCACTTAACGTACAGCGGCGGCCGGCGAAACAGCTTTTATAGTCGTCGTCGTCCCCCCCTCCCCTCCCTGAGATAAATAATGACATCACGGGGGGAGCGAGCCCCTATACGTCACCCGTCAACTAACTGAGACGAACAGCGCAGATACGAACTAAGGTTAAGACGACATACTTAGACGACAGACTTAGACGACATACTTAGACGACAGACTTAGCCTTGTCACATTAACGGTCCAAATGACCACGGCGAGTCTAGTGACCACAGGGCTAGAAGATGTGTGCTGATCGCGCTCTCTGTCTGGAGCGAGCACCGCGAAAACTCCAGCAAGTGCCAAATTTGTGGTGCGTCATGGTACCTGGCGATTGTTTTTGTTTTTTCTTCCCAGGTCGTCCCCGGTCTGCCCGGCGGCGCAGAGCGGGCCGGATGCCCGGTATCTCCCTGTCTGCCTCGCTGTGTGTGGGAAGTCTCTGGGAAGACACTACTATAGGCTGACTCCGCCGAGCTGGTGCTGCTCCTCCAGGGAGTCCTACGGGCACCGTTCCACCACCGCACGGCGCCTGCTGCCTGCTGCTTGCTGCTTGGCGCTGGCTCAGGTTGTTACCCAGACGAGGGAGCGAGGCACAGCAGAACGAGAGACACACACATTACAGCCTCGTAGGCCGCCTGCCACACGCCCCTGTATACCAGCACGACAAGTGTCACTCACTGCAACGTTCAGTTGGAACAGCGTTGATTAGAATATAGACCTAGGCCTATATAATGATCCGTGTACCATTCAATTGCAGACAGTGTTGTATTTTATGGCAATGAAATGAGATGGAAGAAATAGTTAAATATGTTTATATATGATATTGTTAAATATTTAACAGGCAAGCAATATCCTGATATTATACCCTGAACCAGCATATATCCCCTCAATTGGAGGCGGGTCTAGTTGTGAGGAAGAACTTGTGTGAGTTGCCCAAGTGTAGGCCTACAGTGTTAGTGCTTCTAGACCAAAGAGCCATTGATCATGGATATATGGCATGGTGCCATGTGTAGTCCTATGTCCACGTGTAGTATCCATGTGTAGTCCTATGTCCACGTGTAGTATCCATGTGTAGTGACACAGGTAGTTGTGATTTTCCTGCGAGAGACAGTAACAATCACCTTGTCCCACAACTATTGAGAACAGTTATTCCTAAATTAATGTCAGTACAAATGGTAGAGCTATGTTCAGTATGTACAGTATAGGGCAACGTACAGTACAGGCCTAGGTGCAATTGATTGGATAAAAAACAAACACACTGAAGACATTTTCCGTGATATTATATATGTTTTCAACCAGTGGAATTCCCCTCTGAAGGTCCCTCCCAAGAAGCCATATCTCATTCCATGACCTGTAAATTCCAGGTTGTTTTGGTGTAACATTGGAATTTTTCCTTTTCCAGCGGCGGGGTTGGGAGTGGGGCAGTAAAACCGTCGCCTTCTGGGCACTTCTAAAACAATCAGCCCCATAATGGCCGCCTCCTTCTCCTCCGGCACCACCCGGCCCTCGCAGACCTCACGGTACATCAAACACAGCTAATGGCGGTGTGTGTGTGTGTGTGTGTGTGTGTGTGTGTGTGTGTGTGTGTGTGTGTGTGTAAGTTGCCTTACACACACACAGAGCGTCGTCGGTGACGCGTGGGCAGTAAGAGTTGCTGCCTCTTAAAACTTATCGGTCTCCTCGTTTCAACTCCTCCTCCTCGGCTATGCAACATCGTTGCCATGGAAACAATAGGGTGGAGGAAGAGTGAGAGGTCCCACCACTAACTCCTTGACACGTCTCCACCGCTGGACGGTTGCCAGTTTGGGGAATTTATATATATATTTTAACAATATGTTTTTTGGTTTTGTTGGTTTTCGTACCAGAAATCAGTAAACCTTTCCCCCAATCACCCCCCAGTCTGAAACACTCCCCCCCCCCCCCCAACAAAAACATAAAGACAGTTGTAGATACAATCAAATCATTTAAATAAAATAAAATGAAACCCTTAGACGAGTCGCCCTTACCCTCAGACAAGGGCCGTGGTTAAAGCATCGGTGTCAGAAAGGAGAAGATAGAAATTAAGATCAAATAAAGATTCAAAGAAGTAAAGTCTGGCTTTACACATCAGTACATAGAGATTCAGCTATTCATATCCATGTAGGTGCTCATATACATATGTCAACCATATCTCGTCAACTCACATTATGACATGTTTCCTAAGTAGAGCCTAGAGTGTTATTTTCTTTAGTTTGAACACAATTCTCTCTGAAGCCATGTAGTCTTTGCACCACTTATATAGAGATAGAAGGGATATTTTACTTGGGAACCGGAAGGTCGCCGGTTCAAGTCCCCGAAACACCCGGGCACTGCCGAGGTGCCTCTTAGCAAGGCACCACACCCCTACACTGCTCCCCGGGCGCTGTACAATACAATAGCTGCCCATTGCTCCAAATACTAGGATGGGTTAAATGCAGAGAATATAATTTCCCTGTGTGTGAGCATGTATGTAATCTGCGTCATCGTGCCATCTTGAGTTGGCTTCTGGAAACACACACGTAAACACACCGGGTGTACAGAGTTCATTAACACCGGGACGACATTTTCTTGAACACAGCTGTGTTCGTGCATGCATGGATTTCACTGTGAAATAGTCTATTCCCCCACTACTTTACACTTAGGAGGTCCAACACAATACACACTACCACCACAATACCCCTGCACAATGCCCTGCAACCCTGCACCTTGTTTGTAAGCAAGTCAATACATTACCTTGGACAAAACATATGCTTCCGTCCTACTATTTGTAATGTCACCTAATGCCGGGTTCTACATATTTAAAGGGCAAAATAATGTATTTTCAATTCAGCCATAGGCCATAGGCTAAATAACTGTATAGTAGTGCAATACAACCTAAAATAACATATTTACAACATGGAGGATAATGATGACATCACTCTGGAGGTGTGAGCAGTGACGTGCATCCCAGCAGACAGCCTGTGTGCTGCAGTCCCATTACGAGCAGTTAATTGAGCAGAAGAAGGTTTTCACAAGTCATCTGCGCAGGATGTGCAACCCAGGCTCCAGGAGGTTGGTAAAGACGGCAAGAGAGAGAGAGAGAGAGAGAGTATGGTAAACTGAACACTGAAAAGCATGCACAACATCATGTTTGTGTATGATAGACTTTGTAGTTTGCGGCAGTGCTAAAATAAAAGCGTTTCCTGTTGCGTTCCCAGTAGTAAAACATACATCGTCATTACAGTGTCAACATAAAATAGTCTTGAAAATAAAAAAGAATCTTTTAACATGTTTAACAATTTGTTGACACTGGAAGTTGCCCTAACAAAATGTTATGACAATTGACTACGACGGAGGTCTGGTAAAAGAGGAATGAGGAGGGACAATGAGAAACAGATTGCAGGCACAGAGAATAGAGAGTAAGAGTGTGTGCGCATGTGCGTGGGAGAAGTTTGCTCATGTGTAAATTAATGGAAGGAAAAACACTCCACAAACAGTGTTAACTTATTACGTATTCAGAAACACATGACGGCGAAGAGGAACGCCATGCATAACACCCTGCTTATCATAAGGCTCATTATGGGTATGGAGATATTCTCTTTTACACCCAAACTAACACCCCACCTCCCACTCCGGAGTTTTTGGGGGAATTGCCTGATTTTCAGAATTAAAAAGGTGCCGTTGCTTGTGATAGGAGAAAATTACATACCACAATTTATTCAAAGCGTATGTGGATAATGTTACATTATCATTGTGCCATGACGGTTAAGTATTGAAAGGTGAATCCCGTGTTTGAAATACTGAAGAAAAAAAACGAAATTAATGTATGAAATACTGTTGCAACACTCGTTTCCCGCTTGTCGGCTCATCTTTCATAATAGTGGACTATATGTCGCCTTCTTGTGGCTGTATGAGGAATATGTAATAGTGCACCAATGTTTAACTTGTGTACAGTATTAACTGATACAGGCCGTTATCACAGCGGTGTAACAGTCTCATGATGTCAATTTATTTGTTGAACTTCACACGTTTTTGTCCACATTACTCTTATGTGATAAAGGCCTATACACTCAACTTTTAGTGAAAATACAAAGAGAAGAATAATTTAACTTAGTCTACGTACACATTAATAGAGCCATGCTATATAAGCACAGCGAATAATATAAACCAAAAATGTTATCCATGTATTATAAAGTTATTGCAAAGCAGAGATGGGTAAATAAGCCAAACAGAACCTAAAACCGATACCAGGATGAATTATAAATATTTTATGAAGAACACACTGAGGAACCACATTATGCAGAATAACTTTATTTCAACAGAAGCCAACTGGATATTTATAGTATATCATTGTTTCTATGGCTACCACACATCTCTCTCTCTCTCTAAAGTGACCTGTGTCCAGAAAGAAGACCTGCAGATGAGCACCATGGTTTGACCAGGACTCTGTGCAGGGCAAAGCCCAGCACGGCAAGCACGGCTGCACCCACACTCGCACACAGGCAGAAGTTATTCCATTTCGCCTGGCTCACGTATCTGCAGGACGGCGAGAAGAAAAACAATTAGGTAAATTAGTACATTTGTGTATTTTTTGGGTGTATTTTGTAATATTGTAATTTGTCATTTAGAACACATCTGCGGAGCTGGCAATATCATTTCACTGTTCATGTGACCAAAATACCTAATCTGAAATGGGGCCATAAGGTGAGGAAAGAGACAGTGATCAGATCAACAAGGCAAACAATGAGAACAATTGATATGTGTATAAGTGAAGTGAAAACAAAAAATACATATCATACAGACAGAAAGACACCGCATACAGCAGCTCAAATGAAGGTGGAGTCCAGTCTTCTTCATAAGAAGATGAGTTCAGACACATGTTGGGGATGACAAGAGGTTGATGATGAGTTGCAATAACATGAACAAAAAGCAATGATAAGTGACAAACCAGACATCAAAGAGAACAAGAAAACAGTCACACTACCGGATGTTCATTCAAGATACCCGTTGCACTGATCAACAACAAAAAAAAAAAAACTAAACATGACCAACAAGGGGGAAACTAATGAGCAAATATCAACCTAATCAAATTATGAAAACAAAAAGTCACAAATGACAGAATGAGAGAGCTCCGAGTATAGACGAGGCAGAGGGAGAGGGAGAGAGAGAGAGAACCTGCTGAGCACCACGGCGTAGAGCTTGGTCCTGACCGTCTGCAGCAGCTCAGAGTTGAGGAAGTTCTGGCAGAGGCAGAAGGTGCACCTGTTGCACCTGCACATGCAGCGCAGACGGGCGTGACTGGGGAGGGGACAGGTTTGTGAGCGCACCGTCCAACCAACAGAACGCAAAGGGGGAAGAAAACAAACAAAAGTTTGCTTATAGGGGGAAAAAATGACCAAACACCAAACACACCACAGAGGAGGAGGAGGAGGAGGAGGAGGAGGAGGAGAAAAAGCTGAAAAAGGGTGGAGCAGAAGAAGAGTGGAGCAGAAGGAGTGGAGCAGATCAAGAAGAAGGCAGAAGAAGAAAAATAACAGTGAGAAAGCAGAAGAAGAAGCAGAAACAGAAGAAGAAGGTCATGGTTAGGAACATAGGTCTGCCACTGGAAGTGGTTGGAACACAAACACAAAGTTACCGCCAAGATTAGAACACAAGAGTTCATTGATTCACTCAAAGCACTACTATTACTTTTTAGCAGACAACCTTATCCAAAGAAACCGTTTTTCCAGGTACTTGTCATCAAGGAGCAGCATCTTGCTAAAGGATGCTTGCTGGTGGACTGTGGGACAACGGAGAACCTTGCAGCTGGGACACCCCAACCACTAGACTATCCCGTCTAAAGCGGTCCTTCATAAAGCAATCTGTGTTATTGATCTTCTATATAGTCAGTCAGTTAAAAAATGCACACCTTTGAGGAACACTGCAATATGGCAAAGTAACCAAAAAGGGAAAAACGGTACTCACTGCTTAATGTGAAATCAATATGTTCTCAGTCAAGGTTTGGGTGGAAATACATTTCAATTCAGTTTACTAACAAATCAGTGGTTGGATCAAAGTGTATGTGCATGGTTAGCACACTAGACAGGAGATTTATGGCTGGAATTTATGACTGAACTTTGAATGTGTAGATTGAGTAATTGGCCCATGTTGACCAGACTATATACTTCTTTAGTGCTATCAAAGACTGTCTGACTAAATTCTACAGGTTTTTTTAAATTGTATTCTCATTAAGATTGGCTATTTATATTCAAATTATTTTCTCTTTATTTTGCAGTTATATGTCAGCTGGTCTGCTTTTCTGCCTGAATAAGGATGTAGTCAACCATTGACTATGCATTTTGTTGTTTGGTTCATTAATCAAAATGCATTAACATTAATGCTGAAACGGTTGGCAACAAGTTAGGAAAATTCTATAAATAACACCTTGAAATGATGGTTGTCCGCAAATCTCCTTCACCTGCAATACAATTAGTAATAACAAAGCAATTGTAGTCATGCTTCACCATCAGAAGATCAGTGAGGAGCTGTGGGACAGTTTAGACAGACGAGAGTCCTGGCATTGTTCACTAGACAAATCACATCTTCCAGAACATCTGATGGCCGTGGTAGTCAAGCAAAGCAGCACCTGCTGGGACCACACGACTTCAGGACTAATGTAAACCCTGATAACCAGACTGAGAGCAGACCCTAAGGTTTCCCTTCCGGAATAACGCAGTCAAAACTAAATCAACCAATCAGGAAAAGGAACAAAAAAAACAATAAGGCCAATTATGAAAGCAGTTTGAAATCACAACAGCAAATCTAAAACAGGTGTTCGAACAAGAGCAAAGGGGCCTCAGCAATTTTTTCCTTGACATTTCCATATTACATGCTAATTTACGGGTTGTCCAAATCAACCATAGACGTATAGACTATAACTCAGGGATGACATTGCACTGACTTACAAGGAGTCACATCAAAGACTGAAAATAAATCAATTTCCATTTTCCGCCTGAAGCTCCTCCTGTTAAACACAGCCGGTGTATGGACATGAAGAGGCCCAGGTGCAGCGGGTGGATACGTACGGGTACATGGCCACGGTGACCAGCTTGGTGTAGATGGCTTGGCGGCGCGGGGTGACCGTGTTGCAGCTGAAGAACTGGGGAGGAGGCATCTTGTGCTTTCGGCAGAACTCCATGGGAGTGCAGCTGTACAGTTGCCGGACCACCGGGAGGTCCGACTTGGTGGCTATTATCATGCACGGCGTCTTGCTGTCCAAGTATTGCTGAGAAGGGGAAAGGAGATCAGAGGGCCATCGGGAGTCAGGGCGCTAGTGCGCTTCTTAAGAAGATGATACGTTTTGTAATCTCCCCATATGACACACAGCAATGGTCAAGAATTCAATTGTGATTGACTTAGTTTAATTTATTCTTATTTCCTTATTTCCAGAATTCAGACTTCCCTTCTCCCTGGAGACACCACTGGTTCAGTTACCCAAACTACAATCAAGATTAAACAATTTTCTATAACTTATTTTGAAATGTGGTGCCTCCTTACAGAACACAATAACTGCATAAACTGCATTATAATCCCCTGTGAAACACAGGTTGTGATTGGCTGAAATAGGTGCCGGAAGGGACACCTGACACCCAATTTCAACCAACCAGAGAGTTAGTTGGTTGCCAATCAGAGACAAAGTTATCTTTGTCTCTGATTGGCACACATATTGAACTTATTTCACCCTTTCTCTGGTTTACTCACTTGAGTGTGAATGTGCACACATGTAGCACTTGAAATAGCTTCTTCTACATTTGTTTATACCATCCATCTGCAGTAGTCACCGGCCTGATACAGAAACCTTAAAACATAAAGTGTCATTGAAGAACCAGGAAGAACGCAGTTACCTGGTAGACTTTGGCGCAGTACTTGAAGGAGAATGGGTTGCCAACATCGTACAGCAGACAGACTATGTCGCACGCTGGGTAGGCATCAGACAGGTCGCAGTCACCTGGGAACATCTTGTGCAGCTAAGCGTTGTGGGAAAAGGTAGCACCAGCACAGCGAGGGTAGGAGAAGAGGAAATACATAAATATAATATTCAGGACTTTATCCGGGAAAGCCGATATGTTTATCAACCCAACACTCACAAGTAGATATTTCTCCTGGCCGTAAACATAGGTGGTGCTGATAGCGTAGTCCGATCTGTGCTCCTTTGGAATCTTCCTCTGGCTCTGAGAGAGCAAACACAATGAAGTTATAATCACACCGTGATCAGAAAAATACAGCAGTAAAGCTGAATTCAAAACAGGCAATCATAAAATATAGTCTTAGGACCGAAATGAATGTTGCATCCACTAAATAATAGTCGCATGCCCTTGAATGAATGCAAAGTATTTGTCTATTCATTACATTCATTACCAGGTGAAAGAGAAAAAACTGCTTGTGAATTATATTCATTCTATTCTACCCATGTCACTCCTGAACCATCCCTGGAAGGAGGGATCCCCTTCCACTCTGGGTTCCTTCTCAAGATTTCTTCCTACGTAATTAAGGGAGTTTTTTTCTTGCCCTTAGGGGGGGGCTAGGGTTTGGGGGGTGTTGTAAACATGTGAAGCCCTTTGAGACTACAACTGTGATTAAGGGCTATACAAATAAAATTTACTTGAATGTACGTATAACACTTAATGACATGGATCATTGAT
>CM051003.1:14622625-14705125 GCA_027704905.1 Muraenolepis orangiensis
TTTCACTTTATGTGCAACAAATCTAGAATATATGAATGTTGCACCTTTTGAAAAACGTTACGTGTATACTACAACTACTAGAAATGTACCTTGTCGTGCTTGTCAAAGATGCCCTGCAGGAAGAGGTAGGCGTCATGGTTGAGCTCTGTGGTGGCATCCGGAGGTACCTTCAGCCTGAGCAGAGGGAGATGGGAACACACAACATCTGGTATTTTAACTGACAAATTGACGGTTCCTGACTCATGTAGAAAATGAATGTGGAGAGAGAGAGAGAGAGAGATACTGACTCGGGTAAGAGGTAGTCCCGGTGCAGCCCCAGGTCGTCTTCATAGCCAAACCTACGCAGAATGGTCCATGTGGTCTCATGGCGACCTCGCTGGATGAACAACATGTTGAGGAACAGGAAGCCTAAATATGACACACACACACACACACACACACACACACACACACACACACACACACACACACACACACACACACACACACACACACACACACACACACACACACACACACACACCACACACACACACACACACACACACACACACACACACACACACACACACACACACACACACACACACACACACACACACACACACACACACACACACACACACACACACACACACACACACACACACACACACACACACAGGGTTAGCACTGTATATTAAACATCTGTTAAGGGAACAAGCGGATGGTGTTTCGGGTTCTCTCCAAAACAACACAACACCATTCAAAGCGGCTTCAATAGCAGAAAACCTTCTGCTATTCAAAGATATCTTAAAAGGCAGAACCCCAACTTTTCACTACTGGAGTTTGCAGTGTTGTTTTCTGTTGCTCACTATGGTCACACAGACTCCATCAGCTAATTCAATTTGAATTCTTCTTTCCAAGTCCCGCCTACCAGACGATGATCGGCTTGGTGAATATTCAAGAGACTATTTATCCCAAGGGAAATTAAGGTGCAACAGTTGAAACCGGGGGAATAAATGCACACAAAATATACTAATACCTAAAAACTAAATAACAACAAACTAAACTAGTATAAACAAAATATAACTAAATGAAATCTAAATGTATTGACAGAAAAATGTATTGACATTCATGCTAGGCCGAGAACCACTGCGACACCAGAATCCACAATCAGAGAATTTCATATGTATTTTTGAAGTGAGTGGCGATTCAGGACCTTTTAACGTGAGGCCGTCACCTAACACGGCATCGCGGATGTTCCTCCTCACAACATTCTTCATGTCGTCCAGGGCCTTGGGGGACAGCGGAGAGTTGAAACACGTCCTCTGTGAACCAAGAGGACACACACAAGCACAAAATGTAAAATACACTTGAGCTATGTTCTTTGCAATGCTCTCTATTCACATTTGATATAGCGCAACACAGGCCAAAGTTCCTGTTGAGAGCTGTAAACATGTCCCACCTGGAAGGAGTTCAGCTGGTCATCATTGAGGATACCATCGTTGTCCAGGTCGGACACTTTAAAGATGCGGGTCAGAGCTTGAACACAGAGGGACGTCATCTAAAAAAAATTAAAATCCCATTCACACACAGAGACAATCATTCATCATTGTGATGAATTTAATGAATAAATAGAATGAATGTTTTTTTTTATCTTTTCTTTTGTACATATTTCTTCTTTGGGCAGTAGAGGGGGCCGCTGGGGTGAAGGACTGCTTTCTGGGCGTAGAAGAACAGCTCCGAAATGTTCTTGAGATTCTTCGCTGAACACTGGAGATAAAGTGGACAAAAGAAAGTACAGACGAAACATTAAAATATATGTATATGTATTTGTGGAAATGCAGTGCTGGGACGTCCACTTGGGACTGTCAATGATCAGCAATCTCATCCCAGTGAGGAACCTTGCGTTGTTCAGCATGGTGTTGCATGCTTGCTGTGGCTCTACACAGGTAGGTATTTCAGGCAGGCAAAGCACCTCTTCAACACCCCGTTTAAGCGCTCAATAGTGTTAATAAGTGTTCCGAGTTGTATCTCCCCTCTGTGTCATTGGTTGCCATGGCAAAAGGTGGCATTAGCCATGGTAAGAGAGGGTATGCACTATCCCCCAATATGATGCCATCTGGGGGATTTTCCTGGAGGTTCCAGAAAATGTGGCTCTCTCTCAAGATCCTTGCATCATGGACTGACCCTGGCCATTACGCCACACAGTTGGTTACGATGAGGTCTGCATTTCCCATAAGTTGCACATTGATGCTGTGCCATCCTTTTCTGCTCATAAACTCACATTCCCTCTCACGTGTTCTTGGATGTGGACGTGAGTGCAGAATTTCTGAACATAAAAGAACAATAAAGTGACTGATGGATGATATGTACATGTGTTGAATTGTGCAAAAGGCATTTTAAAGTGCCAGTAGTGCAGCAGCATCATGAATACAGTGCAGAAACTGTAATGACCAGCAAAGTATGATAGTGCAATGTTAATGACAAGGTTATGATAGTGGCAGCACTCTAGCAGTTCAGTAGGTGCATTGCCTGTGGATAAAAACTATCCTTGAAGCTGGTAGTTATTATACAGATGCTGCAGAAACAGGGAGAAGAAATGGTGACCAGGGTGCTTGAGGTCCTTAGTGATGGAGATGGCCTTCTTCCGACATCTGGTCCTAAAAATCTCCTCAATGCATGGAAGTGCACACCCGACGATCTTCTCTGCCGTCCTCACGACCCTCTGGATGGCTTTCTTGTCCCGTGCAGTGGTGTTGCCTTACCACACAGTAACGCCACTCGTTAGGACGCTCTCTACGGTACCACGGTAAAAGTTCACTAGTCACCTCTGGCCTATACCGCTTTTTCTGAGGCACCGCAGGGCATAGAGGCGCTGGTGTGCCTTCTTCAGCATGACCTCCGTGTTGCGGGTCCACGCCAGGTCATCGGAAATCTGAAGCCTTAGGAAATGGAAGCAGCTGAAGACTTCCACCGGTGTCCCGTCCAGGCTGATGGTGGAGTGGGTGCCCCGGTGGCTCCTGAAGTCCACAATGAGCTCCTAAGTCTTGCAGACATTCAGTGAGAGGCTGTTCTCACACCATCGCATCAGCCGGACTACATCATCTCTGTACTCCATTTCGTTGTCCTCGCTTATCAGGCCCATAACTGTGGTGTCGTCTGCAAACTTGAAAATCTGTTTATTGCTGTGTGTTGCAGTACAGCCATGCAATAGTATTTGGTATCTTTGCAAAGTCATAGAACTTGAGCTTGACCAGCTTGATTTCTTCTGGATCAGTTGGAAACTTCACAAACTGGTTGAGAAGGCTGATTAACGCAGATGACACTGTATTTTTGGGCTGTATCACCAAGACCGCAGATTTCTGGACACACACCATCTCCAATGACTTGGAAGAATGATCCAGATGCATATAAATGCAAAGCAATGAGTAACTGTTCCTCCACAGTCAGTACATGACTTATTTAGATGCATGTGTTCCAGTTGTGGTAAACTGGCAAGAAATTCAATGTCAGCAGCACCAATTCTGAATCTTGCATATAATTCAACATCTGTATACACTTGTAGAAGTTTTGGGGGCGTGCATTGTGAACCCTTTGGCTGCATTTCCTCTTTTGCTGTAGACTATGAGTAAGGGATGTCATGGTGTTGAGAATTGGAATGGTCCCTCGTCAGAGCCACGGTTTGGAAGACTCCACAATGAACCTTCACACCTCATTTAAGTATTGTGGACTTGGACCTAGCCTACCTATGTTATAATTGAATATATTTTATTGGTTGATTATCTAATTTAGAGAAGATTGTTTTGGCACGGTGTGTTACTTTAATATGCAATCATTGAATATAAAATTCAAAAGTATTACACATGTGCCATGTGTCCTACATGTCTATGTGCAGCTCAAATCCACAGTTGATCCGCGTTTTCAGTGGGATAAGGATAATCCTGATTATTAACATAAAATCGACCGTAGAATTTTAAAATACCCAAAACAACATTTGATCGGGATTCTGGGTAGGATTAAAAACCAAATCCATATCCCAATTGTGTAGGATTAGGATCACATTATCCTGTTTTGAAATTTTATCCTATCCAGATAATTTTGATCCAGATTACATTTCTTGAAATACTGGGCCCAGAGGTTCATATCTGGGTGAAGGCACATCATTTTCCACCGACTTCCACCTGCCAACTAGCTGCTGAGCTGGTCGAGGCATTCCTGAGTGTCCGGCAGGGCTCCAAGAACTTTCAGTGAAACTAGCCAGGGAAAGTCTTTGGGGTTTGGTGGTGGAAGTGATCTTAGGTCTAGTAAAGTAGTAACAGGTAGAGTACGAGTAACAGGTAGAATGCAGACAATCCCTGTATTTGTAGGCCAAACCACTACAGCACTTAGAGATACACTTAGAATAGACAACGGCAGAACTCCTGACCTTGATCCAGCCAGGTCTGCTGACAGGAAGTGAGTGTGGGAAGGAGTCTGAAGTATGTTGTGTTAATGAGGATGAACAAGAGTATCCTACAGCTCATATATAGTGTAGGGGAATAAAGTGCAGGGAATAAACTTTGATATTCCAGTTGGGGTGGTAAAGGGACCAAGTCTTTCAGTTGTGTTGGGACACCTACTGATGCAAACATTATATGGCCTGCCTTAGCAACCAAGAGCACATTGTCCGGTGGATTTTAAAAGAGTTTGGGTCCCTGGAAACGTAGCATGGGAGGCCAATGTGAAGTGTTTGCAGGGAAATTGCAAACATGTAATATGGAGGGGCATAGGGGTCAAAATGATTAATTGATTGTTAACAATGGTTTGCCTTGGGTGAAATGAATTATGGGTAAAGGGCAGACAGACATACACACTTTTTTTCTTAGCTAAATTGTTGAAAACTTTTTGGTTTATTATTATTTTAAATACATTTTTCCATCTCGCTTGTGGAAAATTAAGACTCATTTGAAGCTTCAATTAAACTTGTGGTGGTAACATGAGCTGCTCCAACACTTGCCACAGTACCAGCTACCTATCCTATCCTACTTTAACAACTATTTCAATTACTTTTGAGAGATTAAATAGTGATACAATTCCTGACAACAAAAACATGCTCTTGCTTTTCTTGCCTCGTTAAAAGCGTCAAAATGTGAAATTGATATGGGAATTACAGAAAGGACCATAAGAGGCCGAGCCAGGCCGGGACAGTGACCAATGGAGTCCCTTGGAGGAGTAATTGTGAAAAGCATTGTTGTTAGAGGACCGCCCGCAACTGTTTGAACACGAGGTGCACTACACTGCCTTTTTATTTTAAAGTCTAGAAAATCTACTTTGAGCGGAACATGGGGCCGTCAAGCAACCACTCCAAGCGCTCAATACCAGTCTCCACGATCAATAGCAATGAAAAACAGTGGTATTGATTTTTGTAAATATCCATACGTTTTCAATAGCAAGACCCGCCCCAGTGCTCACAAATCTCTTTTACTATGAGATTAAAATAAATTGCATTTCACTTTACAATGCATTTTACTTTAAAAGCCTATCAAGCGACAAGGGGCCACCAGAGAAGCAGTAAGTAGCCATAAAACTTGTCGATACTCCCAGGTTTACTTAGGAGCCTAAACCAGAACCGTCAGGTGAGACAGTAAACATGCGTGTTAACAAAAGTAAAGTTTATCAATGCTGGCCGAGTTTGTGTTCGCTGGGTTTCCAACAACGGAAAGACACTGCTATCATCATCAGTCCTTTATTTTATTATGGAACAGCATAATTATGATCCAATTTGTTTAATTTCCCCTCGTTTTTATTATTTATAATATAATTTTTTTTTAATATTTATTAACGTATTGAAGGCCTTTTCTTCAGCCACTTGACTTAAATTTTTTACCCAGCACTTTGAGACTTACTCTAAATGAAAGGTGCATTACAAATGAAAAGTAGACTGTGAGATAGCTAAGGGGAACATTGACGTTGTGTTTGGATCTCTCTTTGGATCTCTATCTGAAATCCAAGTGTGCTCTTTGGATGCCATATTTTTACGGTGATAGCGCTGTAGAAGAGTCTTGAAATCAGTGAACACTTGGCATTATGTTTATTCCAACAGGTCCTGTTAACTTTTGTAAAGCGAGAGTGTAAGCCGGTTTCATGTCCAAGTGTTTGCCTAGTAGTCATTTGTTTCTTTTCTCCTTTGAAAAGCCATGCCAACATAAAATCTACAGACATATCCTTTTTGGCAGTTTTTTTAGGCCCTTTCAATCTCTCACACACACACACACACACACACACACACACACACACACACACACACCCACACCCCCCCACACCCACACACCCACACCCCCCCCCCCCAGTGGTGAAGCGTCAGGGCCTTCAAGGTATTCAGAGAAGACCCTGGAACTCTCAGAAAAATCGAATTAATAAAATGTAATACAATTTAAATAAAATGAATAAATGAGAATGGTATCTGTGTTGTTATCTGTTATATTACAGTGTTACGTTGATTTGTTTGTCTTTCTCGGTCCATGCACGACGCATTTGAGTGGTTTTGTGTTGGAAAAACAATCTGATATTTTTCTAGGTTGCTGGGAAGAATATCCTTCAACCAAAGTATTCCCGATGACTTTGGCCCTTAGACTGAATGAGAGCGTACGTTTGGATTGACAATTTGATCAACCAATCATATAGTGATTTGTAGCCAATGGGCGTATTCTTTCAGATTTCCCCACAGCTCAATAGGGAGCTAGAAGGTATACTGGCTGGAGCGAGAGGGGATCTAGCGTAGTGCTACGTTTTTTCTACGTAGGATTTTACGTCAAAATGGCGAAGGCGAAGATGATGGGCTGTTACTTCACAACTATGGTACACTTGGAAATTGGCTGCGACAATCTTATCTGCCTAAATGAGATAAGCATAAAGTGACTCCTCCGTGACGTCCGTCTGACTAGAACAACTGAATGTTTGAATGGGGGGAGGGGGTGGTCTACAGCAGGGGTTCCCAAAGTGGGGGTCGCCGGACCCCGAGGGGGGGGGTCGCGAGATGATTTCAGAATCATCTTGATGTGACCCATGAGGTTTATTTATTTTTTATTTCATTATTATTATTTTTTATCATTTGTATTATTATTATCGTTAATAATAACGTGAGTGACACAAAGGAATTCTGATTCCCACTGATTCACGACAGTATCATCATTGAAAAAAAGCCACACACGATGTTCGCGATCGTGACATACCCCCCCACCCCCCCGTTGGACTTCACGATGTTCGCGATCGTGACATACCCCCCCACCCCGTCGGACGGTGATAGTGGGGGGTCGCCAGTCTCCAGTCTGTTATTTTGGGGGTCGCGGGCTGAAAAGTTTGGGAACCCCTGGTCTACAGAAGGTCCAGTTGGGATAGACACGCTTCGCCGCTTCGACACACACGCACGGTTGTTTCCAGTCGAGACCCCACCCACCAGAACTCGCACAGATTTGAGCTTTTCTGCCATTTGTGAGATAAACAGCATCGCAATATTGTATCAGCACTCAAAAATAGCTGTAAAATCGTATGGTGAGGTCCCTGCTGATAGACCCTTGTCACAGAGGTGTCATTGTAGCCCCGCTGCATAAAAGAAGCAGAACCGTTTCCTACAACGACTCTTTCTTTTCTGTGAAAAAGGGTCCATCCCCTTCCCTAGGAGACAGCCTACCTCCACACATGTCTCTATGTCTCTGTGCTGGTTCATGATGGCCAGGCTGGTCTCCATGCTGCAGTTCCCCGGAAGGTCAGACTTGTTTCCCACCAGGATCAGAGGCACCCTACACACACACACACACACACACACACACACACACACACACACAATTATATTATAGAACATTAAAATATATATGTGGTAGTATGATAGCATTAGGTTTAATGTTATATTGTAAATAGATAAAAGATGACAAAGAAGTTTGCTCCAGTTGAACCTAACTAAATGTGATCATACGATGACCCTAAACAAATACCGTGGTCAGGACTTGAGGACCGAAATAAATATATTTGAAATATAATACCAACGATGGACATGCTTTTGGATTTAGTACCAGACCAAAAACACATGGATGAATTGCATTGTTTTGTAAAAATACAAAAATCAACACAGCGAACAAAAAGCGAACAAAACCAAAAACGCACCTGTTGTACTTGTCTGTGTGAACAGTTATGAGGGGAATCCAGTAACTCGTCACCTGCACAAATAAAAGAACATCAAAATAATAAACACTTAAAAGAAAATAATGTTGTTAAAAATACTTACAACCATCAACGTATAGTTTGTCAAGTCAAACTTTACCAAAGAAGACGGTAATTATCAAACATAATTATCACATCAAAAATTATAAACAAAGAACAAAAGAAAAAGCACCTTCTCAATTGACCTCTTGTCGCTCACAGAGTAGACGATGCATATGACATTGGCCTGTTGAGAGGAACGAGACAAAGCAGTAGGTTATTGCACCCCACCCCCTCCAGAGTGACATCACTAGACACAAAACAAACCCACCTTAGAGATCTCCTGAAACAGCTGCTCGTCGGTCTGTTCTGCTTCTGTCAACCGAACACAAGCCCCATAAACACCACATATCTCCACCTCAACTTACACACCAATAATGACCTCTTCTGTATCCTATTCAGAAGAATCCAACAATGCCATAACCCAACAGTACCCGAGTAATCCACAATCAGGGTAGGCACCCTCTCTGGAATCACATCCGCCGGTATGGTGATCTCCTCGGCTCGGTAGGGAACCTAGGAGGAGTAAAGAAATATCATACATCTTGTACAGTAAGCACCCCCCCCCCCCTTCCAGGAAGACTACCCATCTCGACTGATACGTCTGTTACCTATTGAACAACCAATTGTACATTGATCATTGTAATTTATTTACAGTAGGTTTGACTACAAGATTTTTTTTTTAAACAATCATCCATACCACTGTCGGGAACTCCTCACTGATCAGGGATATGATCAGAGAGGTCTTCCCCACCTTTGCTGAAAGACAGAGAAATAAGCAGAGAAAGAGAGAGTGTGTGTGAGTGTGAGAGAGAGAGAGAGGCATAGACTGGCAACAAGTAGTAGGACCTTGTCCCTAGGATTGTACACACGGCTGACCTCTGTGATTCTCTGCTTGATATATCTGGCTGAGAGGAAGAAGTTACAAGCCTTTGTACTAGATAACTGTACAGCAGTGGCTTAATTAGACCATTTACAGGGGCACAAATACCGGGGCCATTCCATTTCACTCTGCACCATGTCAAGGAACATCGTCATTGTAGGTGATTTAAATATCCATGTTGACAAGCCCTCCTGTCATTTTGCAGTACAGTTCCTGAGTCTGCTTGAGGGGCACACAATTGATCTGGTCATTACTGACTGTGCTCCTTTCAGTAATCTTCAGGTCTATGATCTGGGTGTGTCTGACCACAAGGTGGTCTCAATGGCCTTGACATTTCTGCTGGCCCCTACTAGACCCTAGCGTCAAATGTTTTTCTGGAACTGGAAAAGCATTGACCCCAGCCGCCATGGCCACTGACCTCCAGTGAATCACCAGCCCAGCCTCTGAGTCAATAGATGAATTAGTGGCGCTCTATAATACATCTGTGAGGAGTGTTTTTGGGCTTTCCAGGAACATCAAAGGGCCTACTCCAAGTCACTTCAAGATGCTCGGTCACAATTCTACTCAGCAAACCCAGCCAACTTGAAGCAACTTTTTCCCCCATAAACTATCTTCTGAAGCCCCAATCATCCTCCTCAACTGAGGCTACAGATGAGCTATGCAACAGCTTTATTGACCACTTTAGATCTAAATTCAACCACGTTCTCTCTCTAATGTCCAGCTCTTCCTCTCTGTTATATCTTGCCACCAACCCCTTGCGTGTTGTCCCTCCCATATTTCACTGGGGTGCAGCAGAGCCACATTGAGAAAATACTCAGAATCCTCAAATGAAATCTTGCACATTCCCACTGCTCCCACTTAATTCATATATCCCCATTCATCACCCAAGCTGTAAACCTTTCCTTTCAAACTGGTTATGTCCAAGACGGCAAGCTCTCAAGCTTGCCGTCATCCACCCCCTTCTCAAGAAGCCCTGGAACAGGAAGTTCTAGAAAACTATAGGCCAATCTCCAACCTCGCCTTCCTGACCAAGGTGTTAGAGAAGGTAGTTGCTTCTCAGATCCAGGACCACCTCAAAGACAACAACCGGTTTGTCTATTTTGAGCCAATACAGCATTTTGCAGATGAAATGTTGCCATTATAAATAAAACATCTTACATTTGACTGAATATGTACCATTCAAATCATAATTACATCAGCATATAAAAACAATATCAAAGAAGAGTGAGGTCCTATATCTGCCCAGCTGTCATAAGCACGAATCAAAGCCAATGGAACAGTACAGCCATGCTGACATAGCGTGCCCCAGTAGTGGGGTCCTGTGCCCCAGAGGTGGCTCAAGTCTAGTGACGCCTCTGATCTAAAAAAAAGACACTGGTCAGGCGTGACCGCGTTAATTAGACCATTACAATTATAATAATTGTAATCCGCCAACTCCACCACATCCTTCTACAACATGTCCCCAAGTGCCTGTGATCATGTTCAAGCAACATTTTCAAGGTTTAAGTTCAAGGTTCAGGACACTGATCATCATATTGAGACTGGGGGGGGGGAGACTCCTGTATGCAACTATAAAGTATGCCAAGCAGTCGCATTTAGCACAGACAGCATAAGATTCTGTAAAAATATGCACTTACGTTCTCCCACTAGTAAAATCCTCACGTCCGTCCGCATTGTCCTGTACGTTGACGCTCAGCCGTGCGAATCCGCCAATAACAAACATTTAAGCTGTGTTCCGGACGAAGGGGGCAGATCGCCAGCTGTAAGTCATCAACATTTTAGGGCTGCCCTACGAAGAGCACGGTACGAAATCCTAAGATATCAAAGATGTCACCGAGCATCTGTCCCGACCCACAGCCTAGCCACACTGTTCAGCGACTAGCGTTTGCTATTTTAGATTCTGTTCACACAATCTTGACGTGTTGTTACCAGGTCACAGCAGCAGATGGCGCTGGCAGCCACACTCCATAAAGTCACGCCCCTTCCACCATGGAAGCGTGTCACATGCACTTTCTACATCCCTTAAAACTCCATCCTGACAGATTTGACTCGAAGCCCACTTCCCCTTCTCAAACATGTTGCCCTCAGCCAACCTAATATACAGTATTCCAGAAGCCTACCATCATCAATAGAAGACTGAGGTTACTTTAAACCATATAGACCTATATTATAAAAAATAGCAATAACATAGCAATTTTGTTACTTTTTGTGGATGAATAAATTTACTGTTAGTCCCCTAACCTGTAATAGGCCCAATGACTAAGGTCCTTGCCCCTATGTGGCTTCCCACAGATCAGCTTCCCCAATGTGCTGCCCCCTCCACATCAAATACAAGTGAATTGTTTGAGATGCCTACCAAGTAGTCAATTTGCAGACAGGCTTAACGACGTAACAATGCACAAATGCAAGTGAACAGCCCAAAACAAATAGAGACCCTGGCAACTTAAGTCTAGTCAATTTATTTATTTATTTATTTTAGTAGAGCATAGTAGAATGTTGCACAAATGCTAGCAAGGCTAATGTTATTAACTCCGAACCGCTTGACCGAAAGCCCTTTAAACAACACACAAATAAAGCACATTGTCACACATATTGATATGTGAATAATACACTTCTGTATGATTCAGTCACGGTGATTCAGTTAAGTATGTGTCATGTGATAGATTCATGTACTATTCAAAATGTCTTTTTTGTAATTTATTATTATTATTGTGGATTGTGTGTGGTTGGTGGCTGGTTGAAGCAGCCTCACCTATCCTGAGTTAGACTGATAACTATATGGTTGGTGAAGCTGCACACCTGTGGGTCATTGTTAATCAAGGCCCACAGGTTAAAACAGCCACCAACCACACACACTCAGAGAGCAGATGGTAAATGTTGGAGCTCTCCTGATTTAACCTTGTCCGAGTGACATTACAATTGACACAGGACACAGGGACTACAGATCTCCGACGACCTGGCGTGGACCTGCGACACGGGGGTCATGCTGAAGAGACCCTGCGGTGCCTCAGGAGGAGATCAGAGGCAGCGGTGGTACTGTACATATCATCCATCAGTCACTTTATTGTTCTTTTAATTGTTCTGTTTATTGTGTACAGTATAGTGTTTTAGAAAATCCATACTGCGGAAGGGAATAGGGAGTAAGCATTCCATTGTTAATGTACTTGTTAATAAAAATCTAGAATCTCTCTTTAATCTTGAATCTCAAGTTACCATAGAGACCACCCATGCCTTGCAAAGACAATAACACCTGTTGTCATGGCAAAGTTTATTCATATCAAGTTTCTCAGGAATATTGAATCCCAGCAGTTCTCACGGCCCAAAGCCGCAATCATCATCATGAAACACGTGCTTCAAAAGACATCTTTAGAGCCAATGTAAACAAGAGGAGGATGCTTTTAGTTGCTGGCTAGATAACTATACACACGCTGTTCCATGTAGTCCGTACGCACAACAATACACCAGAAATATGCTGACAATCAAAACACCAGATCTAATGCCCTGCACCAATCAGAACCTCTGATCTAATGCGATGGACCAATGGGCAGCCTGACTGATGAAGAAACAACCCCTGTTACCATTTTTAGAAGGTTTAGGCCCTCTTTAGGCCAATGTGATAATGGTGTTACTAGTATAAATATATAGATCTATTCATTCAACATCAAACAAAAAGGTTTGTACATTTGTATTTGGTAGATTATTTCTCTGTTAACAATGCTTCTAGGGAATACATTTTATTCCATTGGTTTAATTTCCTGTTCATTGGTGGCCCATTTGAAAGACACATGCATTTGTGGGATGAGCAGCACAGCTGAGTATGTGGGTTGCAGTCATTTAAAATTGCCAAATCTTAATGGTATCTTCTGTTAACCAACCAAGACAATCTCTCTTTCTGCTGCTGTGTGTCACTTCTTTCTTTTCCAATTTGCTTCATCTGGAGGAGGAAAGACGGACAGATATCAATAGAACAGATATCAATAGAACAGATATCAACATTTATTATTACCCCATTACAGTCATTTAGCAGACGCTTTTATCCAAAGCGTGGATTGTTTTACCCCTCTCTCTTTCTCTCTCTCTCTCTCTCTCTCTCTCTCTCTCTCTCTCTCTCTCTCTCTCTCTCTCTCTCTCTCTCTCTCTCTCTCTCTCTCTCTCTCTCTCTCTCTCTCTCTCTCTCTCTCTCTCTCTCTCTCTCTCTCTGTGTAGAAGATGGATGGGCATATATATATATATATATTAAGATATTATTGAGAGAGAGAAAGAAAGAGCTATAGAGAGATAACATACATTATATGTATCTATATAAATGATGCACATTTATTGAGAACCATGAGGAGAGTAAAGGAACTTACTAGCGTAGTCCTGTCGAGTCATGGGTCTGGAAATGACCTCTCGGAGGGCCTCCAGCCACTCCTGCTGGTCCTGCTCATGTTCACACAGGAAGATGAACTCCCTCACAGGGGTCCTCATGGTGATGCCCCAGTTCCACCTGCTTGGACCCCTCTTCCCCGGGCTGAACCCAGTGACCGAGTAGCTATGGTTCTCCGTCCCGATGAAGATGGCCCCCCGCTCTGTGGCGTCCTGGTGCGGAACACAGTATATTTATGTACACGTAGTCTGATAATTAGCGAGTATAGCAGGCAGGCACAAACACTGTTTTTGTGGTCAATTTACCATTGGAGTTTTAAAGTACAGAAGCTTTCGTTCTCGTAAACTTAACGTGAACCACCTCTTCTTGAATGGCTCCCACTGCTGCCATGTAGTACACACACACGCGCGCACACACGCGCGCACGCGCACGCACACACACACACACACACACACACACACACACACACACACACACACATACACATACACACACACAAAAGAGATCAAGTTAATTTCAACAGAATCTCGATATTGATCAAATTTAGTTTCAGGATGCGGTTAATATCCCACAAACCTTTGGGCCAGTTTTTTCCATGTAGCCCTCTTTCAAGCAGCATCTGCTAATCTGAGGGATTAACTGAAAAGGGAGACACAATGGGAACGTATTAAGAGACCCAAAGACTTCATTCTTTAAGTGTCAAATAAGCAGTACCACAGCAACCGGCTTTACATTTGGATTATTATGTCTTCAGTGACATTACGTTTCTACTACTTTCTACTTTCCCATGATCTACTGCCCCTGTATAGATCATTGACATAACATGTCATCATTTGAATTCCATAATGTAACATGCCAACATGTGGAAACATCCGAGGGGAGTGGATAGGCACTTTCATTTGTATGATCACGTAATATTACAAATTAAGTAATTGTGAAGGGATTCCTTGCTTTACATTTACATGACAGGTAGGATAACACTTCATATGGAAAGTCCAAACATGCTGAAAGTGGATGGCATTGCATCACATAGACTGCAAAGTAATGGCTTTCAGATCATTGAGAGGGTGGCCAATATAAAATAGAATGTTAAACCGCTGCATTCTTCTAAAGTCAGCAAAAGTTCTCACTTCATTGTCTGGAACCGTTGGGTGTTTCCTCTGGAGGTATGCCAACTGTGTCGCCCGAATAGCATTGAACCAGGACACAATGACCTATAAATAACGCACTAGGTATTATGTCTTGTGTGATTATGATCTGCAATTTATGGCACGTATTGTAATATGTGTATATTGGCAAAATATATTGTATTTAAATCTTTCTAACAAAACCAATACTGTTTCATGGCATTAGACATGAATTATGAAAAATATATGTTATTTATATCTGGGCCTGTTAAGCTGACATGCTACCAGGCAGGTTATAGCACCTTATAAAGCACCTGGATCACCTGACCACTATACATGACCCCTTCATAACTCCTATTAGTGGGTATTGGCTATAGGAATCAAAGCCATAATTCTGGCAGTTTTACGGCTATGCTTTACCAACTGAGCTTTAAGCAGTCATATATGGCCAGGGATAATATGTTTGTCTTTCCATTGATGTCTAAGATTTGAATGTGGGCAGAGCTTAATAGAAAAGCATACAACATGCACAATTTTATCAATGCAGTTTTTCACATTTCATGACTATATGCGTGGGCTAACCTTTCCACTCTCATGGTAAACAAACAAATTCCTGGTGTGCTCCCCCTGCAGGTAGAAGATCTGCAGGCCGTGGTTGTGGCCTATCTTCTCTGGCTGGAACGCTACGTTCAGGTCCTTCATGTAGATCACAGCTTTGGGAACCTTTGACTGTGCAGCGGCGGTGGGCAGGTCAGTGATGGATGCACGATACTCATGGATTTGTAGTCAAATTCATAAAAAGCCACAAAAGAAGCCATAAAAGTACCCACGTCTTCTCTAACAAAGTATCGGAGGGTGAACTCCTTTCGGGAGAGCTGGAAGGTCCTCTTGAGGAACGCCTTTTTGTCCTTGCCCTTCTTCCATAGAATTGACTCCAATATGTCTGGGTTATGATGACAGATCAATGTGGTATATTAAAGATATCCTATCTAACCATGTATACGACACACACACAGGAATGCAAGAAAAGTGTGTGAACCTGGTTTGCATTGAAAATCCATGAAAACATTGAGAATTGTTTTTCAAATGTACATATTTGTTTCAGTAAAATAAATCTTGGTTGGGAAAATCTACATTTTCCTGTTGGTCACCATTTGTTTGTGTGGGTACCTGAGTCATATTCACGCTGAGGGTGATCACTCTCCCCTGTGAATTCTCTTCTCTCGTATTTAGCACGGATCCATTGGTCCCTAAGAACACTAGAAAGAGGCATACAAGTGGTCAACTGTTATTGTATAGTGTTGTATAGTAAAGGTATAGTACATAGTATAGTATATCGTGTTAATAGTAGGGATGGGACGATCACGTTTTTTGCCACCGATCACCGATCACAATGAGAAATATCTGCCCCACCGATCACCGATTTTTTATTTGTTTTGCAGCTATAACGGTCTACAGTGTATTGCTGCTATAGCTGTCTATTATAGCAGGGGTTCCCAAACGCCGTGGAGGTGTTACTGCCGGGCGGCGAAACAGCTGTGTGTTTATCATCATATTTGACTCAAATAATTTGAGTATAGGTGAACGGCGGGCGGTATAATCTATATATAGAGATGATATATATAGTATAATCTATATATATAGATTATATAGCGGTATAATCTATATATATAGATTAAATATATATCGGCGGCATAACGAGAGACTTTCAGTTACACGCGCTACTAAAGAGACTACGCGCTAGTGACGTGTCGGTCGTGAACGAGCCGGGTTTTGTGTTCCGGGCGCTGCGCGTACATGCGCGTTTATACTGAAATCGAGCCCTGCCGTTTTGTTAGGGGTGTGTGTTGACACACACTTTGACAACCGGTCCGCGAAAATTGACAACTGGTCCGCGAGATTTTTTTTCATGTATCTGCCGGTCCGTGGCACAAAAAAGGGTGGGAACCCCTGTATTATAGAACAGTTTCATCCATCATGCATTCCTGGGGTTCTCGTTCTCCACGGTCAGTTTAACAAACTCGCCATGCTGCGCTGGGTGATGGGTTTTCAGGTGTCTTATTAAATTTGTCGTGTTGAAATTGTTTACCTTGTTTCCTCCACGAGATATTTTCTCTTTGCACACATTACAGATGGCAAATGTTACATCTGTATCACACACTTTGAAGAAACTCCACACTGCAGACACCGCTGACATTGAGGCAGGGCGAGTATCGCTCTGTTTAGAAAAGAGGCGGGGCCCCACGTGTTTTACTCGCTGGTAAAGAGATGAGCTCACGTGTTTCTCACGTGCAGGATCGGCTATGAAATCGGCAACATTAAAGAAAGATCGGCATTCTCCGATTGCGCATTTTTCTTCAAAATCGGCCGATAATGATCGGAAGCCGATCGATCGTCCCACCTCTAGTTAATAGTAGTGTGATTGTAGGAAATGCATACTGTGGGAGGGAATGGGGAAGTATTCTGTTGTACTTGTTGCATATGACAAACACAAATCTTGAACCTTGAATCAATGCACAAGACGCAACCAACCCAGATGTTGAACTAAGTATGACGTCTTTCTTGGCCGTTCAATAGGTTGAGGCCTGCCAACAGCAAATTATTTACCAGTAGCGACAGCAATGCGATACTATACCCTGAACATCAGAGGTATGAGCCATTTAAAAACTCTGGTTATACAGACACACACATTTACAGATGGTTCATCTAGACCACTAGTGTCTGTTCCTCATTCAACCTACGGGACCTTTTCTACCACCCTTCTTTAGATTTGTTGTTTTGTCCAACGATGCGTCTTCACTTCCACAGAGCTAATAAAAAAAGGCTGTCACTCACGTACAATCTTTTTGTTGCGGCTGATAGAAAAAGGCTGGAATACATTTCTCAAACACAGCATTGGATGAAGAGTTCCCTCTTTCTCTCATGAACTGAAATCAAAAGAGATGAGATCACAGTCACTCTCAATATGTTCAATTGGATTTCTAGGCAGTTTTGGTGGCAATGTGTTTTGATGGCAATTTCCTAAGGAAATTGCAATTGAGCTGATGGGTCATTAGTTAGTCTACATGCAAAGCAACATTGACAGTAATCATCCAGTCAATTTGCACTAAAAACACCTCACATACCCACATAGTCAATAATACCGTCTATATGGCAACATGTAAAGATAATTCAATTGTTGATAGATTGTAGACAGTGTTGAAATTGCCTTATAATAGACTGAAATAGCACCACCATACAATGCTTCATACAATTCAATTTAAAGGCAAGACCTCTTTCTAACATAGATTTTCTGAAGGGTGATGGGTTAAAATGTTGAGTACGTATTTGCTAGTGCTCTCTCTATCTCTGATTAGCACCTACAGTACGATCATTCATTAATGACATTCATTAGTTCATTATTGTTAAGGAGTTCATATTCCGGTTATACCTCTACAAGAGAGTCTTCCCAGTAATCCAGGCGTATGGACTTGACTCTGCTAACAGCCGGTAGGTCACGGTGTGTTCCAGAACAGTTCAGACACACGAAAATACCAAGGATGTATGATGCCCAGTCCGGCTCTGTTAGTTCAAATCATTTGGATATTAGCTTGGACAACATAGATTGGACAAAATACAGTACATATTGTCTGCATTAGCAGTAACTGCAATATGCAGGTGCCTATGGGAATATCAAAATAAAGTCTTTATGGTTCTTAGTATTATTATTATTATTATTATTATTATTATTTTTTTTTTTTTTTCATATGCAGTGCATTGTATTTGGACTTGTGACTAAGAACGATCAAGAGGAACAGACACATACATTATCATTACACTTCCCCATGTGGACTTGTATTTCAAAACGTAAAAACATGACTTTGATGTGTTATAAATCAGATAGAAACTAAACATTAAATGTTCCACCATCTCTCAAACAAAATATCATAAACATACAGCAACTATTGTCTACTCACCCTGGGCTCCACAATCAGCACACAAGTGATTTCCTGGCTGTTTCACCAAATCGAGCAAGATCTTCTTATTTCTTTCTAGATTTGCCATAGGTCATAGGTTGCTGCTACTGAAATGGCTATCAAGTCCCACCTAAGAGGCTATAGTGTAACAAGGGGTCCATGCTTGCACTATTCTTAGGAAGGTTAGAAAACCCAGTGCGTTCTTTCAGTGACCAGAGTGGCAGTAGAGATCAAGAATTTCTCCTCTGCACAACACGACGCGGTTTATTGTTCTACACAGCGACTCAAAAATAACTGAAACAGGAAGTCAGACAGGTGTCTATTCATACTTCTATACACACACACACACACACACACACACACACACACACACACACACACACACACACACACACACACACACACACACACACACACACACACACACACACACACACACACACACACACACACACACACACACACACACACACACACACACACACACACACACATCCGTGTGTGCGTGTGTGTGTGTGTCCATTATGGTCCCGGAGATGTTTGATGCCTGGGAACTTAGGAAGGACAAGTATGAGTCCATTGAGCTCTGCAAGTCTGTATCAAATGGAAAACAAATGTGTGTTTTGCATTAACATTAATACTGCAATATGTCACACATCACCTTCACATTTAGAGGAAGAGAGACATACATACTTCGATTGTTTCCTGTAACACTTTACAATAAGGAATACATTGAGTAGTTACCAGAAAACAAATGAGAAATAAAAGGAGGAACTAACTGCTATTGAACCATTAGTTAATGAGTAACTCCTAATAACATTGTATAGTAGCTGATACATAGTTAATGAAGAGTTAATGAAACTACTTTGAAATGTATGCATCCTAAAAGTACGTGCCTAATAATTCTTAATGGAGGACTATATAGTAGATAATGAGTAACTTGAGAACAGGCTGGCAGATCCTATATTAATGAATAATTAGGTAATGAATAATATAATAACAGTTTATGAATAACTGAATTGATCATACATCTCACTTTCCACTTTATTCGTTCCTGATGAATTCTTAACCAGCTAGTTCAAAACTAGTAACGTCTCATTAATTAACTAATTAAGTGGGGCAACACCCTTACAGACACATAACTACTTGGTTAGAAATGCATCAATACTTAATGATTTATCCCAAGTACCATTTTACCTTTATGGACAACGTTTTAAAACTTTTTTGTTTTATTACTTTATGATTAGATCAATCCAAAGTGTATGTATAATTTGTGATACACTACATCTGTATGAATAGAACATTACCAAGACAAGAACAGGAAGAAAGTTAAGGAATAAATCGTACATTTGAATATTTTTACTTGGTGCATATCTATATAAATAACGAAAATGTAACGTAATGTAAAAAGTCAAACCCAATTTTATTATAACATGTAACATTTATGGAAGTATATACATAAAGGGAATGGCAGTGAAAAAAAACACCTAAGTAGATGATATTGATATTGTCCTACATGAACGATTAATCAATCGGCTATGGTTCACTAGCAATTCGTACTCGAAATGTCGTGTCCCTTATAGTAAAGTGGTGCCTAACTTCATACTAAAGAAGAAAAGTATAGCGGAACCCGCGTTGCAGTAGCCTTGTTTGAGGTCGATCTAAATGTGTGACGGACAACAACTAGGGGCAAAGGCGGTGCTATCAGAGCTGCAACATATTTGAAACGTATCATTCATATATTACACTGTGGACTATGTTGGTCGCCAGGCGATTAGTATCATCATTTAGTCAGATAGGTATGTTTCAAAGACGTGCGTCTTATTTTACGATTAGCAATGTAAAAAGTAACCGAGTGTGTGTATTTATTTTACTATTTATTAACCTTACAGGAAATTATTCCGGCCAATCCGGTTTGTTCAGGCGTCCTCATGGTGCCTTCCCGGGACTAGAACCTCGGTATCTTCAATGCACGTGTTGCTGGACAAGTCGGATCCCCGTGGCAGGGTTCGAGACCCTTAACGCGAACCTCCACCCCACGACGCTGTGTAAAGATGATCACATCTCGCTGGACACCTGCTACACGTCAGATCAGCGCGAGGTCATCCTCCGGACCCTGAACGATGGCACGGAGGCGGAGCTGGCGGGTGTCAAGCTTCTGCGAGGACGCAAGTCCGTCAACATTGTGGAGTACAGGACCAAACATGGACCCTTCAAAAACCTCGAGAGCGTTGTGAATGTTCCCCTGCTGAAGCACAAGAGTGCTCTCGTGGTGTTTAACTCAATTCTCAATCCGCTCAAGAAGGAGAAGAAGGTGAAGGTTCATCTGGTGAAGTACATCAAACCTGAGGTGGACCGAGCGTGGCTTGAGGTGACCCATACCTAAGTAATAAATTAACGTTTTTGTCTAAAGTGAATTGCGGTGAAGACCAATTTCAACACGTTTATTTTTCAGGAAGCCAGTTCCATTGTGTCAATAATATGTGGGACTAACAAAGTTGCCTGGGCCCATGTAGACAGAGGGATGATGGTGCTGGACTGGCAACAGCTGGACTGTCCTAACTTTTTAAAGGGGACCTACATTGCTTCATCTTACTTAAATGATGTGAGTATACACTCAGATTGTTAATTGCACGTTGGGTAGTATACTCATTATTGTCGCTTAAAGAAATACACACATACAGACACATAAGAAGGCCTTAATTTGTACACCATTAACTTGCACTTATTTGTTTCATTCCCCAGATCTCTAATGTTGTGTCACAGCTGCCCCCAGCGGACTTCTATGTGGTAGAGAAGCCTTCTATATCCCTACAGAATACAACTCTGTTCCCCGTCATGGCCCACATGCGCTCAGTGGAGGCCATGCTGTTTGCACTGCTGGAGCCCAAAATCTACCAGACTGACTCAAACACACCTCCCAGGTAGAAAGTAATTTTAAATGTTTACTTTGCGTCTACAATATTTTATTAGTCGGGCCTTCTTTGTACTGGGCCTCAAATCTGTATTGGTCATATGCACAATATCTGATGCCAAGTAGATTTAACCAATCACAGCCTCAATAAGCAAAAATATGAACAACTAAAGGGTTGAGGCCAGGGCATCTCCAAATGATCAAGAATTGTATTTTAACAGTTTTAAATGTGTGCTGGTGCTTGGTGCTCAGCCAGCAGCACTTACATGTGAAGCTGGTCATCTGGTCATCAGGGTGCTGAACATGATGCGTCTGGCTGTGGGGCGCCACTTCGGCCTGATGGTCGGGGAGTCGCGGACCAGCGGCGCCCAGGTCGTGCGGCAAATGATGACCGAGTCGGTGACGCAGAAGATGCCACGGCTGAACTTCCCCCAAGAGCTGCTGGTCAAGTACAGGAACGCCTTCCAGATGGGCAGGGGACAGGAGGAGCTGTGCAGCGCCCTGCTGCAGGCAGTGGCCTTTTACGAGCTGCTCAACGAGTCGTCTAGCTAGGGCTTGGACTAAGACTAGCCTTGGTTGTGTTTAGGACTAGCCTTGGTTGTGTTTAGGACTAGCCTTGGTTGTGTTAGGACTAGCCTTGGTTGTGTTAGGACTAGCCTTGGTTGTGTTAGGACTAGCCTTGGTTGGGTTAGGACTAGCCTTGGTTGGGCTTGGCCTAGTCTGGCTTAGGCTCGGCCTAGTCTGGCTTAGGCTCGGCCTAGTCTGGCTTGTGCTAGTAAGACAGCCAGCTCTTTCCCAACTAAGCCCCTACCTCAGTTCATTGTACTGACTTGTAAATGTTTGGTTGGAGGAAGAGGTGTGTTCATCAGCAATTTGTTGAAGACCGGAGCCTTGGGTTGGTGTTGGCTTTTGAAACCAACCTTTTCTATGCATGTATTTATCAAGTTTGTGTTGATTTTTTTTCTGTACACTCCTAGCAGGTTGGACACAAACTACGGTTGAACTGTAGTTGGACATACCATTGTGTGTATTGGGTGATGTGTTGGTAGGAGAGACAGCCACGTCGCTTTCATTCCTGTCATAGCATGATAACTGTACAGAAATTACAAAAATATGGGTTTTTATTTATGCTAATTCGATGTCACATGTATATGCATAGAACTGATTTGACCCCCCTTGACTGTATACATTGACTTCATGAGACAATAAAGAGGTCTGTTTAATTTAATTAAGCAGCTGTTAAAAACACGCAGACGGACTCCATTGAGAGATGTGATCTTTACTCCATTAGCTCCACTGCTTTACTTCATGTAGTCCTCGGCCAGCTGCTGCATCGTTGCCTTGGAGAGACCCAGGCCAAGGTTGCGCAGGTCATTCTGAAATCTGTGACACACAAAAACATTGCCACGGAATCGTTATTCAACACGGCGCACACACACACACACACAAGGTCCACCAAGCGTATATATTTGTTGTCCATCACTGGTTCTGGTATGCTGACCAGGGAATTGAGAGTCTCCAAATTGTCCGGAAGTCAGTCGGTAATAGGACTCGGGATGCAAGGCGACAGCGCCATCTACTGTGTCTCTGTCAGCCACCCTGATGGCAGGATACATGGTGTAGCAGAAGGTAAAGGGGCAGCAGAGATTTGGGATTTGAATAACGCACTGTACTTAACAGTGTGTGTGTCTTCCACAAAACATGTTTCTCACACGTTGAAGAAATATCCACCAAGCCTTCTCCGCTTAGTCTTCCCGCAAATCCAAACAATGATGCTCCTACCACCGTTATAGCATATCTTAGGTAGTATAACCGTCCATAGTATTGTATAGTATTGTTGTAGGAAATTCATAGTGGGAGTGAATGGTTGGCGGTAGTAGCTCAGTCTGTTGGGACTTGGCTTAGGAACCGGAGGGTTGCCGGTTCAAGTCCCACGAAACACCCTGGCACTGCCGAGGCACCACACCCCTACACTGCTCCCCGGGAGCTAGCTAGCTATATATATATATATATATATATATATATATATATATATATATATAGCTAGCTAGCTATATAGCTAGCTAGCTAGCTATATAGCTAGCTAGCTAGCTATATAGCTAGCTAGCTAGCTATATAGCTAGCTAGCTAGCTATATAGCTAGCTAGCTAGCTATATATATATATAGCTAGCTAGCTATATATATATATATATATATAGCTAGCTAGCTATATATATATATATATATAGCTAGCTAGCTATATATATAGCTAGCTATATATATATATATATAGCTAGCTAGCTAGCTATATATATATATATATATATATATATATAGCTAGCTATATATATATATATATATAGCTAGCTAGCTAGCTATATATATATATATATAGATATATATAGCTAGCTATATATATATAGATATATATAGCTAGCTAGCTATATATATATATATAGCTAGCTAGCTATATATATATAGAGCTATAGCTATATATATAGAGCTATAGCTATATATATAGCTATAGCTCTATATATATAGCTATAGCTATATAGCTATAGCTATATATATAGCTATAGCTATATATATATATAGCTATATATAGCTATAGCTATATATATATATATAGCTATATATATATAGCTATAGCTATAGAGCTATATATATATCTATATAGATATCTATATCTATATAGATATATAGCTCCTAATACTAGGATGGGTTAAATGCAGAGAAACTAATTTCACTGCGTGTACGTGACCAATAAAGAGGATTTATCTTCTAGATTTACATTAAAAGGGAAAGTAAGCATTCCATTGCACTTAAAGTAAAAAATGGCACTACAAATTATCTTCAATCTTGACCAGGAAGAGGGAACAGATGGAAGTATGTTACCAGGCTCACCTGTAGTTTTCCTGCAGCAACGGGTGGTGGTTGTGGTGGCAGATGGAGCGCAGGGTGGCCATGTAGTCTAGGCAGACTGCCCGTCGGCTCCCCAGCAGGCTGTACCTCCTGTTCTGGAGGACCGTCCGGCTCAGCTCAAACCTCTGCTGGGCCACGCTAGAGTTAGCGGATCAGAGATTTGTAGTTAGAAAACTAGACGGGGTGAAGTGGACCCAAGCTTCAAAATTCTTCAAAATCTAAAGTCATGTGAGAAATGACAATTTTTAATCTGTTCACTGAAATGTGTTTATTGTTCAAAAAGCGCCAAATCACTCCACAACTAAAAGGCAGATTCCTCCTCCCCTTCCCCCCTCCCCCCCCCCCCCACAGGTGAATATGCAGTTCATGGGTCACACAAATCCAGTCAAAACTGACTCAACACACCTGGGCTGGGGGAGCAGCTGCCACCTAGAGCTCCATCTGTGGGTGGAGCCGGGAAGAGACAGTCTCTCCAAGGGTTCCTCCCGCTCTGTGCGGCCCGCTTCCTGGCTGCTAGTCGGGATGCAGCCTCTGCTCGCCGCAGACGACCACCACCCGTGGTAGATGTGAAACCCCAAGCCCTCGACGGTAGCCTGGATCTCCGACAGCCTCTCCCGCTCTCCCCCTCCATCCCGCACCTCATCTGTGAGGCCATCCTTCACCTCCGCTCCAGTCCAAAAAAAGTCTTTGAAGACACACAGCCCAGCAACGTGCGGCTCCACGGTCGCCACAGTGGAGTCCAGGTAAGACATGAGATCGACCAAGTGGGTCAAGGCGTCCAACCCTCGGAAGGACTGTAGGTCGTGTCCATTGTCTCCAGTTTTACCTACAGAGCCCTGGGATCCTAAATGAGTACCCTTCAGAGACTGCTTTCCTTCCTTTTCCGGTGGTTGGAGTGCGTCGCGAGGAGGAAATCTGCAGCAGCCGGTAACGGTCAACAAGCCCTTCCTTCTACTCAGCCTTGAGCTGTTTCTTACAGAGGTCTGCGTTGTTGGGTCTGACTTCAGATCGACATTCTCACCTGGTTGTTGTTGTCGTCGTAGTTGTTGTTGGACTGGACGTTGGCTGGCAAGGGGAGGTTGTTCAGTGTGCATCCCAAAACGGAAACCGTTTATGGTTCCCTGGGTGCCGGCTGGTAGAGGTAGGAGCATCTCCAGGTTGGAATACAACAGGGGATAATTTCTTTGCCAGCTTTCAGTTAGGACTCCCAGAAGCTTATTTTCCGGCTCGGCCCAGGACTGGCACTGAAGGAAAAATAATAATTTGAAACAAAAAATATATAAATTAATATAAAATTATATTTCAAACAATTCCCAATCTATATAATACGCATACCTGCCTTCAGAAGGTGCAATATATTCTGTTTAGTCAAAGTGTTGAGATGAGACACACGGACAGGGTAGCCTGCAGTGTCAGCCGTCAGTGGAACACACTTTACATTCTCTTCACCGTCCTTGGAGCCTACAATAAAAACACATTTAAAAAGAGTAAGAGTCTGCACACTGTATATTGTTCCCAAGGTTTACGTTGTCACATATAAACACAATACATCAATTACATCTTGGTCAGGCCAAGGATGAGAAGGAAGTGCACCAATGTTATAAACCTTACACCTCTCAAATCCTTCCTACTCCTTCCTAATAAATCTAGCACTGACTTACGGTTTACCCCACCAAGAACACATTGCCCGGGTGAGCCCGTCCGCTGGGATGTCCGGCTCATACCGCTTTTCAGCAGGAAGTGCAGTTGGAGCAGACAGCGCCTGATGTCCCCCCCGCACTCTGCCAGGAGGCCGGCCACCTCGTGGTGCCTGGTCGCAGCGTTCTCCACCAGACACACCAGACGCAGGTAGCTGCAGACGTTTGCCTGGGGAACAGGAGATGTCTCACTGCCACCTGCATCATTACCGGTCCTGTGTAAAGGTGGTGGCACTTGCCGATGAGCTCATTAGGCACAGATAAACAACTTACCGCCAAGGGCATTTTAAATAGGATTTCTTCCACGTCGCTTTCAAATAGCTCTTTGAATGACGGATCTAGAGAGAAGATAATGGTCTGGCATAAGTGGCATTTAGATTCAGTGTCACTCAATAGTGAGACAGAAAATCCTCTAAGAGAGATATGGCGGGCAACATCGCTTTCCCCTCGCTCTCTTCAATGGAAGTGCATATACGTGGCTGAACAGAATCTTGTCTTTCAATATAAAATGCTTAAAAATTACTTTTAAATGCAAAGAAATGCAAATAACTTCTATTATGTGACCCAGGTCATGTATACTGGTTACCAGAAAAAGAGCTCATCATAATGCATTCATAACGTAATTGTAAATATAATAATATAGTTTAAAAAAAAAGTGCTAAAAAAAACCCAGCATAATTTTAATTACATGAGATGTACACCTTGATAACCTTCAATTATGGATTTATGTTGTCCATCTATCTTTTAAGCAATATCGGCTGTTTCTTCCCACTGAACCAGCCCAACCAAGTGGTTGACCAATAGTCAGCCAATTAGAAGATGGGCAGATCGACCAATCAGACACCTTGTACATCTTTGTTGCTGCCCCTTTCCTCGATGAAAGACTCAAGATCGGAAAGCGACACTGATTGAAAGAGTTACAAAAACAACCTCTACTTTCATGTTACCGGCAAGTGCAAAAGGGGTCTTCTTCTGTTATTTAGAAACCACGTGTATTTACCACTTGTGGTCAGAACCAGGGGCCTCTTGGTCGTAGTCATCAGAGTCTTGATGGCCGAGAGGAACCCGACATCATCATCGAATATGACATCCACCTGTTCATCAACACACATGACACAAGCACTGCTGACGTCTCGCTTACAAGCCTGGGCACAGGCAGACAGGAATCTGAGCTTTAGTCCTGTGACCTATGCATGCCAGAATATGCCAATCAAGACCATCACCAATAGAAAGATCTTGTACCAAAAGGTGTGTGTATGCTCTGTTTGGTAATGCTTTAAGGTTTGCAGATTGGTAACAGTGCACTGAAATGATTTGTTTCTCCTTGACCCAGACATTACAGTAACGGTAAGGCTCTACAGAGGATGGTGAAAACTGCTCAGCACATCACCAGCCATCTGCCATCCATGGAGGACCTCTACACCCGACGAAAGCAGTGTAGCAAAAAGGCAAACAGGATCATTAAAGACCCCAGCCACAAACTGCTACCGTCTGGCAGGCGGTACCGCAGTTTGCGGTCCTGAACTACCAGGCTCAGGGACAACTTAATTGCTCAGGACATAAGACTGTTGAACTCTTGAGCTCACTAGCCACATTACTTAATTTGCACCTTTTTATAATATAAACCAGCCTGACCCAGTAGAAGAGTATACTATAAACCAGGCTAACCTCCTCGAAGAGAACCAGAGACATGGCTGCTGTCCTTTTCTCCCGTTGCTGCTCCACTTCCCCTGGTCTTGGAACGAGGTCACATGACCCCTGGTGGTTGTCGGGGGGCAGGCTAGCGGCGACAACTGGCTCCTCTGCTTTGGTCTTGAAGAAGTTGGCGAGTGCAGCGGTGCACAAGTCCGGCACGCTCCTGCGTCGGGGGCGGCCCTTGTTGAGCCTGGGTTTCCGTTTTGAGGTAGAGGCAATAGAGGTTTTAGAGGTCTTTTTTCCTGTGTTAAGAAACCATTTTTGGAGGGTTTTATTTCCGGCATTTATGCATACGGGTATAGCAGCCACTTACAACCCCAATAAAAATGTCTGGCCAATCACAATGCTTGCATGAATTAGCAATGTAGATGCGCGCACACACACACACACACACACACACACACACACACACACACACACACACACACACACACACACACACACACACACACACACACACACACACACACACACACACACACACACACACACACACACACACACACACACACACACACACACACACACACACACACACACACACACACACACACACACACACACCTTGTATTCATTGCTAGACTTTTTTTCATAACTAAATGTTGCCAATTCTTCTCTGAGCTGCACAAACAACCAACAACATAGGACGTTAGGATGCACTGATGCCTCTATGCTCTCCCTAGAAGTTATACTCTGGTCCTACCAGGTAGAGCATCTGGCTTGCTGCTGCTGCTGCTGCTGTGGGAGTTGTTGTAGTTGTTGAAGTAGGCCGGCCTGAGGCCCTCTACTCCTGGGGCCTCCACCAGGTGAGACTGGGTGACTTCTTTCAGCTGGGCCAAAACACACCGGCCACTTCGCTGGGAAGAGGAGTTCACCTCAAAGACCTTTCACCAAAAAAAAAAGACTAGAGTTTAGAAAGGAATAATCGGGCTAATCACGCAATGGTGCCAATATATTTGGTACTTTGATACATCTGTACCACAATCCTGTCTCTCTGCATCCCGATTTGATTAAACGCTAACTATAACAAGGAAAACTTGCTCAATGGCACTAAAGCATGTTACGGTGTAGCCACAGTTACGCATCATAAAAGACAATGCCCACCCCAGCCACGAACTGTACTCACTGTTACCGTCAGGCAGGCGATACCGCAGTATCAAGTGCAGTACAAATAGACTCCACAGTCAGGCCATCAGGCTGCTGAACAAGGGTGTATAGCATATAACAATGTATATTTTATTACATTTATTTATATATACATATTGCTCTTTTCTGTGCCGATATATTGCATTTTATAAATTGCATTTTTAGTTTTTAACTTTATTCTATTCTATTTTATCTTATTTTTATAACTGCTGTGAAGTGACAATAAACTTGACTTGACTTGACAGTGACATGGGATAGAACCTCAACCTGCACTGTCCTGGGTCACACCACATGCTTGTTCCCCACTCACCTTAAAGCCGAGCTCCAGAGCACAGGCGTATACGGAGGCAGTCTTGCCCACCCCAGGAGGTCCGGTGATCAGCAGGGTGTTGGGCAGCAGCTCTACCGTCTCCCCCTCAGACCCAGCCTCGCCCTGGAAGTCCCCACTGTCCCACAAGCCTGCAGCAGAAACACATCCTGGGTCCTGAGTTCATGAAAACATCCTGGGTCAAGAGCTTACAGAAACACATCCAACATTTGATCTTTTAACATTTGTACAATGTGTGGGGGCGGCAGTAGCCCACAAAGAAGTTGGGACTTGGTCGCCGGTTTAAGAAGAAGATTGAGACTCAGGACTGAACCACGGCGCGGGGATCTATATTTTAAAAGGCATACCCCTTTTAGGGCATTCTTTGAATACATCTCATGGTGTTGTCAGGCAACTGTTATAAACTGCCTGGTTTGTTAAGGAGGCCACACAGCACCTTTTTCCAAACCCCAGTACTCACTCCGCACTTGGTCGGTTTCGGAGACTTGAACCGGCCACCCTCCGGTTCCCAACAGACTGAGCTAACAGACTGAGCCCCATTATGAATTGATAAAGCAGTTTACTAATGTTGGTGCCTTAAAATATTAAAAAACAGAATAAAATATCAGAGTTTATAGTAATACATATGCGTACAATAACATACAATGCGCTAAAAAATTAAAATGATCACACCATCATCGTTTTGGGGGTGTTTCCTTTCCACTTCCTCTCTTGGGTGGCCTCCATCAACCCTCTGTCTCCATTTCTTCAACCAACTTCAAAAGACAAATCAGAAGGAAGTACAATCAATGTTAGAAAATCAAACATCACAATATCTTTGACCAGATACCTTGATAATCTTGATTCATGCTTTTATTTCAAGTAGATTGGACTATTGCAATGCTCTTTTTACTGGTCTTCCTAAAAAAATCAATAGACAAGCTACAGCTAATTCAGAACTCTGCTGCTAGACTTTTTACGAAAACAAGGAAGAGAGAGCACATTACTCCAGTTTTAGCTGCATTGCATTGGCTCCCTGTATCTTTTAGAATTGATTTTAAAGTCCTTCTACTTGTTTTTAAAGCTCTTAACAATTTAGCACCCTCGTACATTTCTGATTTCCTGTCTTTTTATGTCCCCTCACGAGCCCTAAGGTCCTCCACAGCTGCTCTTTTAAAGGTTCCTGGGGGCCTCAAGGGAAAATTGGGGCATCTGCTTTTAATTTCTATGCACCACAGCCGTGGAACACAATCCCAAAACATATTAGAGAGGCTGGCTCAGTGGACATTTTTAAACGACAGTTGAAAACATACCTTTTTAATATTGCTTTTAATTAGCTCTTAATAATTTAACTCTATTATTTTTAATCATCAATTTTATCCATTTTCTTTGCTTGTGATTTTAGACTGTGTGGTTACTTTTTTCTTAATCTGTTATTATTCATTGTTTTATCTTTCCTTTATCATGTAATGTGAAGCACTTTGGGCTGCATCTTGTATAAAAAGTGCTATATAAATAAAGTTATTATTATTATTATAATCGGCGATAGTGTAGGGTTTGACTAGTGGTGTTTTCACAAAATATTTACACAATGCGATTTTTAATAAGTGGTCGTCAGTAATGTGGATATAATGACTTTGTGGGTAAAGGCCAATTAAAGTCTGGTAAGTTAAAAAGCTCCCAAAAGCAGGAAAAGACACCACTTATAACACCATATCATGATATACAAAATCAAAAGATGATATCTAGTCTCTTATCAAGATATATATATATATAATATTATCCCTTAGACTTCCAGTGCAATACGCTGGAGAGATGTGTGTGTAGCTTAAGCTCACCTGTGTACTTTAGTCACTGAGCTAGAGTTGCCAATGACCTCGCTTGAATGGCGAGGGCTGTACTTCTCTGTCCACAGAACATCGTCAATACCGGCATCTCCACAAAGAAAAACAAATTGGCATACATGATTTATGTGTTCTTTATTTTAATTTGTTTTACACCTGTTGATGTAAATGCCAAGAGAAGACCATAGTATAAGTACCTGTATTCAGACCGTAAGAGGCGGATTGTGAGAGGTCTGATTCCTGTGTTTGCGGTGTCGGTTGAGGCGTGTCACACCGGCCACTGCCCTGTCTCCGTTGTTTCAGTCTTTGAGTGCGACTTAACCTACTAGCCCCCGCCCGTGGCCCAGGATGTCCATGCACAACTTCCGTTGAGAGGGCGCGGGTCTCCGAAGGCCTAACACTGGACCTCTCTGCAGGCCCAAATGGCCTCTGCCTCTTGGATTCCTTGCTAGGAACATCCACCTCGGGGGGACGTTTCCTTGTTTCTCCTGAATGGTGTATGGGAAGATGGACAGGTGTAGGGAACGTGTGTTGAGTCACTTTCATCTTGGTAATAAAGCAAATCACTAATAGTTTAATGTGTGCATGTTTGGAAAACCCAATGATGTGGAAATCAAATATTGTTTGATAATTATCATTATTGTATGGCCACATTTTGTGTAGGCTAACAAAGACATGTTGGGTGGCATTGACATTTTTTTAATCCATATTTATCAGCACTCACCTGGCGATAACAAACTCCAAATGTGTTCACTGTACTTATTTTGAAGTGATCGAAACACTCGTCTGGCTGGAAATGTAGGATTGGACTTTTTTATTTCTTCTAGACAGTCTCGTTGACTGAACGACAGTGGTTTGCAGGGGCCGGTCGCTACGCACCTCTGCTTCAGACAGTGTTTTGGTGATAATCGTTTAGTTTGAAACTTTGAAGAACTGACGGGGTTTGGCAGCAGACCGTTCAACTTATCCCGATCCTGGTGTGTTTGACACGTCGTTTCAGCGCCGTTATGTTGCGTTGTCCGCACGAATACCCCACGTTTACTTGCATTGCTTTCCTCGCGTTGAAGATGACACGTGTTGGTTATCACTTGCCTATCAGCAGGCCCCCCATCAACGTCTCCGTTGAGACTCGTTATCCGAGCAGCTTGCTTCGGGACCTCCATCACCTTGTGCGCCACTGTTGCTTTGACGCGCTGCAACTTCAGTGTTTTTTCTCGGCGTCAGTTTGTTTTGCATTCCAACCTTCTTGGATGCGGCGCGACTGTGACTACTTTCGTTCGGGAGTTCGGGTTTCGCTTGTTCCTCTTCATCGTCTAGTAACAATGCTGCAAACGTTAACATTATTTAAATTACGCTCATTTAAAGTTTTCTTCTTCTTCCTTTGTTATTTTCTGGCAGCCTAGGCGCATTGCTGCCTCTCTCAGGTCAGGCTTAGATTGCAGTTTATAGTTAACTACCCTATGAATTTAAGGACTGCTTTAACAGTCCTTGGCTGGTAGTCGGAGGTATTCAAAAGCCTCTTCAATGTCACATTACTTGCGGGCCGGTTTGATACGGCTGCACACATCCTTTATCTTTCTCTGTGTCTGCATTCCACGAGAACATGTCTAAATGTTTGGTGTTCCTTGCTTGTTTCACATAATCCATCATCAAGCTTTCCCATCTTTGCCAGATACCATACAAGCCCACAGTGTCCCAGTCTTAGTCTTTTCATCGCCACTGTATTCCCCCTACATGGTTCCAAATAACAATGGCCTTTCTTGACACGGCTCTGTATACTGTGATTATGTCTTTTCCCTTCCCCACTTTTCCTGCCAACACAACAACTCCGTTGTTATACATACCTTAATGCAGGGGTACTCAACTTCAGAGGCCAAGAGGGCCACATTTAAACCACAACAGGTGCAAAGGGCCACAAATTATTATTAACATATATTTGTACCATTTTATTCGCTGTATTTACTACTGCTGTTTAATATGCTGTCTTGCTTGTCATTTTTAATGCATTCCAAAGCATCATGGTTGTTGAGTAACAAATGTAGTGTCAATAGCTTTGCATTGATGACATTGATAAAGTTTGCAATTGCTACTTATTCCTATTGAGAGCTCTGAGTCTGCATTTCACAAATATTAATAACATTAACAATATAACAAACAACTTTTTACTTATTCCTATTGAGAGCTCTGAGTCTGCATTTCACAAATATTAACAACAATAAAAATATAACAAACAGTTGTTACTTATTCCTAGTGAGAGCTCTGAGTCTGCATTCTTTTCACAAGTACTTTCAGATCTGGTTGTTGCTCTGAGATAGTCTGCCAAATGTCTGTCAATTAGACGGGAACGCTGCTTTGATTTTATTATTCCCATGGCAGAGAAGGAGCTTTCACACACATAAGTAGATCCAAAGCAGGTCAGGATTTTATTTATTTATTTATTTATTATTATTGTTTTTTTGGTTGGCTAATTATAATTATTATGCATTCATAACCAGGCATGTCGGGGGCCACAAAATAAGCGTCTGCGGGCCAGATGCGGCCCGCGGGCCGCCTGTTGAGTAAGTCTGCCTTAATGGTTGATCTGCACTAATATGCCCCTTTAGGCATTCTCCCATCCACACTCCTCCTCCACCACCTTTTAGCTGCCTCATCAGTGACCTCGTTCCCCTCCGCCCCCACATGGGCTCGCACTCACATGAACGCCACAGACCCTCCCACCTTCTCTATTCTGTACAACAGAATCAGCAATTCCACCACAAGGCTCCCAGCTTGCCTTCTCCGCACTGAGGCAGAGTCTGTATAGGATTACTGGCCCTGGTTGCACCTCCTCCATCCACTGCAACACCCATATTATTGCCACAAGCTCTGTTGTATAGACCGGGACCCCATCAGACTGTCGCTTGTACATTATCATTTCCAAATCTGGTCTATGCTAACCCGGACTGCCCAGTTTTGGGGTCTTCGGCCCCATCTGTATACATTTGGAGATAATGCTCCAAGGTGTTTTTAGGGTATTTTAGTATGCTACTATGTCACTATAATGAGCTGTCCTATGATCTCCATCTCCTTATGAATCTTAAAAATTAAACACTCCTTCTTCCCCTTTGCTACTTCCCATTCCCATGCATCTTCCTGCTTTTTTTAAAGGGTTCTCCGTTTGCTTATACATTGCATGGCTAACTTTGACTGCTAAATGACTAATGTCATGTATGAATAAGCAAGGAACATCCGTTTATCATAGTTGATGTCATTATGTTAAATCATGAGACTATCCATTTTTCACAGTAGTTGGACTACGATGTAAAGATAGTTTCATATTTGATATTCGCCGATAACGACTACAACTACTGGAATTCAAATAATATTTGAATTTGAAAACCCTCGATTAGTTAACCTTAGTTATTATTTATTAAAGACCCACCAAACCCGTACATATGTTGTGGACCCTATAGACCAGGGATATTCAACTGGCGGCCCGCGGGCCAAATCCGGCCCGCGGGGAGCTTTCTCGTGGCCCCTGGAACGCACTCCATATTCCAATGTAAAAAAATAAAAAAATAAAAATAAAAAAAATATTAAAATGTATAATCATTTAAATAAATGTCAATATATGTTCGCTATTATGTTATCCGAATTAAATGAGTCCAAATTATTTCTCCTTCAATAGTTCTTAAAAGGCAATCTTGCATTGGACTGATCAGCGTGTAATTATCGCGACATTGTGTCAATCTCGTTACTCTCATTATTGATCCGAAATGAGCGGAGAGAAACGGCGGAAAATTGACGGTGAAAACCGACACTTCAACCCCAAATGGACTGATGATTTTGTATTTATTTGACCATCGCACGCCAATCCTAGACCTTTATGTTTAATATGTCAAATAACTGTTTCAGTCTGCAAGGTTGCTAATGTGAGGCGCCACTATGAGACCAAGCATGCTGCTAACTTCAATGCTGCTTACCCGCCTGGTAGCACAGCTAGACGTGGTAAAATATAAATACTTAAATCTTCTTACACTGCATCAACCACTATTCTTACAACTGCTTATGCCAGGACGAGAATCCAGACCCCTGCCAGTTATCATTTGCCCGTTGAGGGATTGTTCTGTTTTAGCCACCTCGGGAACCTTGTGTGAAATAAATATCCGTTTACCCGACTGCGTCTCGCTCTCCCTCCTTATATTCCGCAGCAGACCACAAATCTGCCACAGTAGCCTACATTACTATTTTGGTTGCCTATTTTACTACTACTACTACTACAATAATAATAATAACAATAATAATAATCATTATTATAATTGCATGGTTGGTTGTACAATAACAATGGCATTTGTTCATTTTCGTTGTCAGTCTTGTGGCCCTCGCCTTCAAGACATTTTACAATTGTGGCCCCCTTCCTAATCTAGTTGAATACCCCTGCTATAGACCCTTTATAATCATTTTGTGTATTTGTGAAAAACAAAGATGAAATGGATTTTAGTATTTTCTACTAATGTAGTCCACATGAGACCAGGTCTACATACTTGTAAAACCTGTCTATTTGTGAAAACAAAGATACACCAGCTTGTCTACCTATGTAGTCCACATGACACCAGGTCTACAATGAAAACAACAAACTTAGTCCACATGAGACCAGGTCTATACACTACTCCAAACTGGTTTGCAGAGGGTTATAACCGGCACCTGAATTCCAGAACTTGAGTGTCATTCAAATTGAACAGATCATTTATAAATCAGGCAGAATCCTATGGAACTATAGTACAGATAGTACTGGAAAAATGGTTTTCAAGCATAATTTGTATATGATTGAGATCTGGTTTGCCAGGTATTTGGCCTCTTTTAAATGTTCTCATTCCAACTGAAGAAGTGTGGTTCACGTATTTAATCCTTATTATTTTTAAATCGATCACAGGAAAGTCTGGTGAAAGAAGGTCAAGAAAGTCTGGCCCAAGGACATGATCTATCTGCTACATTACCAAACAAGCGAACATATTTAAGACATTAACAGAATGTCAGGGGAATATTGAATACAACACTGTATAAACTGTTCCAAGGTCTATGACCTGCACTTGAAAATCATTGCAAAAACATTACGCATTAAATCAAATAAGAATTTCATAGATTGAGTTGAATTGCCTCAAACTGAAACCTAAAGTGTCAAGACAATCTGTTCCTGGTTGCCACAGCAAGTATCTGAGTGATAGCCATTGAGATCCTACTTAGCCCTTGTAATTCACACCCACAATGGTACATTCACATGAAAGACAACTTATGCTTAAGTTCAAATGTATTTTTATTTTAAATATAAAAAAACCCATATCCAAAGTTTACAGTTCACCATTTTTTTTTACCATGTTGACAGTGGTGAAGTGACAACCAAAGACAGAGGGCATGTGAATGAACAAAACCAAATTAAAACACCTCATTATTCACTACAACAACAGATTATTGTGGGTTTGTGGACACAGTATTTATAACACCCATGATTATTTCACCCCTGTGGAGTTTTGAATGACCTAAAGATACCACTGATAAAAACACAGATCTAATAGAGATCCAAAACAACCAACAACCAAGAAATTCCTCCTCACTTTGGCATAAAATGGAGCTAAAAGAAAATGAATCAACAAAAAAACAATCAATGCATGATCCACATAACCGGAATATTGCTTTGGAGGAACAAAAAACAAAAAAACATGGGTTTGTAAATATCGATGGATACCTAATGCGGGGGGGGGGGGGGGGGGGGAAGACGACGACAGTTGAATATGTATTATTACAATGTATACATCATATTCATAAAGTATTTTCTAACATGTCGCAACATGCTCAAAACCCGAAACTCAAAAAAGTATTTAGCAACGACAAAGTTCCAGCATTCATTGGGCATAAAGACAAGAAAAACATGGTGCTGTTGTTATCATGACGTTGGACACACAAGTGGATGTGCTGCTGGTTGTTGGAGTAACTCTGCTCCGTTGGTGTACTTAAGGGCAGGGACAACGGTCCGAGGGACCAGCCGCCCTAACAGTCTGGTGGAAGTACTGTGAAAAAAGGAAAGGATTTAAGGCCTTAGACCTAAAAGAATATTACCTTTTGTAATGGTGGGATCAAAAACATTAAAACAAACACAACACCAATTACTTGGTGGAGGTTCCACAAGTAAAAGGCTGCCAAACACAGCCAATCTCCCCATGCCAGGCTTCCTATACTTCCACTTGTGATGAATAACCATTAACAGCCAATACAACATTAACGCCAATGTCACTTATGAGCACGGAAAGTCCAAAAAGTATTCACACTGGAGAGACACCTAGAGAATGTTCCAGAGTCAAGAAGCTGCATGTGACACCTGGCACAGCATAAAGAATCAAACCAATAAAAATGTCATTCAAGTTAACAATTCTCTAAAATAGAAATACCAAGTGCTAAAATACTCAGCTAAAAAGGATAACAAGAGTAAACAAGGTTATTGTGTACAAATAAACAAAAGTGACAATGTTATCTGTACGTTTTTTTTCCTCCATACGGAAATCTTGATTTGCAGTTGTCTTAGATCAGAAACACGGTCTGTTTGCACCTCTCCCACCCTGAACGAGTCACTTCGGTGGCTTCCACAAAATGCATATTAAGTTGATATTACAGAGTCCTAAAAATGCCTTGGGCATTGTGAATATTGGAAGATGGTTCATATTTGGTTAAGTTCTCAAGTCCTTAGGAAACGTGTGTTATCGTCGTATTCTGGTATGCTTTCCTTCAGATCCGCTCGTCCTCTTCACAGGTTTCGATATCAAGCACCAAGGTGTCAGTGGATGGTAAATCAGAGAAAAACTAAAAACAACAAAAAAGGGAAACCAAAGACTTTCTTGGACCGTTCACGGTCGTCCGAGTGGCCCGCGTCAGTCCGTCATGCTGCTTTTTGTCCTCTTGCCCTGCTTGCTTCCGCCGCCGGAGGCTCCGCCGGTGCCGTTGCAGGCGGCCGGGCCCAGTGTGTGTTCCAGGGGTCCCAGGGGCTCCACGTCGGGACCCAGCTCCTCCTGGATTTCGCGCAGGCGGGCCATGGCGCGGTCGATGGTGGCCAGGCTCACCAGGTTGAAGTCGTGCATGCTCACCAGGTGCAACAGGAAGTTGCGGCAGAGGTTGCGGCGGGCGATGAACGGACCGCAGGTCTCCACGAACACCATGCTGGCCTGGTTCATCTGGTTGTCTGCAATGAAGCTGCATAGGGTGGGGAGAGCAGAGGAAACGACAGGCTTTACTTTCTGAAGGTTTTACACCACAAGAAACATGGGACTCATACTGCCTCTTGGGCAGGTATACACCGCTAGACACACATGACTCACACGGTATCTATTTTTTATCTTATTTTTATAACTGTGCCGTACAAATAGACTCCGAGATAGCTTCCAGTCAGGCCATCAGGCTGCTGAACAAGGATGTATAGCATATAACAATGTATATTTTATTACATTGATTTATATATACATATTGCTCTTTTTCTGTGCCGATATATTGCATTTTATAAATTGCATTTCATTTTTTTTTTACTTTATTCTATTATATTTTTATTATTTTTTTAATCTATTTTTATCTTTTTATAACTGCTGTCTGTCGTCGGGTATTGCACATAAGATTTATATATTTGTATTTAAACCTCTACTTTGCAAGTCTTCCCATTAGCAGCATCTAGTGGCGTCAGTTGTATCTACAGTTATAGCTATATAATATTCAAATTTTGCCACAGAAGGGGGGGGGGGAATAAATAGGGTTAGGGGGAGTAAACAGCTGCAGTAGAAAAGTGACAGTGCCGGTTTCACATGAACAAAGTTCACTGACTCTCGGAGCCTGCCAGGTAAGAGTTTAAAGAAGCATGTGTATTTCAATGGCCTGCATAACAAGTACAGTGCTCACCCCTTCTGCATGACGTGCAAGTTCCACAGCTTCATCACCTCCTTCTCCCCCTCATTGACGTCAGTGAACTCCTCCAGTTGCTGTGTGGAGCGAAAAACAATCCCATTAACCAATGGTAACACAATGCCGTGTTACACAGCGGGTAGACGGCGCGCGTCTTTCAGGAGCTAAGCGCTGCTGTTCTGTTGTTCTGCTATACTTCAGAACAACTCAACGGGTTCCGCCATTTTGCCCCACTTTGACTGGCCGCTGCATTTTACACACCAACACAATAGGTGACCGCAGTAATGAGGATGATTAGCTTAGATGGGGTTTACCGGGACCGGTGTTCGGTGTACGCTGGCAAAAAGCGAACGCACCGTAGTAGCCATGACAGTCTCCGCGAGCCTCTTCTGACATGACACCCACCCTACGGTCAACATCTGCTAGCCTTTCTGCCACTTCAAATGTTATTCTGGAGGCTGCCGGTCACATGGCGGCAACAGGCGATCCTTTCCAAAACATGCACTCACCGTGGCGGTCTTCTCTCTGAGCCACTCAGGGTCCCGCTCGTCCTCGCTGTCCTCTTCCATCTCCTGGGGCCTGAGGGGCATACAGCTGTCGCTGTGGAAGTAGAGACGGTTGTGGCCGCTCACGTAAGTCCTTTGCTGCTCCAGCTCCCCGTCTTCGGATTCCAGGAACTCAGACAGGCTTGGCTTGGTCCTCTTAGGTCTGCATCAGGGGGTTGCAGGGGATGTGTAATTTTAAAACAGATTCTGCTGAACTGAGATGGGTGAGGCTAGAACGGAGCTTTGCCACAGGAAGTTGTGTGGACAAAGATGGTAGTGGTGACACAATCAAATACAATGTCACAATACAATGATGACAAACATTATCAATAAATCGTTCAGCTTCTTCACAAATTAGGGCTCAGAGTTGGGGCTCAGAGACAAATGGCTTGGCTCCAGTACATTGAAAGTTGGGGCTGTTGATCCATCCATTATCTTTGTGTTAATAAATTCCTTTGATTACTGAATGCAATTAAAATTAATTAGATTACACAATTTGGCATCTAACCAGAGTGCAAATGTTACAGTAAAGTGCATGGTAATATATAATGTAGAGTGGTTAAATAGGAGATATATAGATATAGATATCAGTGGAGGCTGGTGGTTGTAAACGTGGGGAGGAAGGAAGGTGCCTCACTATTTACAATTTTATAAATTAGAATTTTGGTGTATTAGTGGGTCATTTTAGCAGACAAGGCTAACAAAACCAATTTGTGATCTGAGGGGAAGCATTGTTGATTAAAAATAGCTATTTAGCGATTAATCAATTTATGATGAAAATCTGAATAGAAGTTTCATGCACAGTGGCTTGTGCTATCGAACAACAATTTTGTGAGATTTGAGGAGGAATTGTTATGTTGTGTAAAGTATATTTACCTGTATTTTATTCAAATAAGACATACTATCATAAAGTCAAACCAGTAATGCATGTAAATCACGTAAATTGTCTAACCGCGAGCCAAAGACACCACCTTGTTACGGTCAGCCATGCTTTCTGTTTACGTTTGGCGTCAAGAAACCGAGGGACCTAGGTCTGGGCGCCCCCATCTGTAACTGGATTATGGACTTCCTGACGGGCAGGCCTCAAGTGGTGAAGATTTGTAACAACATCTCATCCACTCTGGTCCTCAACACCGGAACATCCCAAGGCTGCTGCCTCAGTCCCCGGCTGTACACACATGACTGTACGGCTACCCACAGCAATAATCGGATTATCAAGTTTGCAGATGACACCACAGTCATCGGCCTGATAAGCAAGGGGGACGAAACAGTAAAGAGATGAGGTAGACCAGCTGACGCGATGGTGTGAGGACAACAGCCTCGCACTGAATGTCAGCAAGACCAAGGAGCTCATCGTGGACTTCAGGAGCCACTGGGGCACCCACTCCACCATCATCCTCCTGGACGGGACACCGGTGGAAGTCGTCAACTGCTTCCGTTTCATTGGGCTACAGATTTCCGAAGACCTGGCGTGGACCCGCAACACAGGTCATACTGAAGAAGGCCCACAAGCACCTTGATGCTCTGCGGTGCCTCAGAAAAAGAGAGGAATAGACCAGAGGTGGCTAGTAAACATCTACCGTGGCACCGTAGAGCGCGTCACTGTGTGGTACGGCTACACCACTGCACAGGACAAGAAAGCCATCCAGAGGGTCGGCAGAGAAGAACATCGGGTGTGCACTTCCATGCATTGAGGAGATCTTTAGGAACAGATGTCGGAAGAAGGCCATGTCCATCATAAAAGGACTTCAACCACCCTGGGCACCATCTCTTAACCCCCCTACTGGTCGCCGGTTGCGCAGCATCCGTACAAAGACTACCAGGTTTAAGAATAGTTTTTATCCACAGGCAGTCCACTGAACTGCTAGGAGTGCCGCCACTTTCACTACATTACACTTACATACTTTGCTGGACTCATCATAGTTACTGCACTGTATTCATGATGCTGCTGCACTACTAGCACTTTAAATACTTTTTTTGTAAAAAAAACATGTACATTCATCACATGTACAGTACTCATTTAACAGTCACTTTGCCGTTCTTTGATTTTTATTGTTATTTTTGTATTGTTTTTGGAGATGTATACTGCAGGAGGAAATGGGGAGTAAGCATTCCAATGTACCTGTTGGAATTGGCCAATACAAATATCTTGTATGCACCTGGAACGCTTTGAGGTCGGATATCAAGTTTCAAATCTAAAATAAATTAAAAGTAAATGACTTTTCTGGAACGCGGAATTAAGGAATGACAAGATAGATCCTTGCATGATAACCCGCCCACAAAAACTCTGATTGGGTATTCACCAGCGCAGTGAGCTCTGCTGATCGGTTCACAGAGCTTCTGGCTAGACCTGCCCTAAGGGAGGATCGTCCTCCCTTAGTGCCGTACACACTCATGTTAAACCGAATGTCAATGTAAACCAGCCCTCGCCAGCCGCTCGGGTCCAGCAGTTTTAAAATGGACTTCAATGTGAGCTTACGGAGGACGTTCCTTCGTACAGTGATAAAAAAAATTAAAAAAAAGGCGCTATTTTGACACATTTGTTTGACTTTGAAGCGTTAGAAAAAGCTTTATCAGTATTTTCCCAGATTAATCTGTTAAATGTATTTGTCTTTTTTCCTCTGAAATGTTAGGGAGGATGGTCCTCCCTTTTCTCAATGGACGAGCCTCCACTGAGAGAGATATATATATAAATATTTATATACACATACATACATAGATAGACATATATACATAGATAGACATATATATATATATACATACATACATACACATACATACACATACATATATATACACATACATATATATACACATACACATATATATACACATATATATACACATACACACATATATATACACATACATATATATATATATACACACATATATATACACATACATATATATATATATACACACATATATATACACATACATATATATACACATACATATATATATATATACACACATATATATACACATACATATATATATATACACATACATATATATATATATATATACATACATATATACACATACATATATATATATATATACATACATATATACATATATATACATATATATATATACATACATATACATATACATATACAGACACACACAAACATTATCCGTATACCAGAAGTCCAGAATTCGAGCTAATTTTTCCTAGTCCAACCAAATTAAGGTGTTTGTGGAAGAGCTCATTAAATATTAACCAAACCCAATGATCTGCTAATGAATCAATTACAGCTGGGGAGGCAGTGTGTGGTTGGTGAGTAGTTTAAGGAGGGAAGGCTGCACACCTGTAGGTCCACAGGTTAAACCAGCCACCAACACACACACACACTCGAGGGTGAGAGTTCTAGCGTTTACCATCTGATAAGTTCACCATGATTTAAAACGCTGCGATAAACCAGATTCCTCATCACCCCGTATTTCAAAACTTTGTATCCGGATCTGATTGATCCAAATTTTGTAATCCATTTTTTTGCTTTTCAAGATCAAATTGATCCTGTAGATTTTGTTCTGGTATTTCAAAGGCATTTCAGATGGGATCATTCTGATCCGGACACCACTAAATCTGGATTAAAGGATCCGGATTTGCAGTCTTTGAATAGGCCACCGTTGGTCAAAGTAATACAGCATTGCATTGATAATGACATGTGAAAATGTGGGGAAATGTAGTCACAGTAGCCTTCTATCATTGTTGTGAAGTACTTGTGTCACGTATTATAAATTACAATTAAATGTAAAAAGTCAAACAGAATTTTTTTTATCAAAAGACAGTGAGTGAAATAGTGGTTGACCAGAGCGTTTCTCATTGACCGTCCAGCTGGTTCAGCTGGTTGCAGTGCTGGGGCTGTCAATGATCAGCAATCTCATCCCAGTGAGGAACCTTGCGTTGTTCAGCAATGTTGTGAAGCACACTGCAGGCCAGAATGGTTTTGCATGCTTGCTGTGGCTCTACACAGGTAGGTATTTCAGGCAGGCAAAGCGCCTCTTCAACACCCCGTTTAAGCGATCAATAGTGTTCCGAGCTGTTCCATGGGCAGAGTTGTATCTCCTCTCGGTGTCATTGATTGGCAGTGGCAAAAGGTGGCATTAGCCATGGTAAGAGAGGGTAAACACCGTCAACCAATATGATGCCATCTGGGGGATTTTCCTGGAAGTTCCAGACACACAGGACTCATGCCATCTCCTGGGCAGGTCTACACCACTAGACACACAGAACTCATAGTCTCGTGGGCAGGTATACACCACGAGACACATGGGACTCATACCTTCTAATGGGCAGCTTAACACGGCTAGACACACCGGACCCATACCGGTGATCATACCTTCATCTGGGGGATTTTCCTGGAAGTTCCAGAAAATGTGGCTCTTCCGTAAAGATCCTTGCATCAAGGACTGACCCTTGCCATTTCACCACACAGTTGGTAATGATGGGGTTGCACATTGATGCTGATTTGCCCTTTACTGTTCACTAACTCCCGTTCCCTCTCACGGAGTCCTTGGATGTGGACGTGAGGGCAATCAAATTATGCAATACTATTTGGCATCTTTGCAAAGTCATAGAACTTGAGCTTGACCTGCTTGATTACCAAAGATGACAGCAATTCTGGACACAAACCATCTCCAATGATTTGGTAGAATGATCCAGATGCCTAGAAACACAAAGCAATGAGTACCTGTTCCTCCAGGCAATGCATGACCCCTTTACGTGGTGTGTTCCAGTATTGGTCTAAGTCAGTGTTTTTCAACCTTTTTTGAGCCAAGGCACATATTTTACATTTAAAAAGAAATCCAACCAAACGTGTTACAAAATTACTATTTAGAGCAAGAAAAGTAACTTTTCTGAAATACATTGCAGAAATATAATTAAGACCTGATAAAGTATCATAAATTGATAACTATTATATATATTTATTATTTACAGATCAAACCAATCAATAACAATATTTCCTAGCCTTTACAAGGGCCCAAATCATCTCACGTGACGCTACTCAACAAATCAAATCGCTGCAGTCAGTGAGCGAGGAAATTACAACACACACACACTCAAACAGTCTGAGTTATTTCACAAGTGCTATAAAAACAGAAAGGTAGACAGCGAAAAGTCCTACATGGGGCGAGATAGATACTTGCATGATGATAACCCGCCCCCAAAAACTCTGATTCTCGCAGTGAGCTCTGCTGATTGGTTCAAAGAACCCTAAGGGAGGATCGTCCTCCCTTAGTGCCGTACACACTCGTGTTAAACTAGGACTCGCCGGACACTCTGGTCCGGGAGTTTTAAAATAGACTTCAATGTGAGCTTACGGAGGACGTTCCTCCGTACAGTGATTTAAAAAAAATTGCGGTAGGGGGCACTGTTGGATCTATTTTGACACACATTTGTGTGACTTTAAAGCGTTAGAAAAAGCATTTCTATCAGTATTTTCACACAGATTAATCTGTTCAATTTGTGTACTTAAGTTTTTTTTTTCTCTGAAATGTTAGGGAGGATGATCCTCCCTTTCCTCAATGGACAAGCCTGCACAGATATATATCTATATCTATATACACACACAGACACGTAAGTATACAAGTATCAACAGGTAGTGAGCAGGGGTATGCAGTTATATCAACAAGATAAATATATATAAATGTATACAGCAAGTAGTGAGCAGGGGTATGCAGTTATATCACCAGTTGAAGATTAATATTTAAAAAGATTAATACAATTAATGTAACATTAACCGTATACCAGAAGTCCAAAATTGGAGCAGATTTTCCTAGTCCCAACCAAATTAAGGTTTTTGTGGAAGCTCATTAAATATTAACCAAACCCAATTATCTATGGGTTAATGAATAAATTACCGCTGGGAGGCAGTGTGTGTGTGGTTGGTGGCTGGTTTAAGCAGCCTCACCTGGGTGGCTGCACACCTGTAGGTTAATCCAGCCACCAACACACACACAAACACTTGAGGGAGAGAGTTCTAGCATTTACCATCTGATCACCATAATTTAAATAAAAAATATATATATATATATTTAAAATCATAATAAATGATTATTATGATTTTCAATAAACCAGATTCCTCATTACCCTGGCCCAGTACTCACAAGGTTTCAAATTCTGCAATACTATTTGGCATCTTTACAAAGTCAAAGAACTTGACCTGCTTGATTTCCAAAGATGACAGCATATTTCTGGACACACCATCTCCAATGATTTGGTAGAATGATCCAGATGCATAGAAACGCAAAAGCAATGAGTAACTGTAAAAAATAATTTGACCAAAATTGTTACAAAATGACTATTTAGAGCAAGGAAAGTAACTTTTCTGAAATACATTGCAGAAATATAATTAAGACCTGATAAAGTATCATAAATTGATAACTATTATATATATTTATTATTTACAGATCAAATCAACCAATAACAATATTTTCTAGCCTTTACGACAAGGGCCCAAATCATCTCACGTGACGCTACTCAACCAATCAAATCGCTGCAGTCAGTGAGGAAATTACAACCCCCCCTCCCAGAGTTATTTCACAAGTGCTCTAAAAACAGAAAAGGTAGACAGCGAAAACTCCTACATGTGGCAACTATTAAAAGCCTTAATGTGACGCAGCACTACGAGATAAAGCACACATCTTTTGAGCAATCATACCCACCCACATGAAATAAACGATCTAGGAGCCCAATCGGATCGATTTGTATTTACCACTAGCTTTCGGCAGTGCTGCAGGGATTTTTGCACAGAGGAAAGTGTAAACAATTATCTGATCAGCTCTTCTGATCGGCCGTTTTTGAGAGCTCTGATCCGAGCTTCAATTGATCGATAATGATCGACGGCTGATTGATCAGAGCATTCCTGCAATAGTAGTCCGAACAATACGGTATTTAATTACTCCGCTAGTCACTACATTGCAGGCACCAACGCACAACCACAGCAAATTATTTGCAGTAACTAAAACATTTTTTGGGACTAATTAAGTGAATTTGGATAATTTGCGGCTAGCGTGCCATGAGAGATCACAGTGAGATCAGTGGTTGAAAATCACTGGTCTAAGTAGACCGGCAAGGAATTCAATGTCAGCTGCACCAAATCAGAACCGTGCATATAAATCAACAACTGTACACAGGGAAACAACTTCGCTTTCATCGCTTGATCGGTGAGAAATGATGGCATTGCCGTTTTGGATGAAGATGCATTCAATTCTTGGACTTTATGTGTGACATTCTTGAACCTAGCCATCCTATGTTTTAATTGATTTTATTTGTTATTTAATTTAGAGAAGATATTGTTTTGGCATGGTGTGTGTTACTTTAATATGCAATCATTGAATAAAAAATATATATATTACACAGGTGCCATGTGTCCCCTGCCATCCATCTCAAATTCACACTTGATCCGCCCTTCCAGTGGGATCAGGATCCCGACCGTAGAATTTTGAAAAACCCAAATTGTGTAGCATCAGGATCACATTATCCTGTTTTGAAATTTTAAATACCCATGTTTTGAAATACCCAATTTTGTGTTTTGAAATACCCAATTTTGTGTTTTGAAATACCCAATTTTGACATTTAATCCTGTCCAGATCATTCTGATCCGGATTACATTTTTGGAAATACTGGGACCCTGTGGCCATTTAAAAAGGCTAGTGGCAGCGTGGACTGCCACACTGGGATTAAGAAAGCTGGCACTGCAGGATCCGTGTGACCGGCGCGAGAGGGACGAGGAACACAGTTACCTGCACACCAGTATGTGAGTGACGGCGGTCCTCTTGACAGGCCCATTGCGGCTGAATGCGAAGCCGGGCTGGCTGTGGATGTCCTGAGGGTTCCCCACGTAGGAGCCATCGTAGCACTCGTTGATAGACACGTCTATCCTCGCTCCTTTGGGGTGAGGCTACGGGGGGGGGGGGGGAGTGACGAAATCCAACGTTACCCACGGCAAACATCAGCAGGCGGCGACAACATAGCAAGATACATTTGGCATAGAGCTGAACGATTAATTGCAATGATTGCATTTGCAATGAAATCTTGATCTGACGAAACGCAGTTCTCAAACTGCAACGGTTGCGATTAACTCTGGTTACGTGACACTGCAAATGCTGGGAAAAAATCCCAAACACAAGTGTGTAAAGTAAGCCAAATACCAGCAGACAGGGATCACTGACCAAAATGTTTGAAAGCTAATTTCATGCCGAAAGATATGATGCATCCAAGTACGATCACCAAGCCTGGGTTTGGAAAAGCGGTACAGCACTCCCTCCTGCACATGTTATAGCCATGTCCATACCGGAGCTACACCAAAAGTGCAAACAGAAGATCAAAGCGGGACTGAAATCTTTTTTCGCTCACTTACAGCATGGATTTTACGGTCATTATTCACGGTTTGTACCCCTGGGGTATTTCATAGAAAGCCAGAGATGTGGGGCGGAGCAGCGAAGCACCATTACGATGGGTTGTATCAATATCCACTGAACAGAGCTGCCGGTAAGACCCTATGCTCAGCGGTGCTGGGAGCTTGTGCGTCACTGTAGCTCTGTACTGCGACCCCTGCCTGCCAACCCGCCCCCCCCCAACCGTAGAATGGACTGTGTTCTCACCACATAATTGAAGGTGAAGCGGGAGTGGGAAAGCTTGAGGTGCTTCAGCAGACTGTACAGCTTCCTGCAGTTGAGGGTGCACCAGGGGCAGTGCAGGTCATCCCTGGCCTCAGTCTGCTGCCGCGTGTTGCTGTTGTACAGGAACTGGAAACGGAGAAAATCGTTGTCATTCTAAGGATTTTAATAGGGAGGGCCCAGAAACAAGCACACCGCCACCCTCAACATCTTAAAAAGAAGACTTTTTAGAAGACCTTTTCTAAAAAAAAAACATTTTTTTTTATATTCAATAAAACCACCAGGTGTGTGTGATTGTTGATAATAATACATTTTATTTATATATATTTTTTAAATCGAAGAGTGCTACATAGCAAACAAACAATACAATTTCAAGAAATAATGACTAGATGAGTCGACCCAGTGGAATGTACCAACTGGTAGGCTTATTGATCCATCGGACATCTGGGGTGTAGTGGAGTGTACACTGTGTTGAAACATCTTTATTGGTCACATACATTTGTTTCTCTGCATTTAACCCATCCTAGTATTAGGAGCAGTAGGCAGCTGTATTATATACTATGTGTATATATATATATATATGGTCAACATATACAGATAGTTCCAGAGACAGTTGCATGCACTTCCAAGACACCCATGCAGCGACCTACCTGGTAAAATATACGCAGCTTCTGTCGTGGCTCACATGGGACCAGCTCTCTCCTGGTCTGCATGTCTGTACTCACAGAGTCCTTCACTGCTGAAAAGAGTGAAGCCCACTTATTTCTTCAGCAGGTTGTAATTGGCGATCATTAGTAGCACCGACTTTACATTGTTATTCGAGACACAGTGAGCCGCTTCAGCGAACGCAGCTGAGTGGAGCCAATCAAATGTCTTCTCGTCAAGATGGACCTCTAATATCACACGCATGTGAGGAGTAACCCAACGGGCGTGGCCGTTAAAACCAACATGCTTTTAACAAGCAAGGAAGCTGGAGCACGACACAAGGGGAGGACACGGCCGTCTGGGCACCAGACAACAGTGACAGCCACGAAACAGAACATCCCACGTGAATGTCGTGCAAGTGCCGATCACGACCAACATGATGCGAAATTTGCAGGCATGAAGTGTTCCTTAAAATGAATCAAACTAAATAGAACTGTTGTATTCACTTCCAAAAGCAACGACACGCATGTCATTGTCAAGTTGATGTTTTCTTTCACACACACACACTAATGGCATTGTAGCCTAGCATTTGCTATTTTTATATTGAAAAGTTTTCAGTGTATCTTTTTCTAGATTTACGTTTCAATCACTGATGGCATAATAGCCTATGCACTTTTCCTTTGAATGTATTTGAGAACTAGAACCGTTTGATATTTATTCCTATAGAAATTATAACAACCCACTTGTATTATCGTATGTTGTTTCACTACTTACCGTATTTCTGGACTTTAAGTATTAGTTGCTCTTATCAAAAAAGATGTTAAGAGAAAAAAAAACATATACAAGTCGCTTCGGTGTATAAGTGGCATTCACCAGCCAGAAGACGTAACGGCTCCTGCGTAACTGGAGACGTAACTTCACGTTGATAGTAGGAATGCTCAGATTGGTCGGCCGCCGATCACCATCGGCTGATATTAACTCTAAACCAATCGATCGGAGCTCTCAAAAATGGCCGATCAGAAGAGAGAGCGTCCTACCCAGCGGGGCGGCTCGGTGTTGGCTGGTCCGGGTCTCCATGGGGCTGGGGCAGTCAGAGTTGCGCGTGGACAGGGGCTTGGCCACGGGCGCTGTGGACTTGGCACCGGCGTCCCCAATCCAGCGCAGCGTGAACTGCAGTGTGGGTCCCTGAGAGAAGGTCTCGAACGGAGGCAGCCTCTGTGAGGAGGAGAGGGGGAAAAAATGTATGGAAAATGTTCACGCCATCTTTAACTTGAGATTGGGTGTTCCTATTGCAATAACTTGGTAAAAACAACGGTTTAGTAGCATTTTGTAATTTAGCAGACAATTTGATTCAAAGCAATATCGTTTTTTTTGTTTTGTTATTCACTGAGGATGCCGGCATTCATGTATAGAGTAGAACACAGACCCTTTTAGCTGGGAGTCATGCCGCCTAATGACGAGAAAACTATCCAACATCAACTCCAGTAATTTTTAACACATCATATAAATATAAAATCCCACCTAGTTATGACTTTAATGATCTTTACATGACAAATATTATGGTCTTAATGGCATATTTATAATACCTAGTATAATACCTATAATGCCTAGTACACAGACCCCTGCATCAGTATACTTGAGTGTAGGAAACACACACACCTTCCCATCCAGGATAGTCTCCCATGTGGCTCTCTTCTTGCTCACAGGGCTGTCCTCCATACCCTGCATCGACACCTCGTACTCTCCATCCAGCAGCTGCAGTCTCCTGCGAGGGAAAGAGATTATACAGGGCCCTCCTTTATAGTGGTACCCACCAATAACACACACACAGCACCATATTAAGCAGCCGCTCCGGTTTCCTGACACTAATGATATTGAGGCTTTAAACACCTACCTGTTTTTATCAAAGACAGTCATCTGTGCAATGTAGGTCTCGGTCCCGTCCTCCTCTCTGTGCGAAGAAGTCCTTTTTTTCCTACTTGGGGTGTCCGTTACATCTGCTCAGTGGGAGGAATTAGGGGGGGGGGGAATAAACATTTCCTTGGAATTATTAAATCTGTCGAGGAGGGCATTTAAGCTACTCGGTATGCCCGCCACATGACTCATCACTGGCATGCCAAATTAATAATTTGAAGGATTGATTTTTTTGTGGAGCACCTTTCTACCGCTACTGCAGTGCTGCAGAATGAGACGAGAAAAATCACTAAAACATAAATTCCCTGTAAACAGCCTTTAGCGCTTAATATAATGGCTGTTCCAATTACCCTGCCAGTTTCAGCATGAAGCTTTTTGGTCAGAGAATTCACAAAAAAAGAGAAACACAACTTTCTTTGAGGTCCTAGCTTGCCACTTGTTGTTAGTCTCTCAAAGTGACTCCACGTACCAATGTTCTCGTTGGCTTCTCCGTTGACCAGGCCGTTTGCTACCATCCTCCCTGCATGTGACACCCTGAACAGCAGCGAGTAGGACTTGACCATGTGACTGCTGGGCTCAAACTCGCTGCTGGAGACCAGTAAGGAAGGGTAGGAGCCCTGCTTGGTTTGGTTGCCATCGGGATTCAAAGGGACCTGCTTTTTACCTGTAGGCACTTGCTTAACTGGGCAGCTGACATCCTGCCGAAAAGGGACGGACATAAATCGATTAGAGGCTGACCAAACACATAGGCCTAAAACGAATGATAGATGACACTGGAGCTGCTGTCGGATATAGCAGCTTAAACATGAAATTCAAGTTATGATGGGCGTATACTCTTCAGCCAACTATTGGCATATTTGAACCGGCACAATAAAGATTTGCATTTTTACAGAGAAAAATCATGATGTAGCATTGAGTCATAGACAGCAGTTGCAATCATTTAGTACTAAGGAAATTATCTATAGAAACTTTAGAATCAACTGATGTTACATTACCTTGCGTTTTTTATGGCAGACTTTGACAAGTAGCACCTCTAATGACACAGAATTTTGTTCATTTTCAGAATTCTGAGATGGCTTTTCTGTAAGGAAGCGAGAGAAAGTCAAATTATGACCACAGCCTTGTTCCTAAAGAGAAGCACATGGACAGCAAGTACACTTTCACTTACCATCCTTATGGAAGAAACCAGTAAAGGTTAGCTGCAGATGGGATGCTAGGCTGAAAAGAGAACAGCAGAAGAGAGAATGAGGTCAAATGCTCCAGCCAACTCATTAACCATCCAGGTTAAAGAAAATTGACAGACAAACAAGTCCCCAGGGTGGAAGCAGTGAGCCAGGGACAGGGCGTGGGAAAGTGAAACGGAAGTGCTTCAAATCAAAAATATCCCAAAAAAGAAAACAGAGCTTCTATCAGTTAGATTTGAAAATGGTAATTAATGAAAATGCATACATGGCAAAATTTAAAGTATGATGCCTTACAAGTTGTAGTAGTAGTAGCAGTTAACTGTATTATTAGTAGATAATAGTAAAGATAACAGTTTAATGTCATTGTTAAGTGTCAAGTTATACGGAAAGATAATTGGTTACCTTTGAGATTCTTGCTCTCCCTTCATCCTTTCAACTCTCTGCAACAAATCATCTACCTTGAACGTTTTTCTGCAACAGGAAGTTAAAAAAAAAACAAAAAAACATTAACCACTGCTGACATGCTTAAAAATGGTTTTCGAGACAGTTCCATGACAGACATACCTTTTGGCATTTGTTCGAATGTTTCTATGAGACATAAAGGTGAGGGTCCTGTGCAAGAAGATGGGCTATTCAAAAGGAAAATGGATGGTTTTAACACATGTATTACCATTTTGTTTTAACAGATGCAACAGCTTTGTTTTCACTGTGTAAAATGAGACTTTACTCACAGCTATGAAGTTCCGTGTGCGGAGAAATCTGTATATCTGTGTGGGCTCTGTAAATTTACACATGGGTACATTATACAAAGACATTTGCCTATGATGCCATGTATGCAAAGCAGCCATGTTTCTAGCCAAAGTTTGACACATCTTAAAACTAGATTATCTAGAGCATCTACTTTAATATTATTTTGTTTATACAAAAAAAAAAAAGCTTATTTCCTTTACCCAGTCCACATAAAAAAACATGCCATAACATAACATTGGTTGAATTTGATGACAATTTATTATAGCAGAAAAACAGAATATCGAAATAGAATATTTACTTGAAGGGAATTCCCGATATGGCCATTAGAAAACAACTAACAAATACAACGAAACCATGTGTAACTGTAGGGAGTGGGGAATTGATATTACGGATGTGGCCCCGTGATGACTTTAACCAAATTCAACCAGAGGCCTGTCTGCAGACCTCAACCCGGTTGAGTTTAACTAAATCACAATGAACAACAGACACGCGTTGTAAATAAACGACTATAACCAGCAGTGTGCCGGTGTGTCGGAAGGACCGTGTTTATGTTAATAGTGCGGTGTGTGTGTGAGAGAAGAGCGAATTGTCTTACTCTCAAAGGACTGCAGGAACAGCTCATGGTCGGCCTGGACCTGCTCCATCTTCGGCTTCTTCACAGAGTTCATCAGGGCGGAGGAGGAGGCTGGGTACACAGCGCCGTTCGCTTTACAACTCCCCCCGCTCATACTAGAGCCTGAGTGCTATAAGTGCGAGAAAACACTTCAGACAAGAATACACACGTAATGTGACGAGCCAGTAGCGAGAAAGTTAGCTTAGCTAAGTAGTCCTCGGTGGCTAACATTAGCGAACGAGCTAATTCTGCTAAAAAGCAAAATGCTAACAAACACATTAGCCGGGTGCAGCAAAAGCTTAATCTCTGCTAACCTTTGGTTGTTCTTTTTTGGCAATGTAGTCTCAACTATCCCTGAGCTCCATAATAAATACCAAGAATATAACCCGATAGTATTACTATAGAGCATCTTAACATAGAGACAAATAACCAATGTGCTCGCCACACAGCTTCGCCTGACCGACTCACCATCAGCAGCAGCCCATGGAAATGAACAGACGAGAAAGGATTCTGGCTAGCTAGCACTGCTAGCACACCTGTCTAGAACACAATAAACCTAACAGGCCAAATAGTTGTATAGAGTACTATCATCACAAAATGTCACATACGCGTGTTTTCTAATAATTATACGATGTGTTTTTAATCCAAAATATTATTCGCTTTCTCCAAAAATGTTTTGTCTGTTCTGCTCCGATTTGTACTAGACTACATGGCATTGGTCGCTTCTCGGCCAATGGCAGAGCAGCTGGGGGATCCGAGCGCTATGATTGGCTGAGAGCGACGTACGCTATGCACAAACCGCTCGCCCAGTCTGCGATTTTGCGGGAAATCCAGTGCTTATATTGCCGCGTTCCAGACAACTCGTGAGTCGTATATTTCCGACTTGAAACTTTCGAGTTACGACCTCATAGCGTTCCAGATGCATGACGCCAAATGTAAACAGAAAGCATGGCTGGCCATCACAAGGTGGTGTGACCAGGTGGCCTCACCTGGAGCAATGTTTACATTATATCGTTTGTTATATATTGTTATATTGTTTGCAAACGTATTGTACTTTACCAGAACATACGTTTAACTGAGCACTGGCTCAGTTATTGGAGACTTGTTAGGAATGAAATTCGTTTTTGACTTGACGAGTTATCTTCCCTACCTTTGTTGAACGGACTATTGTAAGTCGCTTTGGACAAAAGCGTCTGCCAAATGACTAATGTAATGTGTTTATTTGGCTGCACAGCCTCCTTGCATTCGAATTCACAAGTAGAAAGTTCGACTTCATGTGGCGTTCCATTGCACTTTTTCTAGTAGGAGGTCGTGGATTCTCGACTTTCGATTGTTTTCTGGACCGCGGCATTACTATGACTCATTTCATTAAGCACCCGTTACATTCGTGTTAAGCAAATGCTGTGGTTGTATGACAACTAAACACTGGGCTGAATACCCAGTAGCAATTATTTAGCGATTCTAAAAAAATGTAAAGCTATAGCGGTTGTTCCTCCTACGGATGAGTAGTAGGGCCAGGCATAAAAAAAAAAGTCATTTATTTGACATGTCGAGAATAAAGTCGAAATGCCATTTCGAGAAAAAAGTCGAGAATAAAGTCGAAATACCATTTCGAGAAAAAAGTCGAAATGTCGAGAATACAGTCGAAATGGTATTTCGACTTTATTCTCGACGCACGGAGGGTTTATTAGACACACGGAACCGGAAAAGCAAAATCGTCACTTCCCGCGTACCTTTCACACGTGTACCATGTGGGGATACATTCAATAAGCGTATGCTGTGTCTCTGGACAAGTATCCGATCGAATAGGGTTGCAGCATATCGACTGACTTCAGGTTCATATTCCGATAAGTAAACCATGGCAGAGGTGATCCAACTGCGTGTCGAGGAGCGCATCCCGGAGTATGAGCAATTAGAGAGAGTCGGGCTACTCACCAATCATGAAATCAAGTAAGTTAACATAGTCTACCTCGTCCAGAAACTATATTGTAATGGAATGTAAACTACATGGAACACCAACAGAATCACCAACAATTAATTGCGACCATATAGCTTGCTTAATGCTGACCATTAATTAGCCTTTTCCCGCTAACTGGTTATTTTGTACCCAACAAAGATTGATGATTAAACGGGTGACATCCTTGGAGTACACGCTTCAAAGGATCGTCCTATGCAAAGAGGATTTCATCGCATACGTTCAGGTACATAGCTGTACATTGTATACCGTTCTACCAGTGTAACAGATACTAACATACAGACTAATCCCCACGTTTGCGTTACAGTATGAAATCAACGTTTTAGAGCTGATTAAAAAGAGGAGAGAGGTTAGTGTTTTCATTTTCATTTTCAAAATTAAATATTTGCCATAGGCCAGTAAAATTGACCATATAAATAGTATTTCAAGTAACATTTTATGTAACCTGTATTTTCCAGCACATTAAATACTATTTAAAGAGGGAGGAGATTGAGTTCCCCATCATCCAAAGAATCAATTTTGTCTTCAAAAGAGCTACCAACAAGTGGAAGGTATGCACACACACACACACACCTAATGTAAAAACCAGGAGGAATTGTCTCTATGTGAAAATTAGACCTACATATCTTTGTTTACCTTTTTACCTGCTACAGGGTGATGTGCAGCTGTGGCTCTCTCATATTGCATTCTGTAAGAAATGGGTATGTATACATACATGACTTGTTATGGTGACCACAACAGCCTACCCGATCCATGTCCTTTGAGTGTGCTGGTTCTGATTATATTCCCTATTGCGGGTCCCCTAGGGCACCATGAGTCAGCTAAGCAAAGTCTTCTCAGCAGTGATCGCTATACACCCCGATAAGACAGGTACGGAATGGGTTAAGGTTCAGTCCAGTACATTGTACTGCTGGTACCAGTAAAAGTAGAAGAAAACAATTGCATTTAAATGTCTCTTCAGGTATTTGGATCATGGCTGCCAAGAGTGAATTGGAGGACATGGATTCTTCAGAAAGCGCCAGGCAACTGTTCCTAAGAGCTCTTCGCTTTCATCCAGAGGACAAGAAGCTCTTCCAGGAGGTAGAAGGAACTTCAAACATGTATATTCTACAAGAAATGCAAAATGCTTCTAAACATTTGCAGCCATTTAAACACCATTTTGGTGTTTGGGTGTATTTTCTAACGTAACATGAATATTGTATGGTGCCAAAATAGTACAGTTAATGGCATGATGGAAACGTGTGGATCAATAAGTTTGTTTGTGGTTTTGTTTTCTGCAGTACTTCCGAATGGAGCTGTTGCATGCAGAGAATCTGAGGAAGCAGAAGAGCCTGCTGGAGGAGGCAAAAATTGTTCCTGTAAGGAGAGCATAGAGACGAATGCACACTCGCCAAATCTGTGGGCACTTGAAGCCTTTGTTAATATTCCTCCTACTTTTCAGGGTCAATATGAATTTTCTCCAGAGATTATGAGTGGCAAACTGGCAGAGATTGTTTACAAAGAGGCTACAGAGAAAATTCAAGGTGGGCTTATCTCTTGTGTTGCCTTAATTAAGTTTCTCACAGACCATAACTACACATTGTGCATAATTACTTTTTATAAGTGAACATGTTCCCTTCTCCATTAGGTGCAGAGTTCACCATCTCACTCCTGACTATTGCAGCCATCTTTGATTTCACTAAAGATTTACAGGATGTCATCTTACATGAGTAAGGCACTCAATACATCAACAGGCTTAGTGTTGACAAAGGCCCTCGGTTTGAACAATAATGTCATAATTATTACTTAATGATGTTCTGTATAGAAAAACCTTGATATAATTTAAGTCCAAAGCGGTTACACACCTTTGACAGTCTGCGTTTGTCATATTGTCTGTAAGTCGAAGCTTTTTCTTAAAAAAAAAAGAAGCCAAGAAACGAGTTACATACTGCGGTCCTTTTTTGAATTGTAGCATACACAGCAAGTATACAGAGGACTGGGTGACTTGGGACTTCATGGCCAGGAGAGAACTGAAGGCTCCCAGTGTTGGGGCAGAGCTTACCACAGCCAAGGGCAGAGCGTCAGACATAGCCCGGCGAGAGGATCGCTGCTGCCTGGTCTACGAGGAGGGCCTCAAAATCCTCAACACTGGTATGTCTCACACGCATATGAACATGCGTAAAACAACACAGAAACACACATGTCAAAATAAAATATATTGATGTTAAAATAAAACATTCCAATCCGCGAGAACACAAATACACACTTACTCTTAACTTGTGTATCCTGTGTTTTTTAGAACCCATGTTTACGTGTTACGCCTCCTTCTGCTCGGAAAGGCAAAAAAGGACGACCAACGTCCAGGAGTTGAAAAACAAGGTAACTCATTTGGTTTGTTTGGTGTGTTTTTAGTAGTGGCTTCTCAGTTATTGGGCTCTTCTGTAAACCCACCAGTGCAACATGACCCTTCAGGAACATCTGATCACAAGATTTGAATTGGCCATTTGCAACATGTTCAATGGAATGCATACTCCCCATTCCCTTCCACAGTATGCATTTCTAAAACGATACTATAAAAATACTATACACAATAAAAACGAACAAAGTATGAAAGCCTAATGTTAATGACAATGTTATGACAGTGGCAGCACTCCTAGCAGTCTAGTAGGCGCACTGCCTACTGGATAAAAACTATCCTTGGAGAGAAATGAGAGGAAGTGACAATGCCCTCAGTCTGGGTGTCAGGGATTCTGCCACAAGACCATTAATTCATCACCGCTAGCCCACAGGCTAGTTATCTCCTCTCGCTCTCTCTTCTTCTCCCCCCCTCCCCCCCCCCCCCCTGTGTTGGACCATATATTCATCTTCTCTATAGTTTCTCTTTCCTCTCTCTTCCCATTACCCCCTTTTCCCTCCATCAACAAAAAACATATGCACCAACCCATACACACTTATTTGCATATGCATTTAGCTGTGTTCCCTCTGGGCTGCGTGATGATATAGTTCACAGGTGGATGCTGATTCTAATTTCAAGTGGAAAGGGCCATGGTTGATTTCCATGACAACTCGATTCCATGATAGGAATCGAATGCGAAGGTGGCGGCAGTCCTGTAGACGGGGTTTCTCTGGTACTGAGTACTAGGGCTAGAACGGGTTGATCTGGTTCTACTCTACAGGAGACGGGTTATTCTAGTTGGATTTGGTTTTGATTCTGCATCTAAAAATACTTTAAACTGCCACCATTTTTACCCAGTGGGCAAAAAATGGGTTGTTTTCCAAAGCCTTTTGAGTTCCTTGTTCCAGGGCAATGCGCCGCCTCATAACTCATGTTGGCTTATGTATTCTCTCGATGGATTACATCTAATTGTCCTTGTCTTATTTTTCACCAACCAAGAGAGGGGCATGAATTGTAGTCATTTCCGTCCTCTTACTTCCTTTTAATGGTGTATGCCAGTTATTAGTCCTTGTTTTGTAACAAATATTTAATTATACTAAATCAATTAAAACATTGCCTGGAAAAACATTTTAACATGGTCATTAACTTTTTGTGCTGTTGAATTAAATACACTGATGCGATGTGATCACTGCATTTACTGTGATCATCTATTGCTCCCCGTGTCACGTTGCTCACGCCCTTGGTAAACTCATTGGTCTTTCCAGATTCTCTCAACAACAAAAATATTATCTTTTTTTTCCCCGCTGGTACTGCCTCTACGGTTTCGGCATGTTCCTCTTCATTGTTTACGTTGGTAGTGGGGGGTTCTAAAGAATTTCACATGTCTGTGTCAAGGGAGGGCAGTAGTGGTCCATGCATTCACTAACGCATATTCAATATGACAATGTATGCTAATATAATAATACAACAAAAATAAATGTACTGGCCACAATGGCTGTCAAGATTTATACTTACCGGCAAATTCCAATTTTAGTCTGTAAATGCCATTTAGTCTAAAAATACACATGCATTGCGCTCTTTCCGTTTTGGCACAATTGTTCTCTGCTGTCTGATTAATCGATCTCTGTGTGTGTGTGTGTCTCCACAGAGAAAAGACAGGCTGCTTGAAGTGTTTCAGCGTGCTCATGACTCCTCACTGCTCAAGGAGACTTTCTACAAGGACTGGGTGAGACGCGTGACAATTATACACAACACACTCACTGGGTGAGTGCTCTGCCGTTCGCTGTGAAACCACAACCCCCGGGTAGACTAACTCCAACCCGCAAAAACGTTTGTCACAATCATAACCCGTTACATTCCCAGATACAGTGAAGGTGTTGCTCATTGGGAATAAAAACACGAACAAATTCAGTCACACATCAAATAGGCGTCTCTCGGCTTCTAAAGGTGACCAAAAAAAGAAGGCCATGTATCCACTCATCGTTCCAAGTCAAAAGGCTATCAAAAGATTGAAATGGTTTCAAAACAAAAAGCCACAATGCAGTGTTTACAATACAAATACACAGTGCTTGAAGGTAGCTTGAAGGTGGTTGCATAGCAACAAGAACAGCTTTTTTTCGTGTCCAGTGTGAACGGGGCACAAAGTGCATGGGCCTGGTGTTTTTGTTTTTTTTAAGCCTGCAAATTGCGTCCTGTGTGATTGCCACCTAATCCCGCTGTAAGAAGCAAAAGCCGACTCCTGGACATTTTTTACACTTTTTCAATTATTATTATTTTTTACAGATTTAAGAAACTACATCTCTACTCCAGGAAATCGTATCGTGAACTTTTATGCCGGTGTACCGATGTAAATCTTACCATCCCTACAGCAGACCCTTTCACGCTATAGCAGAGCGAACAGGAGAAGTAGAGCGAGGGGATCATTGTTCACTAGTTTATCGATCGCGGATGCCGTCGTGCTCTTGGGTTTGGCTCTGGGAGTTTTTAACAAAAAAGACTTAACTGCAGCATTAATATATCTAGTCGGCCCGCCCAAGTCAATTCTGTGTGGGGAAACCCTGCAATAGTGTACAAAGCTATAACACATTATTATTTTTATTGTTATAGTGTTGAATTGTAGATAATTCATACCGCGGGAGGGAATGGGGAGAAAGCATTCCGTTGTACTTGCATATGGCAATAGGCCTATGTCACATTTCCTGCTTCCGGAACGCAGTGTACTCTTACTTCTGGTAGTTACCCCAGATACGTGACAAACTGTGTCCCCCTCCTCTCCTCGCTGTTATTGTTGTGTACCGGGCTGACTTGAACGTCTAAACAGAGACAGCCCTACCTCAGTTTACACCATTTCCCCAAAGACAAACTCCTCCGCAAGTCTTGTGTGAGGCTGGAGTGATGAAGGTCCCTCGTTTCATGTTCTCAGGTGTAGCACGTATGTTTGCACTTTGACATGGAGAGCATATACGTCTCAAAGTGGGCGGAATAGGCAAATAATGTCGGGTATGTGTGTGATTAAAAGCACTGGTCCTGACCCCCACACACTCCATCTCTCATCCGAATAGAGCCACATAATGTCGGGTTAGTGTGTGATTAAAATAGTTGATTCGGATTTAGACTTCTTCACTGTAGAGTGTTCATTCACTAGTTGAACCACATCGTCTGGACCGACTTTTGGAAGGTTATGCAGCGATGTTGTCCAGCGATAACTGTCCACAATGGTGAATGCATTAACCGGAACTTGGGATACACTGCTTCAGCGATCTTTAACAGGTACTTCCAACTGTGCCGTGATATAGGCCTATTGCAAATCTTGAACAAGAAGTAAAGGTGTTTACTCTTCAGTTCTGACTGAGAACCACTCCAGTTTCAGTAGAATCCAATCTAAGTTGGCAGGGATGTAAACCACTTGCTTTCTGGCAAATGTCGCTTTTATGACCTCAATACAGATGAGTTATGGGAATCGTCTAGATCCAAAGATTGTAGCAGTAGGTGGGCGTTTGACGTTGACGTATGCAAAATGGAAAGCTAGACTCCATATAAACAATGTATGTATGTTCTCTTTGAGTGAGACTTGATATTTCTTTACTATTCTGTGTCATCACTGGGGTTAGGTGGTCACTGGGGCAGAACAAAATAGATTAAAATACAACTACTTGCCGATTCCCTTGGAACAAATTAATAGAAAACATTTGTTTATGAACTACTACCCTTGTGTACTATATACAGTATAGTTAGGAACCGGGTAAGTAGAAGACACTGAACAGGAGCTCATTGTCCCATCATCTGCCTCTGGTTAGGATATATGATTGCCTTTGTTGTACTAGAGTTAAAATAAAGGAAATCTCCCTCAATCTGTCCAGCTTCAGATCCTACTCACTTTGGGGGATGCGGAGAGAGTGGCCGGGGTTGCCATGGCAGCAACACAGAGATTCAGCCAATCAGTGGCGACGTGGATCCTCCGCCTGCAGATACTTATGCAGCTCGAGAGTGGAGATATGGACAAGCTATTCAAGGAAGCTCTTGAATGCATTAGTCCCAAGGTAACACACACACACTCACACTCACTCACTCTCTCTCTGTAAGTGGGCCACCTCCCTAGTCTCATTAGACGACTATCTTATTACTGTTTTCTGCCCTGTTGGTGTCCGCCTTTTAGTAAAGCGAGTGCCTTAAAGGTTTCAGGCAAACTGCCCAGACATGGGCTTCTCATTCCTTGAAGTAGTTATCAAACGGTTTATTCTATTCAGTGGTGGATATATCTTTAACCCACACATTGAGATTTTGTTTAGTTATATTTTGTTTATACTAGTTTAGTTGTTGTTATTTAGTTTTTAGGTATTAGTGTATTTTGTGTGCATTTATTCCCCCCGTTTCAAATTTCCCTCGGGATATATAAAGTCATCTTGAATTTCTTTAACCAAAAATGTATTTGCTAGACATTTATGTTCTCTGTCCTTCTCATTGGCCATTTGTAAAAAGAGTATGAAGCAGGAGGCCTTCAGTGTTCAGGAGGCTTTCAAGTAGTGTGCCCTAACACAGGGGGAATACTGTCATTGAGTAAGCCCTACACTTCCAGTACCCTTTCAGCAAGACCATGGTTATGGCAGTTCAACAGCTCTCGGGAGTGGGTAAAAGAGATTTAATTTAGAGTTAATTAGTTATATTTTGTTTATACTAGTTTAGGTTAGTTTAGTTTGATGTTATTTAGTTTTTAGCTTTAGGTATCAGTATATTTTGTGTGCATTTATTCCCACTGTTTCAACTGTTGCACCTTAATTTCCCTCGGGATAAATAAAGTTATCTTGAAGAGTACATCAAGTGACTCCCTCTGGCTCAGCATTGTGGGGTCCAGAGCCCCAAGGTGCAGTGCCTTACCGGCCTTACTTCAGAAATCGCTCTCTTGCGGAACCAAAGAACAGGCGTGTTCTTTGTCAACGTCCAGTCGAAACAAAATGGCTGTGAATCTGGCAAACATGTTAACATGTTGTAACTGTGTTCTTTTGACAGGAGAGCCTACCTCTGTGGCAGCTGCAGATGCAGTGGAGCCAGAGCAGCCAGAGTTCAGAGGAGACTGAAGCTTTGTTCAAGGTAAAACCAACTTGCTACAATATTAGTCTCAGGCAAACCGTATACCAAGAATGAACGTAATTCATACTGCTAAGAATCTTATCCAGTGCGAAAGGATTCCTGGCACAGGATTATGAAAGATTTTAGTTGGATGTAGTGTGACGCGTAGGGAGAGCGTAACTGACTGAGGCATGATTGAGGGTGGTTGGTGCTGTTCATATCTGTTGCAAGTTAATATGCATAATATAGTAGGTAATCTAACAGATTTGGGCATTTTTACGTGCGTTTTCTGCACATTGACGGATGTTTAAGTCATGTGGGATCGTTGCACTAGAATAACATGGGCATGTCTTGGGTACGGGTAAACTTGTTTCACAATTTCAGGTGAGAATCTGCTGCCAATAGCTTGATGTGTATTAAGTGACATGGGTGGCTAGATAACGGAACATCACAATTCTAGCAACTACAGAAAGTGGGTTGTGTGTGTGTGTGGGGACACACACGTATGTGTTGTCGGCATCTGTTGTGGAAAAATGTGTGAGTTATTATTCGACAAATGCCATTACTCTGTTGCCCAATTAACGCGAGTGTCCTGTGGGAACCGTTTGTTCCCAGAGAGGCATTCTGTCTGATGCGGCTGCTGTTGCCATGGAGATGAAGGTCCGCTATGTTGACTGGGCCTACAGCACTTGGGGATTCAAGAGGGCTAGGAGGGCCTTTGTCAGGTACACTATTGGTTCATCTTATTTTGTCCTTTGTTTCCCCCATATTGTCATCTTCTGAAGTGAATAGCATCTTTGAGAAATGACTAAAAGGTTTTGTTTCTCCATCCCTGCAGTTTACATGAAAGCCGACCTTTCTCAAAGACCTTTTTTACCAGGATGATTGAAATTGAGCTGGAGCAAGTAAGTCTACTGCATATGTCTCATAAGAAATAGGAATTTAATGAATAGGAGGTGAATTAAAGACTTGTGTGGAAAAAAAAATCCTAAATGTCTGTTGCCGTGTTAAAAAATAAATAATTGCCAGCCTGGTGTCATTTCAAAATCTGGAAAACTTAAGAAAGACGATTGTTTTCCCCCCAGACCCTTCCGAAGATGACACACCTGAGGGACTACTACGAGAGGGCGCTGCGAGAGTTTGGCTCCCACGACAATGGTGAGTGTCCTGCTGCACCACGTCTATGACATGTGTCCAAGAAAACGTTAATTTTAAGAATTATAATAATGAAGACTGTCTGGCAGGGACCCTTTTTGACCACGTCACTCGACCATATTCCATGAACATAACAGCAGAACATATTAAGCATCATACTATCTATCTTGTGAATGTGTTCAGAAGAATGCCTTGGAACAGAACTATAGAGGCAACCAGTAGAGCGCAAACCTCAGCCACACAAGTCTCCTGGATTCGGATCCAGGAGACGAACGGCCACAGCTGAACCTCTTCAGGTGTAATTGGCGCTATACTACTTTAAAAAAAAATAAGCTTTTTAAGTTGATATCTGGATCTGCCCATATAAGTAGTAATGGAAGTAGCAGACTAGTGATATGGTCATGCGATGTCATGGCGGTACTGTCTGAGTCAGATGTCTTGGTAACGGCCCACTGGGTGGGTATGGCCTCCACTATCGGCCCATTCAGAAGAAATCTAGTGAAAGACTGAGACATCGTTTGTGAAGCCACGAGTGGACACCCCCCCCCCCCCCCCCAATCTCACAGTGGAGCCCAAGTCTGACTGATGACCCGCATTAGTTAACTGTACAGTAATGCTAGGCAATATAGTGATATTATCGTGATATAAGACTAGATATCTTATTTGACTTTGGATATAGTGATATGTCATTGGGTAAATCATTTTTATTTTTTATATATATATATACACACACACACCCACCCAACAATATTGTCACTGTAATATTGAGTTGGTTTTGTCTACATCTCACAGCCCTACTGTAGATTGCGTGTGATTTTTGCCGTCGGCCTTTTCCTTCCCCGAGTCCCGTGGTCTCACAGACGCTCTCCTCCTCCCCCCTCCTCCTCTAGACCTGTGGCTGGGGTACATCATGGAGGAGTTGGGGCCACATGGACAGGTGGAGAACGTCGGCAAGCTGTATTGGAGAGCCATGAACATGCTGCAGGCAGACAGCCAGGAAGATTTTGTTAGCAAGTACACCCTGCTACACAACTTGCGCCCGTGAGACACCACCAGACGGGCGGAGGTGAAGGGTGGAGATTTTGTTCTCGTCTTGATTGTACAGTATCAGCATCCATCTGGTCTTGTTCTAATAATGAAGCCAGCACTTTTTGTTTCTTATTTAATGTGGCAACAAATTCCCTGTTGATATAAAGAGAAATGTTTTTTTTTTAGCTTTTGTTATAGCTTTTCTTCTTGGAAGTTAAATAAATGATACTTCTTTCATTGTTTGTCTTCCTCTGCGATGGTACAGCTTAACACGTATATGAACACTTTGAATATAACAGACGCACAGATAATATGCACTTTGTTGCAGTGACATTGTTTTGAACGTTAAGCCCATATACATGGTGGTAGTCACTTTAATTTCAAATTGTGCAGAATGTTGCCTTTTAGAAAACAAACATTAATTGTGTGAATTGAAATATTCCTATTCTGTCTAACACTTTTTAGTTATCTAACTTAACTGAGAAATGATGACAAAATGATTACAAAAGTAAACATGTGGACAACAATATTCTTGACTGTATGGACTAGAAATGTCACCTTGACCACATTTAGTTGTGGTAAAGTTTACATACAGGGATTACAATCGTCCATATATAATGCATATTTAATGGTTTACATCTAAGTTATATTATTTGTATAAGTCATACATTCAAATGATGTTCAGTTCCTTTGACCTTTGAGTTGAACAGTTTGCTTAATATTGCATGAGTAGGTCTGCTTGGAGTTTGGGCAATACTTTATTTGCATAGTTGCAAAACACAATTAATTATTCTTCAACAGCGACTTATGTGACCTGTTCAAAGGGCCTGGAAAACTCCATAGCCCGCAGACCTGCTGTGTTATTGTAGCGTGACGTTTATCTCATCTGTGATGGCTTTTGTCAGTGACCGCAAGTCAATAATATAACAATATAACACGCTACTACTAAAGAGACAGGGTGCTGGGACAGGAGAATCCTAGTGTCATTAATTATCACATTTCATTGTTTAAAAAAAAAAAGCAAACACAAGAGTCATAGTTTGCTATCATAAAGCTCCCATGGTGGTGCCTACTGATAGATCCGCGAAACGGTAAACAAATGGGAACATCTGACAAACCCTCCTCCTTCGGACAGTCGAAGTGAATGACGCTAAACATCTGAAGAACCGAAGGGCGTACAATTCCCAACGTAATGGGGGCAACACTGGACTAGTTTACTGCTGAACATTGGCTTCATGTGATCCGTCATTTGATTAGCGGTTGATCCCCAGGGCGTCACGCAGTGAACACGCACTGCGTATTTCACGGTGTTTTAATACTGTCTACAATAAGGTCACTTGCTTTGAATGTGTGTGTCACCGTGTGTGTAAGTTAGAAAGAATGTTGAAATAATTGTATTTTGCTCCTCCAAGCGAACAACGACTCTGGTAGCTTCTTCTCGCAACTCGACAACAGTATTCTACTAAAGACAGGCGTGGTCAAATACTCACTGACGAGTTTCCAGTGGTCTTATAACGGTCAAAGCGGTACAACATGCTACTGGGTCGAGCGTTGATTAACTGTGGAGGCCTTGCCCCGGCGGCCCCCTGTGGCGACGTCACTCCACAGGGCTGTGGAAGTAGGTCGTGAACTCAATCAAATACATGGGGATAGGCAATCAAATCAAATGGAGTATACGATGTCAATATATCATGTAGGCTTATACTACAACTGGTAACAGCGTTGTGGAGGGGGGGGGGAAGGAAAGGCAACACACAAGCAAACCCGTTTATTATATATAACACCAATAACTGTAGCCTATATATTTGATTCGATAAATAAAGTATTGGTGTATGTCGTCAAGATCACCACTAGAGGTCAGACTACGCCACAATGGTGGCGTGACGACAGGCTCGACCAAAAAGGTGTGATACCTGGCCGGCAGTCCCGGTCCCAGACCCACCCCCCCTCCCCGCTCACCCCCCCTCCCACACACACACACACACACACGCACACGCGCACAAGCCGTCGGTCGGTCATTCTTTTTAAGAGGGCACCTTCCAGGACCTTTGGCAGATCCACTCGCGTTTGGGAGCAGAGGGTTAGGGACCTGGAGACACGCATATGTCGGGCGGCGAGTCAACACTTGGTTACGCAGATACACATCCGTCTGTGGATGGTAGGCTCGAGTTGCCTTGTTTTAAATTAAATCGATAGCATATATATATATATATATATATATATATATATATATATATATATATATATATATATATATATATATATATAGTACTGTAGATATGTGCGCGTATCGTCGGCATCCAACAATTACGGGGCGAACCCAAGTGTCGTTCTTAAAATAAACAGGTTATAACCACTTAGGAGGAACGCATGTCGGGGAGGGAGCGAGGGGGAGGCGAGCTGATCTACCCCCCCCCCCCTATATCAGCGCGTTGTTCCAGCTGTTAGTCATATCGTGGTGACGGGCTGCAACACGGCGACACCAGCAGCGCCTCTCGCTCTCTCTCTCTCTCTCTCTCTCTTTCTCTCTCTCCCTCTACCTCTAGGTCTCTCTCTCTTTCTCTCTCTCTCTCTCTCTCTCCAGAACGGATCGGTTGGTGGTACTGGAAGTGCTGGTCGACCACGAGGTCGCCGCCTCTTCTCCTTGAAACCAACTCTTAAATATAGGACCCATCCAGGACACTGAACAGAGACTGTTGCGTCTCTCTTTCTGTTTGGTCCTTGTCTTCTTCCTCCGCGGACAGGGAGAAAGAAAACATGGCCTGCCAATTTGCCGATTTATTACAATATACAACGGTGAGGATACTCGTACGCATTTTTTTTTTGGGGGGGGAGCAATAACTACGGGGGAGGGGAGGGAGGGTGGGGTGGGGGGGGGGGGCGGGTGACGGATGGCGAACTTCAACTTCAAGCGCGCAGCAGTCAACGATCCTCAGACCAGACGAGCCGTGGCTGCGAGTCGCCCAGGACACCCGACCGGCTCAACAGAAAACAGGTAAACGACTAATCGACAACATATTTCTCCCTAAGACTTTGATCATGTTGGAACGGCGGGGCATTGGGGGTTGATCCATCGGTAGTGACAGTGGATCAACGAGAGACCCGTCCCTGTTTTTTTTAATGTATTTATTGAGCGGCGAGATCGTTGAGAAGACGGATGTCGGTGCTGTGTTAAACCTCCAGTAAAGAGGGGTGTATGTGCTGTGTTAAACCTCCAGTAAAGAGGGGTGTATGTGCTGTGTTAAACCTCCAGTAAAGAGGGGTGTATGTGCTGTGTTAAACCTCCAGTAAAGAGGGGCGTCTGTGCTGTGTTAAACCTCCAGTAAAGAGGGGCGTCTGTGCTGTGTTAAACCTCCAGTAAAGAGGGGTGTCTGTGCTGTGTTAATCCTGCAGAAAGAGGGGTGTCTGTGCTGTGTTAATCCTGCAGAAAGAGGGGTGTCTGTGCTGTGTTAAACCTGCAGAAAGAGGGGTGTCGGTGTTGTGTTATTAAACCTCCAGTAAAGAGGGGTGTCGGTTGCTGTGTTAAACCTCCAGAAAGGAGGGTGTCGGGGGGGTTTTCAACCTCCAGTAAAGAGGGGTCTCGGTGGGGTGTTGAACCTCGAGAAAGAGGGGAGTCGATGGGGATGGTGTGTGTCAGAGGTTGGGTCTTTGCGGGCAAGGTGAGTCCTCATTCATTCAACTGGCCTACAAAGTCCCAGTTTCTGGTTCATGTAACAACAAAGTTTCTCACCCCTCTGTTGCTGGTAACCGAATGGGCAAGTATGGGAGCGGGGAGTATTTGTTACATATATAATAAATATGTATGTCATAGGCTTATACCCTGGCTATAAAATGGGGAATAAATGTGGCCTATCAAAAATGTTAACTTTCTCAGGTACACAGCTTTAAACAGTAAAACAACAATAAGCATCTAAACCCTTGCTGAACAAATTGTTATTAGTAGCATACTAATGTAAAATAGGCTGATAGGCTTGCCATGATTAGCCAATAGGTTCTTGTTTCTGAAAATAGTACGCCTAAACCTTGCGTTATTGCTATCCATGTCCATTCATATCAGTTTTTAGCACTACTAAGTATTGGAGCATTAATGTGACGTTATACAAGTCCAAGGAAGCTATGTATCACATGCCATCTAGCATACCTCATATTATTTTCCAACCCAACAATGGACATAGTTTTAAAAATAAATTAAAAGTATGTCAAAGTTATTTAAGTTCTTAAAGATAAGGTGGAGGTGACATATGCTATTATCAGTAGGGCCTAGATGGCCCATATGGCCCATTGCATAGTGGCCTGGCCACTATGCAAATAAAATGCAGATAAAGCAGATACAGTTTTAGGCTACTCGATAATTTTACAGGACAACAAGTAAAAACTTTTTTCCTTAACTTTTACCGAGTTAAGCGAGGAAGCTGTTTTGAGGAGCAGTTTCTATATCTGTCCTGACCCGTGCGTGCCACACATAACTGGCTAATGAATTTAGCATACTGACACTAGATGCTTTATGTAATTAATAGAGCGGTTAGCGACGGTAGCATCTCCATGCTGCAAGTGACACATAGGTAAGACATTTGCTGAATCGGGTGATTTGTTATATGACTGCGAGCAAAAACATGGCCTCAACAATGACTAAAACACACCTAAAGGCCCAGGCAAAGCACACACTTTTTGTATGTGATGGATACGAGACAATAATCGAGTTCCATCGGCTGTTAGTTTCTTGCTCCAACCACTAATATTGAGTGAGTGATTGGACTATTTGTATTTACAGCTTTGTTTACTGTGTAGCATGTTGCTGTGGGCCCAGCACAGGGAAAACCAATATACTGATATAATATACTGTTCAACTACATTATTATGGGTTTAAGACTCAAATGAACACCTCTGTATTTATGAGAGTGCTTAAAAAAACAATCTCAAGTATTCCCCTAGTCTATAGTAGGATAGTTCATGAAATAAATACTCAAATGTAAAATAAATCAGTCCATAAAAAATGAGCAAACACGTCCAAACATGTCCAATGTTATACCCAAAATTAACATAATAGAATATATGTAGTTATAATACATTTACGGTATCATAACCACACCAACAAAGAGAGGAATGGTGGGACAGGTCTTCTAATAAGCTGGAGATTTAGGGCTTGAGGCAGTCATCTGTCATTACACCAATGATCACACAGTGTTCGCTACAACCCAGTCTACTTAAGAGCAATGACACACATCCAAAAAAAAGTAGATAAACATACTCTGGCCCGAGCCTGTGTGTTCTCTGTACACGGCTCGCAGGAGCTGTGTGTGTGTGTGGGGGGGGGGGGGGGGGGGGGGAGAGGAGGGAGAGACAGAGACAGAGAAGCAGAGGACCTAGTAAGGGAGGGATCGGAGCAAGCAGACCTGGTTCGGATAAACACCACCACGGCACGGCGGGGGGAGATGGGGGGTGCTGAGTCAACGTTTGATATGCAACAGTGATGGCCCGCTGCCACCTGCCAAGCCTCTCGCAGTGGCGTGTCACATTAGGCCCAATAGGACTCATATCGCCACTTGCTTGCTTTTGCTGCTTACGTTATTTTTCTTCTTCTCACCAACACACGCCTACCACTTACCCCTACCCCCCCCCCCCCTTTCCCCCCGTTTACCGCGGGGGTCTCATATTCCCTCCCTGCACGCCGTATGTAAGCAGAGTTATAGGTTTCCTTAAAATAGCTTTTTCCGACATTTCCAGGTTAGCTCTGTGAAATTGGGTCACTGGGTTCACGCAGTCCTCTGGTGAACACAATAGGGAAATGCCCTGAAATGGAAAAGTAAAGTTTATAATGGCATGTGACGTGCTAGCCCTGCAACAAAGGCACGGTAATGTATGGCCTCACCCTGTGTTTACTCAGTGTGAGGCCTGAAAAAAAATGAAGAACAAGAGCCAAAACGAGGTATGAACTCAAAAGCTCTTCTCTGAGCTAATTTAATCCCCTCCACCCTCCCACTTTTAGTTTTTTAATTCTAAAAGAAAAAAGGCAACAAAACACGATTACGAACATACACAATTCCTAAAAGTTTTTAGACTTTTTAACTGTCTCTCGCAAAAAGTGAAAACCTCTGAGGACGGCGTGTCCATGTTGGCAGTATTGCGGCGGCCTGCACTACACTGATAGCAGGAGTTACGACCCCCAGGACGAGGCCTCGATGAGGCCGTAAAACCCCAGCGGTTGGACCTCGATACTTCTGGATGGAAACACAGGCGGGGTAATGAAGCTATCGCAGGGCGCGAGAAGGAGAGAGAGAAAAAGGCAGCAAGAAAAGTGAGGGACTTTTAGGGGCAGCTGTGTTTTATTAACCCAGTCATAATGCCCCTAAAAATCCTTATTGCTCTTGCAATGGTCAACAAATCTCCTGTAAAAAGCCCAGCGAGGATGTCTGCGCAGCGTTTCGATTTGCATCCCATCAACAACCTGTTGCACCGCCGCCAGGCACCGGCAGGCACAGCAGTCAATGCGGTGAAAAAAAAAAAAAAAAGGCTAGGACGGATAAATCAAAAAAGACCTTGGACCTAGGCATGGTTTTGTTTCTTTCTTTTGGGTCGTCCTGTGGCAACATAGCAACGGCAACAGGTTTCAATCACTGTTCTCGGTCGTCAATGCTGAGAGACGGCAGGTGTGAGTTTGTACCAAAAAAGGGAGGTAGAGGCAATTAATCTCATGTGTAATGATCCTAGCCGGTACTGATGTTGAATTATGTATGACTTCCATTGTGGTGCGGACGTCCCTGTGATTATACTTCTGGTCTCGGGTCTTTATAGTTCCAACACACGCACAGAGTACAGTCAACCTCCCATGTCCTTCAGACGTCTGCAGTCTGTTTAGACGGGCTGAGCTGTCGGGTAGATACGCACACACGGGGGGAAACATGAGGGTGTGTGTGGAAATACACCGTGACACACTTACTGGCAGGCTGAAGAATAGACAGACTGACTGACTGATTGACTGACTGACTGACTGACACGTTTGACAGACTGATAGGCTGACTGACTGACTGATAGACAGACACGTTAGACAGGCTGACTGACTGACAGACGGACACATTAGACAGACTGACAGACACATTAGACAGAAGGGTAGATTCAAAGACAGCCAGGAAGTGTGTCATCGTGAACAAAGAGGGCTAGCAGACAGGCGTAGAAGTACTAGAACAGAGCTAGACAGCCACACAGGAGGCAGATCGAGGGAAAGACGGACAGACGGAGACACAGCTGGGCACAGGGACTGTGGAGGACTGCTGCTATTCTAGTGTGGGTGGGTGCGGTGGGGTGGGGTTGTCGGGGCTAGAGAGAGTGGGAGGCGTGGGGTGGACTGGAGCTAGGCATGCCGGAGTGTGAGTCAGTTCTCCTTCTGGGGGACCGCCACCGTGGAAGGAAGGATGGTAGAGTCACCTTCACTCACCACATGGGGGGAGAGAGAGAGTGAGAGAGAGAGAGAGAGAGAGAGAGAGAGAGAGAGAGAGAGAGAGAGAGAGAGAGAGAGAGAGAGAGATGAGGATGAAAGAGCTGAATATCAAAGACGCAGGCGAAGAGAGAGAAATAGAAAGAGCCAGGAAAATGGGCAAGGGCAAGGGAAGGTGTAGAGGCCATGACTCGAGACAACAGACCACATGGAGATGGAGAAGGAAGGAGTGGAAGGAAAAAGGAAGGAAGGGAGAGAGGGAGGGAGGGAGGGAGGGAGGGAGGGAGGGAGGGAGGGAGGGAGGGTAGGGTAGATATGACTCATCAGAGCATGTGGAATCTCATATGGCTATCACAGGACCAGACCGTGTCATTGCATGAAACTTCCCTGGTGGAGGTGGTGGCCGGGGGGATGAGCTATACGCTCCCCAGACCAGCTCTGACCCTCTGCCTTAGAGCCGCACCGTTTCACTCTTTCTCACTGTGGTTCACTCAGTGGCATTTTGTTTAAAATGACGAGCGCTGAAAAAAGTTCAGAACATGACCCCGTTCACCCACACGTGACTCAACATCGACCGAGCCGGAGCGGTTTTCTCTGGCTTAACTGTGTTACGATCGCCTTTGCCCTTACACAATGGACATATTTTTATGGCTATTTCGGAAATGTGTTTGAATCATTTTGAACAAAGAGGGATGGGCTATGATACATGCTCCTCCTCTCCTTGTTGTAGGCCCATGAACGCAGTGTTGTAACATATGTATGTTCCAAAGCCAATGCATTCTGCTTTAGATCCGAGGGCGGCGAGTCCATTTCGAAGCAGCTATTAAAGACCAAGGCCAGCATAATTCTATGTCTATGTGTGACATCCCATCTCCAACACCAATGGAAGTGTATGGCACACAAGGTAAGAAAGTAACTAGCCTCATGCCAGAAAGTCTACTTTACTTGAGCAACAGAAAAACATTAGCACATTTTGGGATGTCAGCAGCAAGAGAAACTGGGATGGCACCGCCCTGTGTCTTTTAATACCTGGTCTTGGCCGGTCACAAAGACTTTCTAATCAAGGAGAAGGAGAAAGTGTTGAAAAAACAATCTCTTTGTGCCATTGGGTTAAGAAATAACGGCAAGTCTAAACAGGCATCTGCCCTTTGTTTGCATAAAGACTCACAGCTGCAATGTTTAGTAAGTTCATTAACAAAGCCCCCTTAAGATTACCGACGAAGTACGTCCAATTGAGAAACAAACCCATTGGTTGAATGTTGTTCCCGCCGTTGTCTTACAGTGTCGTTAAAAAACGTTGGGTTACTTTGTGATTCATTGTTTGTGAGCAGGCCGGCTGGGCAGCGAGCTGGCAGAGGAGGAGCACAATGTCAAATTTCAAGCACGAAACCACCAACACTAGAGCGCTTGGATGTACGAGAGGGCGGAGCCACAGGTGTCGACAGGCATCCAACCGATGGAGAAGAAAGCGATCGTTTGGAGTCCACGTGTGTGTGTGGTCGCGCACGAGTGCCTGTTCCCAGGTGTGTGTGTGTGCGTGTTTGTATGTGTGTGTTTCTTTTTTGTTTTGTTTTTTTAAAATGTGCTTGTGCAGCAAAACGTGGATGATGAGCTGGCCCGTTGTGGCATGACTCAACAAGGAGCAATAAGAAAGAACCACACCCAACCACAGGAGCCCGGTCCAGCCACCAATCCAACCGACGGTCCCAGATCTTGCTGAACCACCTTGCCATGCGAGGGTGTGGGTGGCCTCTGCAGCATCACTGGTATAACCACTCAAATCCAGAGCAAACATAGGAGTCCAACCCTACAAGCACCTTGGGGGGGGGGGGGTGGAATACACATCTCTACACTTCAGTCACTTTGTCAGCCATTAGTATACCAGGTATAGATTGTTTTCTTCTCTCCTCCATTGGTGAATCCCACCGTAAGCGATACAACGTGATAGATATTAAACTTAACTGCTTTGGCAAGTATGAATTAACCAACATGCAACACTTTAAGGGTTCTTGTGCCGTAGAGATCTATCATCGCATGTGGCCGTTCTAAACAACGTAGCAGAGCTGCCCTATGTTTAGCGGCCAAACCAAAAGTTTAAAATAAACAATAAATGGGATTTCCAGGCCTCCTAGATAGCTTTAAGAGGTGTCATGTAACTTACAGTCTCTCTCTCTCTCTCTCTCTCTCTCTCTCTCTCTCTCTCTCTCTCTCTCTCTCTCTCTCTCTCTCTCTCTCTCTCTCTCTCTCTCTCTCTCTCTCTCTCTCTCTCTCTCTCTCTCTCTCTCTCTCACATACATTACATAGATACTTACACTTATGCAAGATACTAAGATACAAGATACTAAGATTGAGATTTCTACACTCAGGACAGCACAAGGGCAGCATCCATACAACCACACTCCGAGGTAAAGGCACTGATGAACAATTGCACACACACACACATGCACACACATGCACACAGATAGGCTAACCTGTCAACTTTTCAACTTCTTCTATTCCCACTGTTTGCTTTTCTCGGGGAATGTCTGGCTGCCTGCTGCAACTAAACCTGCCCGCTCCAGTGAAGCAGTGTTGCATTAATACACACGTCAACCGGCAGACACTCCAATGCTTTCGCAACGTATTCTGAAAATGTATGTTGACATTGTCAAAAGTAAATATACAGAATACGTATACGTATACGTATACGTATATCTATATGTTTATCTTAATATATATATATATATATATATACATACATCTTTTTAAATATATTTCTTTCTTTCTTATGTTTATTTTGATCTACATAACATCAGGAGGAGAAACAGCATCTCCCTAGCTTTGTGCGGGGGTCTCACCTATGAAGAGAAAAGCGCTTTTATTTTGAAAGCGATCTGGACCGCGGGCCAACAATCTGGAAGGGAAAGTGCAGGGACGGGCAGTGTTTTTCTGGCCTGTGTGGGCATGGTTTCCCTTACTTTGTCGTTGTATTGCAAAAAAAGGAGGTTGAATCCAGGATGGTTCAGTTAGTGTGTATGTGTGTGTGTGTGTGTGTGTGTGTGTGTGTGTGTGTGGTGTTTCATCAGAGATCTCCGCAGGGCGATTGAAAGTTCTTCTTTCTCATGCTGCAGATACAGAGACGTCATTGTGTGTAGTCAGCAGGTGTGTCTGTGTACTAATGCCTAGCAGGTTTAAACCCTGGCAGGATGACCAGAAAGAAAGAAAGTGTGGGTGGTGGTTCCTCTGTCCCGCAGCGTACTTGTATCTCCTCCTTGTAGCGCGTCTTGTATCTCTTTGGAACTCGGTAATCACAAGGGAGACCATGTGTCACCCTTCTATGTGGTCAGAGATTAACCAGGGGGGGGGGGGGGGGGGTAATTGTTTTATTCTTCAAAAATATTGGGAGGACTCGTGTTCCCACCCATACACATTTTTGACATATTTCTCTTAACGCCCCACGAGGGAACGGTTATGTCTGTTGCGGAAAAAGAACAACAACCCTGAAATGATTATATTTTCTTTTTCTTCTTCTGCGTGCACAAGAGTCTTTTGTAGCTGGACGGCAACAAGAACCTCCGTTCTCTGGTCCAGATTTACACCCTGCAGTCCATAAGGTCTCTTTCTGCCAAGCTTGGCATGGACAGGGACACAGGGAAACCCACCCCCTCCTTCCATCAAAGAGGGGAGGAGAGATGTTTTCCGCCTCCTTTTGAAACTGGCAGTGGAAGTTATTCAAGTTCTCTGCAAAAGAAAGAAAAAAACACCCACACATAAATCGCCGCTTTCCTGGTCTTTACGTTGGCAGGAGCATCAGTCTTCTTGGGGTGAAGCTCTGGATCTGTCCAGGATGGCTGGTTTGAGGGCGGAGCTTGTGCCTATCTGCCCGTACACACATTCCCATCTGCCCTTGATGCTGTCGAGGAGTTGTCCCGCGCCTCTGAGTCTGCCTCGCACATGTGTGTGTGTGTGTGTGTGTGTGTGTGTGTTAAGACCACAGCGGCGACAGGTGATCTATGAAATGAAAGCATCTCGATGTGGATCTGGGCCTGTGACCTTTTACAGTCTCTGGCATAAGTTAATCTTTAAGATATGTGTGTGTGTGAGTGTGCATTTGTTGTGTTTCTTCGTCAGGGCTGAACAAAGAGCCATTTTATGTCAGCGCTGGCCTGACGGAAGAACTCTGTGTCTTCTTGGAACCTTCGTCTAGCTCTCATTCCTTGGTCACAGGACCATTACCCCCACCTTCACCCCACCACCACCACCACCACCCAGCCTCGACACTCTGGCTCTAGAAGCAACCGTTTGGAGGAGTGGGAAATGTGGGATCCTATCATGTATGACCTTACCCAAATAGTCCAATGAGTTTCTTCTGGAACATTCTTATGGAGTTTGATGGGGTGGCCCCCATCAACGTTTGTTTCGGTGCATCTTCGTGTTGGCTCAGCTCCTGGACACAACAAGAGGTATTTTGACAATTGGTGTGTGTGTGTGTGGGGGGGGGGGGTGTGGGTGTGACAACAGCCTCACTTTAGATGTCTTCTCGTACGAGCACCTATTGACCTGGAGAGCACATATTGACCTGGAGATCGAGATCAGTTGAGAGTGCAAGGGAGAGAGAGAGAGAGATTGGATGAGATGGAGAGATCAGGAGAGAGGTCAAGTAAGAGTGCAAGGGAGAGAGAGAGAGATCGGGTGAGATGGAGAGATCGGTTGAGAGATCTGGAAAGAGACACATTGGGAGTGAGAGAGAGATATCGGGAGACAGCGATAGAGGCCAACATGATTGCAACAGGCACCGGGTCCTTCTCCTGCCAGAGAAGCCTTAGCAACAGCTCCATTGCAGGGATTCCATAAATCAATTTATTCAACAATGAAAAACAAGACATTGCCCATACATGAAGACAAACGTAGAACAGTGACCACTGTCCTCCAAACGTAATAAAAACAGAGGCAGGCACGGGGTTAGCCTTGGGTCTAACACACCATAGCTAGACACTAGCATACATGTTTGGGAGCATAACGAGAACATTGCCATGAGCAAGTTCAGTACGAACACTACTCTGTTCGGTTTTAGACTGACTCATATAGACATATGTTATACATAACTGTTATAATATATATACTAATAAGTAAGCTATGGATATTGCAGTATCCCCCCCCAAATAACTTGTTTTGCTGTAACCATCATATGTTTTACACTTACAATTCATTTATATTTTATTAGTTTGTATATTGGCATACCCGGATGCTGTAGTATATAGACTGAAAAACATTGGTTATAATCATTCCCTTATAATAATCCCATTTTATACATGGTATCACACATTTTTATATCCCTTGTCATTGTCTCCAGTACCGAATGTGGGTCACAATCTGTATGATATTTGATATATTTAGATGTCATTATTTTTAGCCATGTTGGTTCTTCCTGCAGTACCCGACAAAAAGAGCCTTCTTTATATCTGTCTAGCGTGTCGCCTTATTGGTTCCATGCCTATACTTGAACAGTGCAGTTTATCTTGTCCACTGGTTAACAAAAACTCTTCGAGCCAAGTTCCTCCAGTGTGGCAGACTTTTGGCAGTGTATTTCATTCTCTGAACATTCTTAACTCACACGGCCACTAAAGCGCGACTGATCGGGTCAAATTAACTCTAAACTGAATTTTGCCTGTGAGAGCTCGGAAGGCCTTGGTACCTGCAAGCACTAACACAGTCCGCTATCCAGACTGTGTTACACTGCACAAAGCTTCCTTGAAATACATTTGCAACCCAAGTCGTCTAGTGGGGGTTTAGATATCGCCCCGTTTTCAAAAGACACATTTGTTCATTAAGAACCCCCGCAAGGAGCTCACTTAAGCTAACCAGTCCAGGCTAACCAGTCCTTGAAATAAAGGTAAAGACTATAGGCTACCATATAGTCAGTGAGAAAACTTCAAGTAAACAGATGTTTTGTAATGCCGAACCTCCCTCACCAGAGATTCTCTGCTTTTGAAGTCTGAGCATTCATCTCCCGAACACAGTGTGAGCGTTGTCATGTATTCATAGCATATGGAGATGTAGGGGATTTTTTTTGTGTAGTTTATTCTGCCGATGTTTGTTTGGACAACCCCAGAACCAGCAGAATAACAGTTTGTTATGCAGGGGGCCGTGACTGTGGTCCCGGGAGTGGTGAACTGGCTTTGGAACTACAAGCTGATAAATACATTATTAGGTTTGCCTGCTAGTTGGCCGTCACCGTGACGATGGACAGGATGCTACACGCTGTGGGTGTCATGTGTGCTTAATTGGCAGTCTCAGGCAAACTGTGAACTGTGTATTTTCCCCCGTTAACTTAGCTCTATTAAATGTAGTGTCACACACACACACACACACACACACACACACACACACACACACACACACACACACACACACACACACACACACACACACACACACACACACACCACACACACACACACACACACACACACACACACACACACACACACACACACACATAATGTGTGTGTGTGTGTGTGTGTGTGTGTGGGTGAATGGACAACATCTCTCGACCCGTCCCAAATATATATATTGCATTGCATCCTATTAGCATATTAAATAGGAACGGCTGATCCCACCATTACAAATCCTATAAAGCAGCATTCAGAGTATACAGGGGCCATGCATACATGCATCTTTTGAAACAGATAGCCCCTTCAACCACTCACAGACACAGCCTCCGTCCGCCCGGAGGAGCCATATGACATGCTTCTGCCGGTAGATTTACAACCCATGGGGTCACTGTAAGTAGAGCTGGAGGAGAGTGGTGCAGATTCACTCCCACCTCTCCTTTCTGTGGCGTCTGTGTGCACGTGTGCGCGTGTGTGTGCGCGCACGTGTGTGTGCGTTAGGCAACACGTTGTGTGTCTGTATTTATGCGGTATGTCAAGGTGATAATTAAGAAAGTAATTTCTTTGCTATTTTGGCTATTTTAAGACGTTAGTCATGAATGTCCTCCATAATTGTCTAAAAGGACACCATATGCTGGTGACCGCCTCACTCGGGTCATAACTGATTCTGCTGATGTGTGGCTGTATTAAACAATAACTAGGCTGTGAGAACCTTTAGGGCAAAAATATTGAATAAATTAAGTGGATGTATGAATGAATTGTCAACCCCTCCCCAGGCCTTTTATAATGCTATGATCTAATCTGATAAATGTTTAGGAGAATATTGAGGTAAAGTAGTATGGGTTTTATTACTATCAATATTTGGCCTACAAATAGTTTTTTCACCAATCCAGAAAAGCCAAAGTGGCAATACAAGCTTAGTCTGTTGGCAGACCTGTCATGCTCATTTGTAAAAACAAATTGTCTTCAAATGTTCTCATATGAATAATTTTATATTATTTTCATCACTTCTTCCTCTTACAAGGTCCATGCCAGTGCCTGTCCAGTACAGAGCCCCACCCCCAGAATCACCTCACCATCATGATGATAAGCTTGTGACTTTCATTGTACAGATAAGCGATTCCAATTCATCATTAGGCTCTATGTAGCTGAAAAGAACATGGCGTCACATCTAGCGGGAAACACCATGAATCACTCGCAGCAGTTTGGCAGGAAATAGTGTGCAGTGTGAGGAAACTTCGGAGGCACAGATCGTATATTTAGTGCAGAGCTAATTCAGTGTTGCGTGGAGTTCACAGCAGATGTTTCTAGTCAAAATAAATGGGTGGAATGAATAACTTCAGACAACGGGATAGAGAGGGAGGGGAGGAGGGGGGTGGGTGAATGACATCTTCTCAAATGAAGATGGTGGACAGTTTACACGGCAAGTCAACACAAAACCAAGTGTACATGAATACATTTAAATAAATCTGGAAAATGTGTATTTTATTTTTATGTATTGTGTATTTTATGTTTAATTACAGTAATGACACACACACTTGTTTTTCTTTGTGTGTGAGCACATGTATTCACTGCCTGTCATCTTAAGATCAAGCAGTGTTGTGTTGCGGACTCACTTAGCACTGTGTGTGTGTGTGTGTGTGTGTGTGTGTGTGTGTGTGTGTTTGCAGATGTACTCAATCCTGTTCCTGGTGTCGTCATGGAAACTGGGGACATGAAGAGTGGTAGCCATCGCTGAGAGAGTGTGCCTATCATTACTGTCTCTGTGCCCTTTGCTTTACAGGTTACCACACACACACACAGACTGGATGCACTTTTCCAAACTGCAAGTCGTACTGCTGAGATGTACTATATGGTAGTTCAATTGAAATATTGTTTCTAATTGAACCTAGTTGTTTAAATGTTAAAGTAAATGGTGCAGTGTTTCTTTCCTCTGCTGCTTCCTTCCCACATGTGTTTTCCTATTTTTGACAGTCTGGCATCGTCACGGACAAGGATCAGTGACAGTGACAAGACGGCGGCCCAGTTGACTTGTTATGACAGCGCAGTACGAGAGTACAATGATTTAATATCTTACCGAGCCTCAGGGCAGTAAAAAACGAATCCACCAAAATGATAAATTCTCTTTGTGCACAAATTGGTGGTTTTAGCAACTCCTTGGCCACAGAATAGAAAATATGCAAGAATTGCCAGCAAACTCGCCAAATGCCAACGATCGCTGCCAAAAATGTAAGCCCGTACCCAGCGAACTCTTCCCGGTGCACCATGTTTTCCTGCCTGCCTCCCTTTAGCCTTATGCTTCTTTTCGTATTTTTTTATTGACAAGAAAGATGTTTGGCACACACATTTATTATACATTTAAAATCCCCCAGAACATTTCAAGGTGAAAATGGCCTGCGTATATAAGCGCTGAACAAGAGTACCGCAAGGACACGGTGTCCTGTGTTTGTGGCACGTCTCTCTCTCCGTTTTCCGGGAAAACCATGGAGTAATTTGGTAGATCCTGGCCTCCCCTCCCCATCTGAGTGGTGGATGTGTGGTGTTGCTGCTGGAGGAAGGGAGGGTGTGAGGTGGGGTGTAGGGGTGCTAGCGGGGGTGAGGGTGGTGGGGGTGCGAGAAGGAGGGAGGGTGGGTGGGCAGTTGGTGGGGGTGCTAGGAGAGAAGCGCGTGGTCTTCAGGCTTCCAGAACGAATGGAAGACCACACAGAGAGTCTCACATGGATCATGTTGTCAGATACCGTATTTAAAATCTGGGTCAGAGTGCCGGCCATAACCCCCCCCCCCCCCCTCCCCTCCCTGCGCCTCTCTCTCTCTCTCTCTCTCTCTCTCTCTCTCTCTCTCTCTCTCTCTCTCTCTCTCTCTCTCTCTCTAATAACACATACATAACACATCCTAACTCTATCCCATCCACTCTTCTTTTTGTCTTACACAACTTTTCACTTCACACTCCTTTGCTTTTCACCTCTCTCTCTCTCTCTCTCTCTCTCTCTCTCTCTCTCTCTCTCTCTCTCTCTCTCTCTCTCTCTCTCTCTCTCTCTCTCTCTCTCTCTCTCTCTCTCTCTCTCTCTGAACGCAAGGGCAGCAGCCGCTGGGCTTGGATTTCACACCGACCACCGACACCTCGTTTTGGCGCATCGCAGGACTCCTGAGTGCAAGCCAGAAAGGTAAACATTGTCCGTGGTATTTACAGACGGAGGTAAGAACGGACTGTAAAAGTCACACTCGCCACACACTCCTTGAAAAATGTAAAAAATGTAAATATGCTCTTTTTGTTGACACTGTCTTGGCACGTGAGATATTAGTCGACTAAGCACATGTACAACAAAGTGTGCCGTGTGTGTGACAAAGGGTTGTGTACAGACTTTTTAACTGTGTTATCACAATGGTAGCAATCACAAAAAGATTAGAATAGCCAACGTTCTTTATATATTAAGTTAATTTTGAGACATGTTTGAGTTTTTATATGCAGTGTACAGTGTAGGGGAAAAAAGGGTATGCGTCATAACTTCTATTGTATTAAAAGTGATGTATTTTGTGAAAAGTGATGTATTTTGAATTGTGCAATAAACAAAAACACAAGGTTTTTTTGTCTGGATGGCCTTATTTTGGATGCCAGTGTTTATTATTATAATTATTATTTCAGTTGAAATGTGTGGATGTAGTTCCTTTATAATTGGAGAAATGCATTGTTGGTTCACCAATAAACAACTGAGATGGTTATATTGTATTGTCATTTCTTCAAATTATACATATTTTAACGCCCTCTCTTTTTGTATGGTTTCTAAATGAAAATAAATTATAGGTTACTTCTTTGACTTGAGTGTTCTTCTCACAC
>CM051003.1:14710125-14712625 GCA_027704905.1 Muraenolepis orangiensis
ACCTGCGTGGGCGTTATCAGCTTGTTGTCTGCCTCGGGTGTTGTGATGGGCGATGGAGTTACACAGAGAATTGTTCCAAAACTGAGTCTTAACATCCGCACAGAGAGAAGCGGGTCACCAAGAGGACAGGTTTCACTGAGATAATGGACCGTAAATAGACAGCAAGGAAACCTCACCGTGTGTCTCATTATATCAGCTAATAACTTGTTGGGAAACTTGCTAACAAGCGGCTAGCGTCTATTTGAAGACCAATTGTGTTTATCTGTGCGTGTGTGCGTGTGTGTGCGTGTGCAGGTTGCCCCATAACAAGGTATTGACGTCATTAAGAGGCAACCCCCTCAAGCGACTGGCGAATGTCCATTAAAGACCCTTGTGAAGAATGCATACGGAAGCGTCGCGTTCCCAAGCACCGAGGTCACTGAGTTAATTTAGCCAGCATGTGAATAAAGGCCCCTCCGCATCACACGGCAGCAACAACCGATCTGAATGAAACAGCATTGAAGGGCATGAATAGGAGGAGGAGGATGCATACGCCCGGGGATTAATGGATGTTTGTTATTGAGTGAACAAACGGCAAACTAGATCAGTGGAACGTCTCCTTGATTCCCCGATCAATGGATCATCAATACGATCCAACTCTAACAGTGTTGAATAAACACGTCTCTCTCCTGCTGCAACAAGCGACTTTCACAAGGTTATGAAAGGTGCGTCTTGCTTCTGTCTGTTTTAAATGTTGTCAAGCTAACCTGTAACATTAATTATAGCGTTTAGAAAGGTGATAAAACTATAACACTATAAAAGAAAGAAAACTATAAATCGCCTGTTAGAAAGAGTGTACATAGAATACATCTGCACACACACACACACACACACACACACACACACACACACACACACACACACACACACACACACACACACACACACACACACACACACACACACACACACACAGACACACACACACACACACACACACACACACACACACACACACACACACACACACACACACACACACACACACACACACAGACAGACAGACACACAGACAGACAGACAGACAGACAGACAGACAGACAGACAGGCAGGCGCACACACACACACACACACACACACACACACACACACACACACACACACACACACACACACACACACACACACACACACACACACACAGACACACACACACACACACACACACAGACAGACAGACAGGCAGACAGGCAGGCGCACACACACACACACACACACACACACACACACACACACACACACACACACACACACACACACACACACACACACACACACACACACACACACACACACACACACACACACACACACACACACACACACCCTGTTATGCAATTATCACCTCAAATTCACATAGGTCTCATTTTTAATTATTTTGTCACACTCACAAATAGGCTTAATATTAACATATGTTGTAAATGAATATATATGTCAATATTATTCTTTATGAATAAATATGATAATATATGATATAATAACATTATATCATATAAAACCTAAAGCCCTACACACACATTATTCACACATTACTCAAAATTATTATTATTATTATTATCTTTCAGCCTCACTGGTAAACCACAACTACTGGTGAGTAAACGGTTGGTACGGAATTAACGAAACGTTAGGGAGAGTTTGACTTGTAAAGCAGACCCTGTGTAGACCAGTTTTTCTGCAGAGGATCGGGTGTGTTTCTACCGCCGCTGTTAGTCATCCCCAAATAATCTGTGACACAACATGTTGCTGGTGATGAGACTAAAAGCACTGAATCAACTGTTAATTTAAACCAAGAACAAAAAAAAGCAGAGATCCACCCACACGCCCAGAGCAATGCATGACTAATCGTCACATTGTTGAAGACCACACATCGTAAACTACTGGTAAGACGGGTCAGAAACCACTCCTTTCATTGGACATAATTTTGTCCCTCAAAATGACAAACAGTCACACATATATAAGAAGGCGTTTGTTTAGATGTGAACGTTAACCGTGAATTTCTTTAGTTGTATTTTTAACCAACAAACTGAGGTTTCGCCAAATGTCTGTGGGAGGGTGAACTTGTGCCTCGCCCATAAGTTGAGTCATGTGGTCGAGTTCTAAAGAACAAAGGTGCCCTGGAGCTCCGTCAGGAGGCTTGATTATAACTAATTTGAGTCTGACCCTGGAGCTCCATCAGGAGGCCTGCTCATAACTTACTTGTGTCTGACCCTGACACTGGAAGCCTTGTTGTGAGGCCTATGTATACAGTTTGAGTCTGACACTGGAGCTCCATCAGGAGGCCTGGTTATAACTTATTTGAGTGGGACACTGGAGCTCCATCAGGAGGCCTGGTTATAACTTATTTGAGTGGGACACTGGAGCTCCATCAGGAGACCTGGTTATAACTTATTTGAGTGGGACACTGGAGCTCCATCAGGAGGCCTGGTTATAACTTATTTGAGTCTGACACTGGAGCTCCATC
>CM051003.1:14720125-14785125 GCA_027704905.1 Muraenolepis orangiensis
TGATGTCTGGGTAGCCCTCGGGACTATAGACAGAAACATTCAAATGGTTTGTGTGACAGTCGTTGCACAATCTGAACTGTATCAGCGAGGGAAGAACAGTGTTAGCATGGCCTCTGAAAGGTTGCTAATGGAGAAGCATTACAGAATACTGTGTTTGCTTGCATCACTCTACTGTTCCTATAACTGTTCCCATCTCAATGATGTAACTGTAACTCTCTATAAAATAGCATGTGACATGGGCAGGAATTATTATACACATTGATTCATTTATTCAACTATTCTCAATAATTATCATTAGATAACAGTCAGAATTTCTGGTGTATATTTGGACAGCATCCAGCATGGTGTGTTGATTTTTGTTTACCCACTGTGTACTTTGGACCATGTTATTGATTGTAGTGGTACTGGTGGTTCTTTCTGTCATTTAATGTGACTTGATAGTGACTTGTGATAGATACTATTGACATTCTACAATATAGTTAGTTACACCTAATTTAGTTTAAGGTGATATTCTACAGGTTATTTTAGTTAAGGTGATAGTCTTTAGTTTAAGGTGTTATTCTACTGGGACGTTCAGTTTAGGTGATAGTCTTTAGTTTAAGGTGTTATTTATTTCACTTCTACACAGATGACACAGAGCTATATTATTCAGTACGACCCAACAAATTCCACAACAGGACTGTTTGGATGATGTCCACAGCAGGCTATCTCAGAACTTCTTCCAACTGAACACAGAGAAAACTGAGGTTCTGATCATTGGCCCAAACCATGTCTCTGATGTCATTCAGCCCAATCTTGGCTCTCTGGCCCAAAATGTCAAAACGGAGCCTAGAAACCTTGGTGTGATCATTGATCAACATCTCCACTTTGAGCACCCCATTAATAAATCAGTCCAGACACGCTTTTACCAACTAAGAAATATTTCCAAAATCACAGAGACACAGAGAAAATCATGTATGCCTTTGTGTCATCGCTCCTAGACTACTGCAACTCTCTGTATACATGCATGAGCCGTCATGCCATAGCTAAACTCCAGGTGGGGCAGAACTCGGCTGGTAAGCTACTAACTTGAACGAAAAGGAGAGAACACGTTACTGGCGTCCTTGCACTGGCTGCCAATCACCTTTAGGGTTGCTTTTAGAATTGCATTAATAACCTATGCAACCGGTTAGCACCAACCAATATAGGTCAGCTTTTATCTCCATATCATCCTAGCTGCTTACTGAGGTCTTCTGACTCAGGATTGTTGGCTGTAGTAGAGTCTAGGTAGAAAACCAGGGGGGGATCGTGCCTTCTCGGTCATGGCTCCTAGGCTCTGGAACAGCCTGCCTGTCGAAATTAGATCAGCTGTGACACTGTCCTCTTTAAATACGTTTCTTAAGACTAATTTCTTAAGAATTGCTTTTAAACTGCTTTAATTTGTATTGGTCCATGTTTGGAATGATGTTGATGAAAAATAAAAAGTTAAACATTTAAAAAAATTAATTGAACAGAAATCATAATAAAAAAAAAAAAGATTTCTGTTTAATTAATTGCTTTGTTGTGAAGCATTTTGCACAGTATATGCTTGATAAGTGCTATTATTATTATTATTATTATTATTAATAATCATATTATTCTAATTCTAATTCTAATAATAATAATAATTATTATAATTATAATTATTATTATTATTATTATTATTATTATTATTATTTTACTGCTACTTTAAGCTTAAGGTGATATTTGTTAAATATGATTAGCTTGAGGTGATGTGTCTGTTCGGGCTTGTCGTCACCTGTGGCTCCTGATGAAACAGTGCAGTGTATGGGTGGGAATCACAGAGTAACTAACTATTGGATACAATCATCCCCAACGAGGAGTAATGGAGCAGTGTCTCTGGCAAGCTAAAATGGCAACAGGCTCAATGCGGGGGAATCCGTTTATAAGGTTTTGTCCCACCCCAAAAAACTTAATAGAGCACATGTGACTCAGAATCAGGACCCAGGCTAAAAAAAGTCTCACACACGCACACTGGCCAAAGAATAGGGGAACCGTAAGGCAGGGTATTATACCAAACTCAAACCAGCCTCGACTGTACGCATGTGACCGACTGTACGCATGTGAATCATCAAGGACTTTCCCACATGTTGTTTTTTTTAAACCGAAGAGCATTTCAACTTGAAGACGGGCCAAGACTCAAATATGCTCAGCCATCCTGACTCTAACGCAACATCCAGGCAATAAGAAGCAAACCTCAATTGGACCCCAAAATCTAGGATTTGCATGCAACAGTCCTAGGCAGTCCCATGAAGTACGAAATGTGTGTGTGTGTGTGTGTGTGTGTGTGTGTGTGTGTGTGTGTGATGTTTGGCTGAAGGGCAAATACAGTTGAGGTGGTGTTTAATAACAGCCTCGGCAGCAGACTTCAAACGAGCCGTCATTTGCCTCTGCCAATTGCCTGTGCTCCTGCACACACACACACACACACACACACACACACACACACACACACACACACACACACACACACACACACACACACACACACACACACACACACACACACACACACACACACACACACACACACACACACACACACACACACACACACACACACACACACACACACACACACACACACACTGGCAGTAGCTTGACTTTCTGCTTCTCAGCTCCAGCAGCATCTCCAGCAGATAGCCAGCATGCTAAAGGCAACTCCATCTGAACACAGCTGTATTTTATGAGCCCAAACACAAACATTTGATTACAGTGTCCCACAAACACAAATCTCTGTGAGATTGAATGAAAGGTTTATGGCTTTGGACCGTCCTCTCTCATGTACACATAGTACAGCGCTACCGAAGCCAGGTGTGGTGGCCCCGCTTCTACTATTCATTCTCTGAGTAACACTTTTTGGAAAATGCAATTGGTCTGTGTGTGTGTGTGTGTGTGTGTGTGTGTGTGTGTCCACTTAAAGAGAGCCATAGGAATGGGTGCGTGGTCCAAGCAAAGACTGCGTTGCAACATGGTGAACAAAGCAAATGCTATTCCAGACAAGAAACTGTGCAGAGCACTGTTGGACTCCTCTACAATGCTAGCTTCAGGGGATCGGGAGTCTTTGGCCAAATGTGTTACAGCCAACTGCTTAAGCTAATACACTGAAGACAGCCTGCTGCTGCGCCCGGATAGGCCTGCTCTGGTTCCCCATGTGCAGCACTTTTAACAATCCAAAGAATCTGAAATAAAGGAAATGAAGCTCGGGGAGGTGTGGCGACGATAAAGTAAAATCAGCTGGGAGTTTGGGATGGGGGAGGCAGGGTGAGAGGAAGAGCCACTGAGATATTATGAAAGTGAGGAGGAGGAGGAGGAGGAGGAGGAGGAGGAGCAGAGAGCGAGAGACTACAAGGAGGAGTGAGGTGAAGGACAGAGAGAGAGAATCTTGGATGGAGGGGGTCTGAGTAGGGAATGGTTATGTAGCATGTCGAGAACCAGAGGAAGGAGGTGACAGCATCCCAAAGGAGGAGGGAGAGGGGAGGGTACGAAAGTTCATTATGACACACACACACACACACACACACACACACACACACACACACACACACACACACACACACACACACACACACACACACACACACACACACACACACACACACACACACACACACACACACTGACAAGCATGCAGACAAGCAGGAAGGCTTAGCAAAGAATATAGAAAATATATATATATATTTATATACAGTATATATATACTGTATATAAAGAATGTATTGTATGTATGTATTATAGTATTTTAAATGTATTTCATTATATATATATATATATCGTTTTGGGATTATTATTATTTATTACTTCTTATTACTCCCCTTTAAAAATCCTACACACAACTCTATGAATTGTACTAACAATTAACAGTTACTGACCAACTTAACAGTTGGTTCTTAAATTGGTTCCTAAATAACTTGTATTCATGTATAGTATTATAATTATTATAGTTATTATAAGCATTATTGTTATTTTTATTATTATTATTATTATTATTGAAGTCCTCTGTTTTTGTGTGTATTGTACTTGGTATGCTTGAAGTAACTGCAATGCTAATTGCCCCTGTAAGACATAACTTTATATTTGAATATGAACATATTCAACTTAATTAAAGGAACTAGTGATTCAGTGATTTAGATGTTGTGTATTTGTCACATGTATAAGGTGCAGTGTACAATGTACAGTGAAATGGTCTCACCAGCTCCGAAGATGTGCAAATGAAACCAAATTACAAATGATGAACATGTGTGTTCATAATATTGTACAGTAAATAGAGTTAAATGATCTAAACTGTTAATGTAATAAACTAGACAGTACCACTAAAATACTACTGAATACTATTCGTGTTTAGTCAAAGTAACCTTGCGTGAATACAATTAGATATACTTTTCTTAAGAACTTACTGTGAATGCATTATTATCACAGTATTAAAAGTAGTCCATGTTAAAAAAAAAGAGTCAGGATAAGTTTATCGAGGTTTTCAAAGAAATTCTACCAAACTGGAGCCATTCTTGCCAAGACCTTGTAGAGAGCAAAAAAACGAAAGAAAAAGAAAATTAAACAAACCCATTAACCCATTGGGGCTGTCTATCTACACGTCTTCCTCTCACAATGCGCTTAGTAAACCCAACGCATCTGAAACAGCTTAAAGCCTTAATCCAGCCAGGTCTTTGTACAGGAATCTGTCAATTTCACACAGGGTTTAAAAAAAAAAATGATAATTCACCCGGCCTTGTCTTTGCACTTTTGGCAGCGAGAGCCGAACCAAGCACATTTGTCTGAGTCATCACAGATGAGAGAGAGAGAGAGAGAGAGAGAGAGAGAGAGAGAGGAGAGAGAGAGAGAGAGAGAGAGAGAGAGAGAGAGAGAGAGAGAGAGAGAGAGAGAGAGAGAGAGAGAGAGAGAGAGAGAGAGAGTCCTGAGTTCCCCTTTTGCTCTTGTGGGCCAGGACTCAAGTTGCGCAGGAATATGCTGCAGGAGTGAGATCGAAGCTGCTAGAGTGAGAGAGAGCTTGCAAGAGTGAGAGAGAGAGAGAAGCTGCAGGAGTGTGAGAGAGAGAGAGGCTACAAGAGTGAGAGGCTGCAGGAGTGAGAGAGAGAGAGGCTGCAAGAGTGAGAGGCTGCAGGAGTGAGAGAGAGGCTGCAAGAGTGAGAGGCTGCAGGAGTGAGAGAGAGAGGCTGCAAGAGTGAGAGGCTGCAGGAGTGAGAGAGAGGCTGCAAGAGTGAGAGAGAGTGAGGCTACAGGAGTGAGAGAGAGAGGCTACAGGAGTAAGAGAGAGGCTGCATGAGTGAAAAAGAGCCTGCAAGAGTGTGTGAGAGAGAGAGGCTGCAGGAGAACGAGAGAAGCTGCAGGAGTGACAGAGAGCCTGCGAGAGTGTAAGAGAGAGAAAGGCTACAAGAGTGAGAGGCTGCAGGAGTGAGAGTCTGCAGGAGTGAGAGAGAGGCTGCAAGAGTGAGAGAGAGTGAGGCTACAGGAGTGAGAGAGAGGCTGCAAGAGTGAGAGAGAGGCTGCAAGAGTGTGTGAGAGAGAGAGGCTACAAGAGTGAGAGGCTGCAGGAGTGACAGAGAGGCTGCAGGAGTGAGAGAGAGTGAGGCTACAGGAGTGAGAGAGAGAGAGAGAGAGAGAGAGAGAGAGAGAGAGAGAGAGAGAGAGAGAGAGAGAGAGGAGAGAGAGAGAGAGAGAGAGAGAGAGGAGAGAGAAAGAGAGAGAGAGAGAGGCTTCACGGTCGCAGAGCACTAGAGAGTGGAAGGGAGATGTGCACCTCGGGCGAAAAACAATACATGATCGTGTGAAAAAAAGACAAACGAAAGACATTTGGCGAGAGAAAGAGGAGGGACAAGCCCTTCTCTCAGCCTAAACCCCCCCCCCCCCCCTCTCCCCGGAACCTTCCAGGCTGATCCTGTGTTTGTTTTCCCGGCGCGTGGAGGGATTTGACGTTGAGTGCCAAGCGGAGTCTATTTTCTCCACTGGGAAGTTCAGGACGGGCCAGGGGGGGAAACTCAAGCCTGGTGTTACCCACTTGCTGGAACTGGTTAAACCAGCAAGAGGCCCCTTGCCTTGTGGGGAGGAGAGGGAGAGAGAAAGAGAGACAGAGAGAGAGAGAGGGAGGGAGAAACAGGCCGCTTGTATGTGCATGTCAGAGAGAAAAGAGAGCGAGAGCTTATGGGAGAGTGAAAGTGAGAGGAGGGAGAGAGAAGCCACTTATATGTCACAGAATGGATTGATATTTCATTTGATAAAAATAGAGTAAATGCTCACGTGCTCATGAATTAACACCTGTGTGTGTGTGTGTGCACGTGCGCGTGCGTGTGCGCGTGTGTGTGTGTGTGAGTGTGTTTGTTTTATGCTGACGTATCGGAGCAGTGATCCGAGGTTCAGCTAATGTTCCCAAAGACGTGTTAATGGCCCGCTGACCTCTGAGCACGATGTGGGGACCCCACGGCGCTGCTGTGACAGACCACCTGTCGGCCGCACACACCGCCAGAGCGAGAGATTCATGATTCAACAACTTTATTTGTCACATACACATACAGGATATGCAGTGACAACGAAATGGGGACAAGAGAGACTGAAAGATAATGTATTTTTCAAGAGTGAGAAAACAGAAGAATCAGGAATATTAGCTCATCTCCTTGACTAGTAAATGATGCATCTCTGCACATTTTACACACGGTGTGTGGTGTGTGTGTGTGTGCGTGTGTGTGTGTGCGTGTGTGAAGATGAAGAAATTATACACTAATAGGAGGCTTCTGGTACAGTTAGTGTAGGAGTTTCCAGTCTGCTGCCAAGACATGAAGGCAGAGAGAGAGAGAAAGATTGAGAGCGAGAGCGAGAGCGCGAGAGAGAGAGAGAGAGAGAGAGAGAGAGAGAGAGAGAGAGAGAGAGAGGAGAGAGAGAGAGAGAGAGAGAGGAGAGAGAGAGAGAGAGAGAGATTAAAGCCAAGGTAAATCACAAGAATAATAATAGTAACTGGCTATCTTTCTACACCAATGCGCATGTCCATTGTATGAAAGTGGGACAGAAAGCGATGGTGTGAACACCCACCCACCCACCCCTCTGTGTTTCTCTCTCTCGTGTCTCTTGTTGAATGAGGTCACCCGCACCTACAAGCCATCAATCACCCTGTAACGCCCCCCCCCCCCCCCCCACCACCACCACCACCACCACCACCACCACCTCTCCTCGTTCTGGATAGTCTGACCACTCCTGACCAACCCTACCTCCGGCTCAATAGCTTGCCAAATGGCATCTTGCCTTGGGGCCGGGACGCCAGCCGGGCCAGATGCTCACAATCTGTGCCGGGTTCCAGTGGCACACAGAGGTCAAAAAGCGAGTCACGGCCAATGGGGACAACAGTGCACTGTGATGAAATGTTTATATATATATATTATATATATATATATATATATAGAGATAGATATTAGTGTTGTGAACAGAAAAGCCTGCCCTCTGCCAATCATTCTACAGGATTTATTACAAGGCGCGTGACATTACAGTGTTAAAGGCAGGGCTTAAATGTGAAACCTATTGTGATTTGTCATGTTTGCTGTCATTTAAATGACGATATCCAGTTGGCAGGTGTCAGTGGATCATCAAGTGTGTACGGTATATTGGTCCGTGGGTGATAATTTGTGTTGGGATCGCACTGGAGAGAGAGAGAGAGAGAGAGAGAGAGAGAGAGAGAGAGAGAGAGAGGAGAGAGAGAGAGAGAGAGAGAGAGAGAGAGAGAGAGAGAGAGAGGAGAGAGAGAGAGAGAGAGAGAGAGAGAGCCCTCCTCCCACATGACTCGGGAATGAATAAGAGATTCGAGGCGGTCTCTGGGAGAGTTGTGAATGATAGTCACGGAGCACCTCAAAAGGCCCAGGATACGACATCCGAAACCAGACGACGTTAGACCATTAGGACGAAAACATCAAAAGAACATCTCCCTTTCACAGGAGGAAAGGAAAAAGCACGTCACATAGAGACGAGCACATGACTCAAGGCTCCGGCTCCGCCCTCCGCATCCCCGGCCCGGTAATCACTCACACCTGCTCCTCGTTAGTCCCCTAATCACCCTGGTCCTCCCTCCCAATGTCAAGCGCCCTGATGGCCATCTCAAACACATCAAGCCTCAGACAGACCAGGTAGGCAGATATACCCCCACAGAGTTGTAGGACAAAGACAGGTGTCGCTCAATGCACAAATGATGGGTCTGCTCTTTTTATGTACTGGTGGTAAACATGGGGAAATTACACTTTGACACACCTCGGAGGGCTGTTTGTCTTACGATGTGAAACCTACGATGACCCCACGAGAATCCACCTCGCCGGGCTTCAACGTAAACCACTTGTGGCCAAACCAACAGTGGTTTGTGCCGAATGGAAGAAAATATGTCTTCATTAAAGGAAGAGCAAAGCAACACACTGAAGGCCTTTCTCTGTGGAAAATATGTTTTTGCTGTTCTACGTCATAAGGTTCGGTGATCCGATGGGTTGAAGTAAGACCATGATAGGCGGGTGATACAGATGGTTCATTCAATCACCTGCCAAATGTTTTTAGGAAAATGCCAGCCCTTTATGCAAAATGTTTCAAAGGATGACTTTCCAGATGGTTGTGTATAACAAACCACCTGGCGCGTCAGGTTACCTGTACCCTGGTTGGATGAAGGGTTGAGTAGGTCATGACAAAATCACGCATTCCTCTGCAGCACACACAAGATAGGAATCCACACACACACACACACACACACACACACACACACACATTTTGCTACCACAAAGACCTTCCATTTTACAAATATGTCAGTTTGGCCATGTAGCCTGTTAGGAGCTGCTGTGGTAGCTGTTAAGGGGGTTTGACCTCATATCTGACAAATCCATTCAATTCAGAGGATGAAATCACCATTTCACGAAAATCCTTTATTGCGATCGCAATTCAATGACATTTTCTAAATCAGTACATATGAAACCATGAATATTAAGTGTGTGTATACAACGACAGGCTAACACAAATAGTGAATGATTGACAATGGCAATGGAGTGGAATACAGACCAAAATAAATGGAGCGAATTAGATGAATCGATTTGTAATGGACACGCCACAGTCGAATGGCTGCCTTAAGACAGATGCGCCCATGGAGCGTGATGTGCTGCTAGGAACCTCGGCTCCACCTTGCAAAAGTGCCCGGTTGTCCTTGAGCTGGACACCTCACCCATAGCTGCCTGTATGAAGACTTCCCAGCCTTCCCAGTGTGTGTATGTGTGTGTGTGCGTCAATTATCTGTGAAGTGTTCCTAATGGCCACACACAAACTGCTGCAGACACATGTGTGCTCTCTATTCTGTAACAGAGTAAGACAAAACCAAGTCCACACTTGGTTATGTATTTCCGGAGGGGCACAAGTGCACAGGCCAGTGCAGTCATGTCATCAGTCCCTGAACAATAAACAGTAGAGAATTAAAACCTCACACAAACACATGAGGCTATAGATAGCTAGCTCGTTCGTTACACCCCCTTAGAACATCGTTAGATATCATTAACGTTACACAGTATCGAAGATAAAATATAATGCAAACTAATAGAAAAGATAGCGTGACTTATTTCTCAAGCATAATAATAAACACATTGTTTATTGTGGAGTGTGTGTGTGGTTGGTGGCTGGTTTAGGCTGCCTCACCTAACATTAACAACGACCCACAGGTGTGCAGCCTCACCAGCTAATCAGTCCAACTTGGGCTAGGTGAGGTTGCTTAAACCAGCCACCAACCCCACACACACTCCAAATTAATATATGTTTAATGTAGAAGAGGTGGTGAAAATGCATGATTTTATTGGTTTTAGCTTGAACTTTTGAATTTTCTTTGCCATTGTCCCGTACATGCACAAGTAAGGAAAACTTTGATTGGCCAGTGTCAAATGTCACGACCACTCAAAGAATTGTTGTCTATTCACCTCAGCAAAGTCTGTTGAAATGCGGACTCATGAGAAGGGCGCATGAAGGGCTCATAGGTGGCGCTGTTGAGTAACCCCTTGCTCAACCTTTCAATCGAAATGGGGCACCCTAAACCCTCCCACGAAGGGCCCCTTGGGAACGTGCACATGAAGGGCAGAAGTCTGCAAGGGTGAGTATTGGGGCAAGGCTAGTGTTGTCCACTGTGGGACAATGGAGGAGGAAGCAGCCGGCACTCCGTCACTAGCGTGTCCTAGTTTCTTTTAACACACCGGGGACCCTCTCCGTATCTCTATCAGCTGTGTCAAAGCCAGGCCACAAATTCATTGTTATGAATAGTTTTTTTGGGTTATCTTTTTCCACCCGATGGAAAGTAAATAGCGGCTGTATTAACCCAGCTGCAAACTATGACTGGGCTGTCCAGAACTTCGGGGGAAGAAAAAAGGCATAAAAAAACGCTTCAAAAATTGATAGGAAGGGACCAATATAAAAGCCAAAACAACAAGAGTGTTGTGTTAAGTCACTCTGAATGGAGCACAGATAAGATATGAGTAACCTTGAATTGAGGATGTGACGTCTTCTTGGTTTTGAAGAATGTCTTGGTATGCATTTTAGTGCTGCTTAAGGCTGCTTAATCTAGTTCAACTTAGAAAGGGCAAATTCTCTGAGTGATGTATATGTGTGTGTGTCAAGGTACGTGTGTGTGTGTGTGTGTGTGTGTGTGTGTGTGTGTGTGTGTGTGTGTGTGTGTGTGTGTGTGTGTGTGTGTGTGTGTGTGTGTGTGTGTGTGTGTGTGTGTGTGTGTGTGTGTGTGTGTGGTATCGTAGCCCTATAGGGCGTGGGAGGTGTAAGCTAGTTTCACTCTTATCGCATCACCAAGAAATGTGGAGAATGAGGATACTGGGTTCAGCTACACTGATCAAAACAAAGAAAAACAAATAGAGAAAGTCTAGCTCTCACTCTCTCCCTCCTGCACACACACACACACACACACACACACACACACACACACACACACACACACACACACACACACACACACACACACACACACACACACACACACACACACACACACACACACACACACACACACACACAGCCAAGAAGTTCAGTTTTGTAAACAAGACTAAAAGGAGGACTATTAAATCAATTTTGGATAGTAAATATGTATACTGAACGTGAAATGTTATTTTTTTTATTACCATACAAGTCTTCTAAAAGACATTGAAACTGGCACACAGTTGGGTGTTTTTTCACTTTCTGGGTTTTTCTTTCGTCATACATCCAATTGGATCCAGTCAGCCTGACCAATAGAAAGCAGTTAACATGGAGCACATAAGTCTCTTTTAATAGAAATTGAAGCAAGTCGAGTGAATCAGCAAAGACTATCAGGTGGTCATGTTTTCACATGGGGGGAGAGGTGACCTACAACTAACAACAAGCTCATAACGTTTTTAACATTTTCACCATGAAAGGCACAGCGAACAAAGCTTTGTATGATACAATGACAGCTACCATAGCCGTAGAGCGTACAAGTATGCACACTAATTGTTATGAACCAAGACCTACAGAGCTAACACTGAGCTATGGGGGTGCTTGTGGTTCACTGCTTTCTGGAATTGTACTTGTGTAAAGTGTAAAGCCTTCGTAAACTGTCGACATACGGTATGTCAGGAAGAATGATGAAGAACAGCGAAAACTAAACAAGCAAATAAATATATCTGTATTTAGCTAAAGCTTGATGCATCTACACTGGTATTATAATGGCTTTAAAGAAGTTAATACTCCTCAAGTTCAATTGTATAGAATATAATCTATAATGTTAAAGTATTCTAGAAACAAAAGCAACCTCAAATATAAGCAACAATGTTTTCTATGCAAAGAGGTAAATTTACCCCTAGTTAACTCAATCAGAACTTAATCCTCAAACATAACTTTTATTCATAAACATACAAACATACAAACATAATTGTTGATATAACTGCAAACCCCTGCTCACTACCTGCTATATATACATTTATATATATTTACACTGTTGATATAACAGCATACCCCTGCTCACTACCTGTTGATACTTGTATACTTGTGTATATATATATATATATACCTATAATTCTGCACATATCTCATACCTACTCTATAAGTTATTTTATACCTGTTTTTGCCTTAATTATTTTCGCTGTACTGTACTTGTACAATGACAATACATTTGACTCTAATCTAATCTAATCTAATTTCTTTGCCAGGATAAGACAATACTGTGTGTGTGTGTGTGTGTGTGTGTGTGCACGCTAAATAGATTGGTGTTAAAACAACAAAAATGGAAAACAAAAAAGGAGATAGGATAGCGTGTTTTCACAGAAAGTCATGACAATCTCTTACATTTAAATTTACATTTGGCAGACGCTTTTATCCAAAGCGACTTACAAGGAGTACATTTGTTGAAGTAGACAATAGCATAACACTGAAGTACGCAAACATAAAAATACAGCAGTTAATCTGCCAGGTCATCTGCGTAGCTGTGATAAGAGCGTGTTATCAACATTAAGGATATACACTTGCTAGAATATACAACATGCTAAGAGCTATTAATGTCAGGACTTAAGCAAGTTAGGGGTTCACAAAGGAGAAGGAGGGTTCATGGAGAGTCCAGGTGGACTCTGAACAGATGGGTCTTGAGTCTCTTGCGGAAGCTGGCGAGGGACTCTGCCGTCCTGACATGAGACGGGAGTTCATTCCACCACTGTGGAGCCAGAGCCGTGAAGAGCTGGGTCTTGGAAGAGCGATGCTTGGTTGTTTTCAGTGAAGGTCGAACAAGTCGCCTGGTAGAAGTTGAGCGGAGCGCTCTGGCTGGGATGTAGGGCTTGACCAATGTTTGGAGGTAGGTTGGGGCAGTTCCATTGACTGCCCTGAAGGTCAGTACCAGCGTCTTGAACTTGATGCGAGCATTTACTCTTCAACCAATCATCCTCTCTCTGTGTGAGAGTGACAGTGTCTGCTCTCCTCTCACTCGTTGTTGTAAGAGCGATGGAACAGCAGGGTGCTTGTTATCCAGCACCCATCCAGCTGGGTGCCAGAAGCACACATGGGACAACCAGGTGGATAAATGGTACATTGACAGTCAGCCTGCCAGCAAGTTGGACAGTCAGACAGTCAGACAGTCAGCTGGACAGACAGAAAAAAACAGGTACAGCAGACAAACCAGGCAGGCAGTGAAACAAGGGGGAGGGGAGAGAGAGAGACAGACATTTCAAACATGATTGGCATGGAGAAAGATGGAAAAAAGGACACCTGACTGGCCAGACAGGGACAGAGGAGCAGGCAAGTGCTCAGAGACAGCCAGACTCTGACCAAGACAGATATGCAGACGGACGCAGATTTTCGGAGGTTGTACCAGGTGAGCGGACAGGTATAAGGCAGGCAGTGAGGAAGAGAAGCCAGAAAAAGCAGGTGGTCGCAGGCCAGTGCACAGCCAGTGAGCCTGTTGGGATGCAGGACTCATAGCTGGGCTGGGGCAGCAGTCTCTGACAAACACTGCCCCCAACTGGGTGCATGAGTACTGTGGCCGCACAGTAGTAATGACTTGACATTCAGTGCTGCTGTGAACACCCAGTGTCTTTCATTCAATAAATATCTATAAACTATGTTTTAAACGACTTTGGAAAAAGGACATAATAAGACAAAGACACAGACATATATATATATATATATATATATATATATATATATACCTGTATATAATGAGTAGATTATACTACTATTGCCAAATGACTTAATTAAACTAATAAAATATTATTTACGTTACTTACATTACATTAATTTATCAGTCACTTTTATCAAAAGTGACTTACAATAAGTGCATTCAACATAAGAAGACAAGAAATGTACTTGTCACCAGAAATCATAACAGCATTTCCTTTCTTACAAGCCTCCAAGAGCAGCTCCCCTAGCTAATAGACACACGCTGGTAAACAAGAAATAGAGCTAACAAGACGCCAGTGCTAAGAGGAAAGTTCACTGCCCTGTAGGCTAGCACCAGGGCCTAGAACTGGATGCAAGGGGCCAACGTAAAGAACGGAGAAGGGTAGATTTGTGGGAGAACTTGGGACGGAATACCAGACGAGCTGCAGCTTTCTGAACAAGCTCCAGAGGCTGATGGCAAACACCGGGGTCTGAGTTGCAGTAGTCCAGGCAGGAGATGACAAGAGCCTGGATGAGCACCTGCGCTGCGTTGAATTTTAGGTGGTGCATCAACATCCACTCCGAGATGTCTGCCAGGCCCACAGTAATGTGCTCCTCCACTTGTGTGTCAGCGGGGGGAAATGACAAGATCAGCTGGGTGTCATAGTAGTAGGAGAAGTGAGGAGATGTTGTGTAGAGTGAGAAGAGTTAATATTTACTTTATTTCCTATATCCTTATTTCCCAAGGCAGAACCTTTAGGCTGAGAGTCAGAGTTTCTAACCATTATATTCTTTTATCTGCCTAACATCAAATTTTCTAACCATTATATTATTTTATCTGCCTAACATCAAATATCATTTGGTATAAAAATCGACATTATTATTATAATCGACAGTTTTTCTGGAAGCTCGAGAAACTTCTTAATGTTTGTCTTAGCTATGAACAAATAGAGGCCACATGTAAATACATGCCTAAAAGCACAGTGCATAATGATCCTGAGGGATCCCTGCTGTATGTATTGTATAATAGTCTTGTTGCTTATTTATTTATTTACAAAAAAAAATAAAAATGGATTTTGATCTGCATAAGTTGTAAATCAAAATTTGTCTGCATATTTGCATATTTGCGTACAACCATTGTAAGTAAAGGCGGTGACTCTGGCAGTGATTATTGATGATTATTGATTATTGATGCCACGCCAAGAGATCAAACAAATGAACAAATGAAAAGGCCTTGACAGAGAAACACAGCAGAGACATAACAGAAATATAAAGAGGGAAACATTTTTAGGATAGTTAGTATGCATAAGTTGAACAGAGACGTTCATCCCATGGACATCGTTTGAGTTCTAAATCTAAACTCCAATCTTGAGATATTCTCAAGAACAACCAGGGTGTTTGTTCAAAGTAAAAGGCTTGGAGAGATGTTTGTTCACATTTTAGAATGGCATAGTCTGTTAAATGTTGGAATAAAAAAAGCATATTTATAAAATATTTTCTATAAGCCTATCGTCCTAAGTCCTATCGTTGACAGTCTTCAAATGAGCAAGACAAACTACATACAGACCATTGACAGGAACCTTACTGTGGGACAAACTGAGACAAAAACAACACATTTAAATGTAGCATATAACTAAGGAAGTAGCGTGACCCTTTTCATGGCTATCTCTATAGTGATAGCTATGAAGCTAAAGTCCCATGAGGTTCTAACTCGAAGATCTACCCATTCTCATCTCCTCTTGCTCTCCAGAAACAGAAAACTAGGCCATTCACCCCAAAAAACACAAATTGACCAAGTATAAGATTTTAAAAAAGCACAAAAAGGTTGAAAGTTGCTTTCAGAGCAGCATGCCCTGGCTGTGGCCCCTGGGTAAAATACAAATAAAAAATAAAATAAAATAAAAACAAGCCACATGAAGTTCAAATAACACACAGCCAAATGTTCCAATAAAAATAGCATCAGCATGAAATACACAAGACACAGCGAATATGGCCCCCTGACTGAGACACATTTTCCAAAAGGGCTTACCATCTTTAACCAATTTTCACCAGTGCCTCATACGGGGATTACATTGACTTCACATCCGCCTCCGTGTACCGGTTAGCTCTGGCTGTGGTGAGCTGACCACAGGCATGCAGCCTCCCCTCGCCAGAGCACCATTATCTAATCAATCGCCAGGAACCCGGACCCTGGCTCAACCACCGGACACAGGGGAAGAGAGGGAGGGTGAGGCTGGGACTTGGTGGTGAGTCAGCCGGGAAGAAATGAGGAAGCAAGCACCCACTGTCCCCCCCCCCCCCCATCTCTCCCACCATCCAAACTGGGTGGGGGATTCGTTATGGCTCAGCGGGAGGTCATTTCCACCCGTGGGCGGATGAGGGGGGAGTAAATATGACATTTGGATCATTATGGGAGTGTGGGCGGAGACAAGGAATTGGTCAGCTGACCATTTCCGTTTACATGACCACTGTTGGGGCTGCAGATCTGCTGCTAAAACTTAATACAACAATATAATATATTAAAAAAATAAACTATTAGGTTAGAATGCAGCTGATGTATATATATCTCACACACACACATACACCCACACATATGTAAATGAGAACAGTAAAATTCCATACTAATGACTAAACTCTCTAGACATCTTAAGTTGGATTCTCTTCCAAGTCTGACTAAACAGTCTGCTAAAGCAGCTATGCAAAGCAACAATTATTGACCAAACTGCCATGCAGTCTCTCTCAGATTCAGATTTAAATGTGGTTTATTTGGGGGCTTAGTGGTCATCCGGTACATTCAGCTACCGGATGGCCTGTGGGAAGAAACTCCTGCTGAGTCTCTCCGTCCTCGCCTTGTGTGTTCAGTACCTTCTGCGAAGTGTAGCAGGAAGAACAGACCGCGGTCTGGGTGGCTGGAGTCTCTCAGGATCCTTCTAGCCCTAGACATACACTGCTTGGTGTAGATGCTGTTGTGCTGAGGGAGTGGCCTCCCTAACGTACGTTCAGCTCATACCAGGTGGTGATGTTCCCCGTCAGGATGCTCTCGATGGTGCAGCAGTAGAAGCTTGGTTGGTAGAAACTGAGGGCGACAGTAGCTCAGTCTGTTAGGACTTGGCTTGGGAACTGGAAGGTCGCCAGTTCAAGTCCCCGAAACACCTGGGCACTGCCGAGGTTCCCTTGAGCAAGGCACCAGACCAGTACATGTTTGTGAACAATAAAGAGGATCCTCCAGTTTGCTGGGCCCAGATGGAGTTCCATCTTGTGTCTTCAAGACCTGCGCTGTGCTGCTTCTGTTTTCACAGACATCTACAATACGTCACTGCAACTGTCTGTCATCCCAGCATGCTTCAAAGAGACAACCATTGTGCTGTTACCCAAAAAGACCAAGGTAACAAGCGTCAATGATTATTGTCCTGGGGTTTTTACACCCATAGCCATGAAGTGCCTGGAAAAACTTGTCATGTTGTATATTAACCCTAGAGTCCCTAGACCCACTCCAGTTTGCATACAGACCAAACTGGTCTGTAGACAATGCCATCTCCCTAGCACTACACACGGCCCTGGAGCACATAGACAGGAGGGATACCTATGTCAGACTGCTGTTTATTGACTACAGCTCAGCGTTCAACACCTTTGTTCCCTCCAAGCTGGTCCTGAAACTAAGGGACCTAGGTCTGGGCGCCCCCGTCTGTAACTGGATTATGGACTTCCTGACGTGCAGGCCTCAAGTGTTGAAGATTGAGAGCAACATCTCATCCACTCTGGTCCTCAACACTGGAGCACCCCAAGGCTGCTGCCTCAGTCCCCGGCTGTTCTCGCTGTACACACATGACTGTACTGCCACGCACAGCAATAATCAGATTATCAAGTTTGCAGACGACACCACAGCCATCGGCCTGATAAGAGAGGACGACAAAATGTAGTACAGAGATGAGGTAGTCCGGCTGACCCAATGGTGCAAGGACAACAGCCTCTTACTGAATGTCAGCAAGACTATGGAGCTCACCGTGGACTTCAGGAACCACCGGCGCACCCACTCCACCATCAGCCTGGATGGGACACCAGTGGAAGTCGTCAGCTGCTTCCGTTTCCTTGGGCTACAGATTGCTGACAACCTGGCGTGGACCTGCAACATGGAGGTCATGCTAAAGAAGGCACACCAGCGCCTCTATGCCCTGTGGTGCCTCAAGAAAAGCAGATCTTGTTGCACTGTACTTGTTGGAAATGGCAAAAAGGCATTTGGAATTTTTAATCTGGTGAGACACCCAGAACTTCAGCTGTCTGAGGTGGAACAGGTAAGTAATTTGGTTAAGGAGATGTAGAGTGGTTAGGACTTCTGCCTCCCAGCAGGAAGGCTATGGGTTTTCACTCAAGGTGAGCTAGTTGGTTTTCCACCTAATGCTACACAAGACAAGACAAACAAGACAAGACCATTTGTGTTTACAAACACAATGTCATTTTCTATACATCCCATCATGTGGAATGTATACCAATGTATCTAAATGTTGGCATTAACATTGCATTTCAGAATCCGAATGCCTTTATTGTACAAGTACAATGAAATTGTATAGCAATCCTCAAGACACTCTTAGAAACAACAATACATTATTAAAAAAACTAAATAAACAGGAAATAAATGTCCATATAACAACGGTATATGCATACACATATTGCTGGTGGTGCATTAGAAATGTGTTTCCATACAAAATTGTGATAACATGGATGTGTAACATGGAACTAGGTTTGTAGTATTACTACAATACAGTATTAGGGTCAAACACTGAACAGTCAGTGTTTGACATTGTTTAGTTTGTGTATGGCACTGGGGTGGAAACTGGTCTTGAGTATATTAGTCTGTGATTTGGTGACATTGTCACAGAAACCCAATCAATTTTGTTTTTCTTTGACATTTTTTAACTGTTACTTTTTACATATGCATCCCAGCCCACAATGTTTGTTCTGGTCAGCTGGGGACCAACCTCGGATCTCTTCCTGTTCCCAGGGTCCCTTCTCCCCAGGGCCTCTTCTCCCCAGGGTGCCTTGCTGAACCACACTAACAAACTATTACAAACCATGACAATAAGCTGCATGCTAACAAGACAGCCATCAACATGGATGGAAAAAAGGGGGTCTCATTTGATGGTGGTGATTCACAAAGGAGGGGATAGAGCCAGACAGCGTCTTTTCGCACGCACGCACACAGGCGCACACACACACACACACACACACACACACACACACACACACACACACACACACACACACACACACACACACACACACACACACACACACACACACACACACACACACACACACACACACACACACACACACACACACACACACACACACACACACACACAGGGTTATACTTGGGTAAAACTGTTCGAATGTATGTTAGATATTGAGATGATTCACAAGAGGCTGTATTTCTGGAAGTAAAACCAAGAAAGGCTTGGTGAGGGGGAGTTCATCACTCGATTTCAACAGCGACGAAGGCGTGTCATTTGCCGACTGCACACTGTTGATACGACCCACACATCATCACAGCGCTGCTGGGCTTATGACGGGGAATTCCACCCAGAGCCCCAGTGTAAATCAAAAGACTTTGAACAACTTTTGTGTGTGTGTGTATGTGACTTGATGACATGCGAAGGTCAAGACTGTTTGGACAGTATAATGAAAACACAGACACTGCACTCCCGTCTGAGAGAACCCAGGGCTGATAGGACCAGAGTTTCTGGTTCACACTCCTGGTCACTGGAGCAGCAGCATCACTTTGTTTTGGTTTGACGACCAGATCGGCCAAACTTATGAACAGGCTCTTCATTAGGCGTGAATGCATATTTTAAAGGCCCCCCTATCAGACTGATATGTGTATATATGTATTTATTATTTTAGCAGGTAAAGCGATCACATTAGTATAATTTAATTCCTCTTTTACCTATAATGTCACAACAAGTTGACTTAAGGGTTTTCCCTGCCTTTGCCGACTATATATATATAGGATCAGTTTACATTTCATCACTGGTTGTCATTTGAGCCTGTACATTTTTTTTTCTTAAGTTTGATTATGATTGCATGAACATGTGGTGTTGAAAATACTTAAAAAAGCCTTTCAAAAATGTATTTGATCCTTTAAATTATTGTATACAATATGAAAATCCGGCGTGTTGTTCACATTTCATTAGTTCCCATGTTATGGTTGGCGGGGCTAGTCACAATAAAACTGTGTTTCGGCCTTGTGATGCTAGCGCGGAAGAAATAATCCTTGTGAGGGGTTTGAGCAAACACTGCCAGGTGCGCTAAGACGAAATAACTCACTGTGTCCCGCCTTGAACTAACGAAAACCCATAGTTTTGAGTCTTAGGCGCTTAGGCTTCATGTTTTTTCAATCTTCTGACTATATCTTAAACTGCTGTAAAGGAAGACGCTCTTGTAAATTGGTTGGACTTCTCTCTGCATTCCTTGCGAGATGTGCAGAGAGAACCCCCGGACTGAGTGCTCAACCTATTGTGTGTGTGTGTGTGTGTGTGTGTGTGTGTGTGTGTGTGTGTGTGTGTGTGTGTGTGTGTGTGTGTGTGTGTGTGTGTGTGTGTGTGTGTGTGTGTGTGTGTGTGTGTGTAAAATAAATACCATAGAAAGAGTATATTTGTTTAGATGAACAGTATTAAAACAGACCACTGGATGTGTTTTAGCAAAACTCCCACCACACATGAGAAACCAACTTGAATCCATATAGGGAATAGCCTCATGACGAAGCAGATTGAATTCTTATGAATATGGACTACTGCTCACTGTGGTATCAGTTACTGGCCCATCATTCAGGAAAGTATCTATTGCGTGGTTGTTCATTTTCCAACAATCATCTATTATATTGTATAGGTAATAGGTAATACAATTGAAAACGTAAGTTAAAACTACATCATTTGTTTTAACATTCAACAATAAACTATATCAATGAAATGATACATAAATGATTCTGTGCGTACTGTATGTTTACTATATTTTGTGGGTTTACACATAAACCCACAAAATATACAGCCTATGAATCTATTTCTCTAGTTCTAATGAAATCTAGTTATTTCCTCTGCTCAATTCACAACATTTCCTCATCAAAACATTAACAACAGCAGCAGCACTGCGTAGATATATGCCTTTCGACACGGTGATAAATGGCTTTCCTCAACAAACAAACAAAAACACCACAAGGTTCCAATTCAGCCACGTAATTATCACACCTACAGAGCTGTGAATTTCACCACCGATCAACCATGACGTCAGTCCCATTAATGACACGGGAGTCGGTGTGCACATGAACGGTTTCCCTTTATTAGAGGTCATTAATCAGCTTCTGGCTGGGCGGGTGACCGTGGTCTCATCTAGAGTAGCTCTCTAAATTAAAGTACCCCGAAATTGGATTTTAACACCGTGCCACCATGCGACGTCGATGCGTTTGCCCCATGAGTCCTTGAGAACGAACCCATTGAACTTCCCAAAGGTGTATGGAAAAATCCAGCGCCGCCGACAGCGACACGTAGCCTGACATTATTGGCTTACACCGCCACCTAGTGGTCAACACTGTCCATAGGTGATCCTTGTTATAGTTCTCTTAAACGATATGGCCAGGGCTTGACATTACGTTTATGCTGAGGAAATGTCTAACGCTAACCCTGGGTTAGGAATAAAGTTAGTGTTAATATTAATAAGGAAATGTGTGGTGTGTGTGTGTGTGGTTTGTGGCTGGTTTAAGCATCATCAACTAGCCTGAGTTAGACTTACTCTATCATGGCTGGTGAGGCTGCACACCTGTGGGTCATTGTTAATCAAGGCCCACAGGTGAAACCAGCCACCACTACCCACACTTGAGGAAAATAGCTCTAGTAGCACTGTTCACTATGATTCAAAACACTGCAATACACCAGATTCCTCATTCACCATGTGTCCTTGTCTTCGGGAGGAGCCCTCAAGAAGCCCTCATTCTAATTGCTTGTGGCACTGTTGTCTGCTACAAAGTCTAATGTAGTCAGTACACTGTGTGTGAGTACAACGATTATTTTTGTCTTATCAATGCCATAAATCCATAAATGTAGTATCACTGCAAATTGACATTATTATTTAAGATGCCTTTTGTAAAAAAATTAATGTTTATACTAAATGATGCCAAAAGGTCACAGTTACAAGCCACTGCCGCATTGGCCAGTGGCCGGTGCTAATGTCATGTTATATGTTATATTTCACAAAACGACATAGCCACACAGGGGCAGACGTAAAGTAGACCTGACTCCAGACTGTAAACATGTATAGTATGTGTCTGCACTGAGGAGGTACAACTGAAAAGAAAACTCTGTTTGTATGTTTGACCGTTTCTACCTCCTCATGACTATGAAAACTGTTAATGGTGCAGTTTTGTTTTATGAATACATTCGTCTTGGTGGTGCATTTGGATTCCAAAAAATCATTCCCTCTTTAACATATTCTATAACGAATTACAACAATTATATAAATGCCATTGAACGTATCCTCACCAACTGCATCATAGTGTGGTATGGCAACTGCACTGTTTCCGACCATAAAGCGCTGCAGAGGGTGGTGAATACCGCCCAACGCATCATTGGATTACCCCTCCCTGCAATAAACACTACCCATGACAAACGGTGTCTGAGGAAGGCACCAACAATAGTCAAAGACACCTCACACCCCAACCATGGACTGTTGGCCCTCCTCCCCTCCGGGAGGCGCTATAGAGAAACCTTTATTCCAAGTCAAGCAGGCTTAGGAACAGCTTCTTGACACCCTCCCCCCCTCTGAACTCCCCCCCACACACTCTGCTGCCCAACATACGAAATCTGAACTCTTCTGACAATACCCTTTCACCATCAATGTTTTCAACAGCCGTGCACTGTATCATAACTCCCTACCTCTACCTATAGTTTACAGATTTATAGTTGACACACCTGTATGATAGACATTTTTACTGTACTTACCATATATATATATTAATTGTCAACTGCTGATATAACTACACATCCCTGCTCACTACCTGCTGTATACATTTATATTTATCTTTTGATACCACTGCATACCCCTGCATCAAGTCAAGTCAAGTCAAGTCAAGTATAAAGCATTGAGTGAAAATCTTATGTGCAATACCCGACGACAGACAGCAGTTATAAAAATAAGATAAAATAGAATAAAAACAGAATAGAATAAAATAAGTAAAACAATCTGAATAAAAATGCAATTTAGAAAATGCAATATATCGGCACAGAAAAAGAGCAATATGTATATATAAATCAATGTAATAAAATATACATTGCGGTATCGCCTGCTTGACGGTAAAAGTGAATACAGTTCGTGGCTGGGGTGGGCATTGTCTTTTATGATGCGTTTGGCCTTGGCCACACACCGCTGGTTGTATATATCCAGGAGGGAGGGGAGCTCACCTCCAACGATATACTGGGCCGTCCGCACCACCCTTTGAAGCGATCTGCGCTCGAGTGCGGTGCAGTTCCCGTACCAGGCAGTGATACACCCTGTAAGAACACTCTCGATGGTGCCGGTATAGAATGTTCTCAGGATGCGGGGGCCCATGCTGCATTTCCTCAGATGCCTGAGGAAATACAGGTGTTGTTGGGCCCTTTTCACCACGTGTGTGGTGTGCGTGGACCATGTGAGGTCCTCGGAGATGTGCACGCGGAGGAACTTGAAGCTGCTGACCCTCTCTACTGCAACACTGTCGATGGAGATAGGGCTGTGCTCTCCTCTCTGCTTCCTGTAGTCCACGATCAGCTCCATGGTCTTCTTGATGTTGAGGGCGAGGCTGTTCTCCTGGCACCACTGCTCCAGCGATCCGACCTCCTCCATGTAGGCTGTCTCGTCGTCGCCGGCGATTAGGCCCATCACTGTCGTGTCGTCAGCAAACTTGATGATGACATTGGAGCTGTGCATAGTCATGCAGTCGTGGGTGTAGAGGGAGTAGAGGAGAGGGCTAAGCACTTTAAATGGGTAAGAGGCCCTGCTCGCTGGCTTGGAGCAGGGCGTGGAATGCGAGTGCCCAGTGGGCCACTTTTGGTAAGCAGAACTGGCGCTGCGGGATGAACCGAACGCCGGGTTAAGGCGCCCGATGCCGACGCTCATCAGACCCCAGAAAAGGTGTTGGTATGACTATGAGCACTGGTCCTGACCCCACACACACTCCAACTCCTATCCGAATATAGGCACTCAATGTCGGATGAATGTATGACTATGAGCACTGGTCCTGGACCCCACACACACAATACCTCTGAATATTGGTGAATGGTATCATCCTTGGGGGGCTCCTGTGTTGAGGATCAGTGGCTTTGAGGTGGTGCTGCCCATCCTCACCACCTGGCGGCGGTCCGACAGGAGGTCTAGTATCCAGCTGCACGTGGATGGGGCACGCCTAGACCTCTTAGCTTGGTGTCGAGCTTGGCAGGAACTATCGTGTTGAATGCTGAGCTGTAGTCCACAAACAGCATTCGCACATAACAGTTCTTTCCCTCCAGGTGGGAAAGGGCAGTGTGGAGGGCCATGGCAATTGCGTCGTCCGTGGATCTGTTTTGAAGATATGCAAATTGCCCTGGGTCCAGCATGGCAGGTAACACAGAGCAAATAAAGTCCTTGACCAACCTCTCGAAGCATTTGCTGACAATTGAGGTGAGGGCTACAGGTCTATAGTCATTCAGGCATGTTACCTTGGGTTGTTTAGGGACAGGCACGATGGTGGACATCTTGAAGACCGCAGGAACAACAGCCTGGGACAGGGAGAGGTTGAAGATGTCTGCAAAGACTCCTGCCAACTGGTCTGCGCATGCTCTGAGGATGCGGCCCGGGATGTCGTCGGGGCCTGCCGCCTTACGGATGTTCAACTGCTTGAAGGTGCGGTGCACATCCGCCTCCGAGATGTTCAGCAGGCTGGTCTCCTCAGGCAGCGCTGGTTTCGGCGGGCTGCCGTTCACGTCGAACCGAGCAAAAAAAGTATTTAGCTCTCCTGGGAGGGAGGTAGGGGAGTTCTCCACACAACTGGTTCTCCCTCTGAAGTTCGTTATCGTCTGTAGCCCCTGCCACATACCCCTCGCCTCGTGGCTCTTGAATTTCTCCTCCACTCTGTCCTTGTACTCCCGCTTGGCAGAGACGATGGTCTTACGGAGGTCGTAGCGGGCTCTCGTATATTCCTCCATATTCCCGGAGCCAAAGGTGGCGTTATGCGCGTGTAGGGCAGCGCGAACATCGCCGTTATATGCACTTCTTGATGAACGTGACTGAGGACACGTACTCGTTGATGTTATTGTCCGAGGCATTGATGTTGATGTTGTATGATGTCATTGATGTTATATGTGCCAGTCAGCACGATCTATATACTTACTTACCTTGTATATATATATATATACCTATAATTCTGCACATATCTCATACCTACTCTATAAGTTATTGTATACCTGTTTTTAGTAGTAGTTTTTTTAGTAGACTGTTATTCAACAACTGTACATTATATATTACCATGCACTTTACTGCAACATTTGCACTCTGGTTAGATGCTAAATTCCTTTTGATGTACTGTACTTGTGCTGTGCAATGACAATACATTTGAATCTAATCTAATCTAATAGATCTTTGAATCAAATCAACTTTGTAGCACCACTTAATCGGTCCTCGAACCACATTTTCTAAATATAAAACCTAACATTATGGAACAAAAGCACTTTATCATGAAAACATTTGTCCTGTTTAAGTAATTATTAAAACAAAACTGCCTTAGGGAATTTCCAGCAAACATTCAACTTACTTCTTTAACTATGTTAAACTGCCAGACCAAAACTGAAACCATCACATAACCCAGGGCTAAATTGATAATCAACAAGCTAATGGAAATTGTTGAACAAATTACAGAAAAAGCTCAAATCAGCTCCCAGTATAAAAATATATGAAATCAGAATATTCAAAATAGTCTGTGATGGTAACTTTGGAACTATGTGTCAATATATCTAGCTATGGCAGTTCAGCACAGGCTAAATCAACATCAGGGTGTTAACCGTGCAACTGTTTTACTCGTCGATGGTGCGAACTGACCCTCCCGCAAGGGGAACATTGTAGGAGGACCATTCCACAGGCGTTGGGTGCCTCCACACTGGATTGCCTTTGAGGACAGCTGGAATTGCATGGTAGTCTGTTCACTATACTACTTGACAAAAATGTTGATGTGAGTCAGTGTTAAGATACCGTAAGGCTGTAGTCCAAAAGTACTCTTCTCCTAGTCAACAAGTTCCACCTCCTGGACCTCCATCTCCCAGTCGTCTGCAGGGGGCTTCGGCCGACATCAGCTCCTGCAAAAGTCATCACCGATTTACTACGTTTGGGACCTGACAGCGGGCTGTGAGGTCTCTTCTACCCTAGTTTATTTTGGAACGGAAAGTGACCATGAATGGTCTTGGGTTGATCGGTAGTGTTTGCATGGGGAATTAGAAAAAGATGGCCAGATACAAGATACAGGATTTGAATTGGTCTTTTGCAACAAATACAATGGAATGCTTACTCCCCATTCCCTCCCGCAGTTAGAATTTCTAAAACTATACTATTAAAATAGTATACACAATAAAAATGAACATACAAATGTGTTGAATTGCGCAATACGATTTAAAAGCATTTAAAGTGCCAGTAGTGCAGCAGCATCATGAATAGTGAATACAGTGCAGTACAGTGCAGAACAGTGCAGTAACTGTAATGAGTCCAGAAAGTCCAGCAAAGTATCATAGTGTAATGTTAATGACAATGTTATGATAGTGGCAGCACTCCTAGCAGTTCAGTAGGCGCACTGCCTGTAGATAAAAAACACAAAACTATCCTTGAACCTGGTAGTCCTTGTATGGATTCTGCCGAACCGGTGACTGGACGGTAGGGGGGAGAAGAGATGGTGCACAGGTTGGATTTGGTCCTTAGTGATGGAGATGGCCTTCTTGGTCCACATCTGGTCCTAAAGATCTCCTCAATGCATGGAAATGCACTCCTGATGATCTTTTATGCCGTCCTCGAAATAGGCTTGCATGTTTTTGACTCACCCTTACAACAATGCTGTTTTGCCATTACCCCTTACGGAAAGCAAGTTAAGCGATACAAGGACATAACTTTATTAGATCATGTGCAATTACTATTGCATAGCTAAAGGTGTGCATCAGATATGTGTTACAAGTGAAAGTGAAGGTCATTTGTGAATGAAATGGGTCTTTATGCTATCACTAGAATGCCATAAAATCGAAGCTAACTAGGTTAGTACCTAGTTGATATAGTATGTTTATATATGGACATGTTTCTGTGGACCCAGAGGTTCTCCAGTGGACAAGGGGACATAGACAACAGACCGTTCTCAGAGAGCCCATCTCCGACAGGGCTCACTATCCATGGAAAAATACTACATGCACTGTCATCTAAACACACCTCGCAGAGCCACGTGACACTTGGAAGAACCCCCGAAGTTTGTCCTCCACAAACACCCATTGGATAAGATAGACGGTGACAGACAGACCCTTTTAAGGTGTAGCACCAAATCCCGGAGGAATAAAACACTATGGACACACACGTTTTGCTTTAGTGTTCACTCTCGAGACTGACCTTAGGTTCACTTACTGGTTGTCATATATGTAGTTCATGCCCTGTTAAAAATGTCCGAGAAACAGAGAATGCACAGAGTACAGAGATGAGGTAGTCTGGCTGACGCGATGGTGCAAGGACAACAGCCTCGCACTGAATGTCAGCAAGACTAAGGAGCTCATCATGGACTTCAGGAGCCACCGGGGCACCCACTCCACCATCAGCCTGGATGGGACACTGGTGGAAGTCTTCAGCTTCAGGCCAATGGTGGCTAGTTAACTTTTACCCTGGCAATGTAGAAAGCGTCCTGACAAACGGCAATACCACTGCACAGGACAAGAAACCCATCCAGAGGGTCATGAGGACGGTAGAAAAGATCATCGGGTGTGCACTTCCATGCATCTTTAGGACCAGATGTTGGAAGAAGGTCATCTCCATCACTAAGGACTGCAATCACCCTGGGCACCATCTCTTCTCCCCCCTACCGTCCAGTCACCGGCTACACGGCATCCGTAAAAGGACTACCAGGTTCAAGGATAGTGTTTATCCACAGGCAGTGTGCCTACTGAACCGCTAGGAGTGCTGCCACTATCATAACATTGTCATTAACATTACACTTTCATAATTTGCTGGACTTTCTGGAATCATTACAGTTACTGCACTATTCTGCATTGTTCTGCACTGTATTGATGTAAGATGCTGCTGCACTACTGGCACTTTAAATGCTTTTAAATCTTTTTGCACAACTCAACACATGTACATATCATCCGTAAGACACTTTATTGTTCCTTTTATGTAATAATAATAATATTTTTATAGTATTGTTTTAGAAAGGCATACTGCGAGAGGGAATGGGGAGTAAGCAATCCATTCTACTTTATTATACAATGTTGTATCTTGCTGTTCAGGGGAACTTCTCTTGTGAAAGAGAGGATCTGAGTGAGAGAGAGAGAGAGAGAGAGAGTGAAAAGTGTACAGCAGAGCTCATATACAATTTCTCCCCCCCCCCCAGAATAAGCGAGAACTAGATGAAGGAAAAAAAACACTGATAAATAATTTAGTTTTTACTCTTATAATGATAAAAAGGTTACCACTGAGTGAAAGAGGAATAGGGTACAGAGAAATAAAGGGGTACCGAGAGAATGGGGTACTGAGTTAAAGAGGCACTGCACGGGAGGTCCGTATCATCGTTTATAAGTCAATTCATGTAGGTCTGCTCAGTGATGTGTGTGAATGCAATAAAGTAAATACAAATAGTATGACTTTAACACCTGTCACCAAGGTAAAAGTACACTATATCAAATTCAAATTTATAAGATATTAAAAACAAATCCAATAAAAGATCATAAAAAAATCTGTTCACAGGGATCTAATAGGGCAGGGGTGGCCAACCAGTCAGAGGTTAAGAGCCAAAAATGTTACTATGTTACTGCAAAGAGCCACATCATACACACAGTCACAGATGCGCACCCACCCCCCCCTCTCCTTCTCTCTTTTGTTCTCAGCCTTTCTCTGTGCTCCCTCACTCTCTTTCTCCCCTCTCTCTCTCTCACACAGACTAAATGAAAATCTAGAACTTTACACACACACACTCAGGATCCTCCCTCCCAAAGACACACACACCGTCACACAGACAGACACACATAGCTCTGCTCTGACAAATTTATTACACCATACACCATAATACACCATAATATTGACAGAAATTTAATTAAACCTCTCCTACTAGTATTCAGAGGCCAGTTATTATCAACAATGAACATTGTGTGCACTCTCACACAAACTCTCAGTAAACAAAATGTGAACAAGTTTTTTATCTTCCTATGCATGTTGCTTCTTTAAATTAAATTAGTGGGACTTCTGACATTCCTTGCCTTGAACAATCCTCCACCTTGTTTCAGTTTTTGGTTTTCTGGAAACAAGATTTCAACCAGGCATTGGTTTAGGCATTTTTTAACAAACTCCCCTTCATTGTATGGCTTTTTAGCTCATGCTATGTTCCAAGCAACTGGATATGATGCAAGCGTTACGGTCTCCGAGTGCTTCATTATTTTTTGGAAAAACTGTGTCTGCTTTTCCGCCTGACTTTTCAAGGTGTTTAACTTCTGCTTGCGAAGTTCAACACCTTTAGGGAATTCCTGGTCGATGGAGAGAGCATGGAGTGAGGTGAAATGGCGCTGAAGATTTGAAGCCTTGAAATGGGCTAATGATGTCTGGCATAGAAGGCAAAATGGCTTGCAATTGCGTTCTATAAAAAAATATGAACTCTCCCACTCTACTAAAAACGTCCTATGGTCGTCTTCATATTTTCGCTTAGCTGTGCATTTTTTCCCTGCCATTTTAGGTTTGAACTCAGATGGTCAACTCAGATAGTGCTTACTCAACGATAGGGTTTTCACCCCTCGAAGGTGATTGGTTCACTGCATCGCAGGCATTTTTGTGATAGGCTCTTGGGCCGCATCACAATTAGACACGCTGTCATGCTCTCATACTGACACTACACACACACACAGTGGCGTAGGGAAGGCCCCCCCCCCGCAGTGGGTGCCTTGCAGTGGGGCCCCCCCCCCCTGGCGTTGGATGTAAGAAAAAAAATTAACATCTATATATCTTAATTTCTGATCGGGTAGTAGCACCCCACCCCCGTCAACGATCGTCGCACATCGCGATATTTCCCCGCGGATTTTGCTCGCGGGGGGCCACGGGATTTTGCGCTACGCCACTGCACACACACGTACACACAGGTACGTACACACACACACACACACAAATATAATTCGATATGAACTAAAGAGCCGCATGAAACTGGGCAAAGAGCCGCATGCGGCTCGAGAGCCACGGGTTGGCCACCCCTGTAATAGGGAACCAAAGCAGAGGACAATAAAGGGACAGCACCAGTCCAGAGTCTTGTAATACACTAAACCTACACAATTATTTCATTGAGAATGCCCTTAAAACTTATATATAATATGAATTTATCAAAATACCAAACAATTGTTTTGTTATTTTTAAGGTCAAGTTTTGCTATTTACAAGATTTACATTTATTATTATATAATTATTTTTTTCTTGTCTTTTTGGTCATTTTATTTCTGTATGCTTGGTCAGTGTGTGCTTGCAGACATTTAGGAGGAAATCACTTAAGGTGCTTGTCTAACTTGGACAGGGTAAACAGAGCAGCCCCTGATTGTCAGTTGTCAAGTGAAGATTCCCAAGTGAAGATGTTTTTGATTGTTTGTATTTGATCAGTTATCATGGGTGCTTTATTACGAAACAACCTGCCTACATGCGCTGTAAACCAGAACAATACCAATACAACAATTTCACAAAATCAAATTCACCACAAACATAAAATGTAAGTTTACAGTGCTCAACCACATTGATCAATTGTTGCCACTAGTTTTGAATTAAAAATGCAGAGAAAAGTTTCCATTGAGAAATTAAGCTTGGATAAACATGGAATTTTGGAAGTTCACCTAAAGTCCTGATCGTGTGTTGCCAAACGGAATGTTATTTATTAATCTTTGTTCATCCTAGTTTATGGAATGTGATTAATTGTTTTTGACGTCCCTCTGACTGAATTCTGATATGCCACTGATATGCCCAGGGTGTTAAAAATAATTGATTTGCCATCTCTCTCACTGGCCATTATTGACAAGGTTCCTTGGGAATCGTGTGGGCATACAATAGAGCAATAAAATGAGTTTCGTTACACATGCCATTTTTCAGGTCCTTGCACTATTTTTGAAATGCTGTTCTTTATATTTCTGATGTCACTGTTTGACTTTAAAGTGTGATGGATACGTGTTTCTACTTTATGTAAGTGACTAGGATTGTTCGGTCCTCCAGGTTGGGGGTTGGGCGTGGGGTTAACTTCCTCATCCCGGAAAAAAAGCACTAGTTACAGAAACACTGATGAATCAAAGACTTGGTTGAGGAAGGTGCCTTAGAAATGAGGATCATGACGCTTCCCAGTCAAACCCGCAAGGAAGCTGGGAAGTTGATACACCTTCTGACACCAAAGAAATCCACCCCTGTGGGGACTTGGAATGTTCCATGTTCCAGGCTGGCAAGGCTGCTACCATTGCCAGTGTGCTACAATCTCTCTGTCCTGGGCCTGGGAGAAACAAGATGGACACAGTCGGGGGAGGTAAAGCTGCCCAGTGGGCAGTCTGTTATCTACTCTGGCCATGAAGAAGATGGAGAAAATCACACAGAGGGAGTAGCCATCATGATGACTAAGGAGACCAGAAAGGCCCTGATCGCATGGGAACCCATCAGCTCTCGCCTCATTACTGCATCCTTCAGAACCAACAACAGGAGAGTGAAAGCTCACATAATACAGTGCTATGCAACTACCAACGATGCAGTTGATGATGTCAAGGCCAGGTTCTATGACAGCTTGAACCACCTACTTGGTAGAGTAGCCAGAGACCTCATTATCCTGATGGGGACTTCAACGCCAAGATTGGAGGACAGAATGAGGGCTACGAGGAAGTGATGGGGAAACATGAAGTTTGTTGAGACCTGTTTCAACAACAACCTGTTCATTGGAGGAAGTGTATTCCCTCACAAAACCATACATAAAACAATGTGGGTGTCACCAGACCATGTTACAGAAAACCAAATCGTATCACATCTGTATCTGTAGGAAGTTCAGAAGGTCCATGGAAGATGTCAGAACCAGAAGAGGAGCAGATGCAACATCTGACCACTATCTGCTGGTAGGGTAATTTATGTTTGCAGTCTGGTTGTTGCATCGCCATGTTTCTGAACCATACAGCATCACCTGTTTCACATTGGAGTTGAAGATGCGTAGTTTGGTGTTAGTTGAGATGGTTTTGGAGCTCCAGATCTTCCTGAGGATGTTAAACATAACCCTGGCTTTGTTGATCCTGCTCTTTATGTCGGCATCTGTCCCTCCTGTGGTGTCCATCACACTTCCTAGCTATGTGAATGCCTCCACTTCCTCTAGGGGGAGCCGTGTATGAGGATGGGGGTTGCTGCTCCTTGAATGGATCTTCATCGCCTGTGTCTTTGTTGTGTTTGGTGTAAGTCCCAATTGTTCTGCTGCTTGTGTGAGTCTGTCTGTCTACTCCTGCATTTGCATATGTGTGTGAGAGAGAAGGGCAATGTCATCCGCAAAGTCGAGGTTGTCTAATTGCTCCCACATTGTCCACTGGATCCCATTTCTCTCACCTTTGGTTGTTTCCTTCATGATCCAGTCAACTGCAAGGAATGTTGAAAGTAGACAACCCTGCTTGACTCCCGTATTGACATCAAAGCTCTTTGATAACTGGCCTGCATGCATGATCTTGCATGTGGTTCCGTCATATGAGTTTTTGATGATGTTTATTATGGGGATTCCGTAGTGTTCCATTAGGCTCCATAGGAGCCAATGTCAAATGCTTTTTCGAAGTCGATGAAGTTGATGTAGAGGGATGTGTTCCATTATAATGCGAAGTGTTGCTATGTGATCCGTACACGAGCGGTCTCTCCTGAACCCGGCCTGCTGGTCCCTGAGCCTCTTGCCTTTTTTTTGTTCTGTTATGGCATAAAGCGTCTCCATTAACTTGTTTTGGTTGTATAGCATGAGCTGAAACAGGGCAGCAGGCTCACGGCTGTTTGTTGCAAAGATAAGTAGGGACCCTGACCTCACCCCCATCTCACACTTCCTCAGCCCCTCACACACTTTCCTGTGCACAATAAGACACACAAGACAGTTGTATTACCTGATGAGGTTAAATATACACCATTTGCGACAGGACAATCTCCCAGACCCCTCTTCCATGCATTCCTGTGATTAACGCTCTCCCACACACAATTCTACATATGAATGAGCGGCAGGATAGCTCAGTCTGTTTGGACTTGGCTTAGGAACCGGAAGGTTGCCGGTTCAAGTTCCCACCTGGGCACTGCTGAGGTGTCCTTGAGCAAGGCACCAGCCCCCTACACTGCTCCCTGGGCACTATATATTAAATAGCTGCCCACTGCTCCTAATACTAGGATAGATTAAATGCAGAGAAACTAATTTCACTGTATGTTTACATGTATGTGACCAATAAAGAAGAGACAATCCTTTAGGTTTAGAATACAAAGTTATCCGAACGACGAATAAAGGACACTTATGGAACATCCCTAGAGTGTTTGATGGGATCATATTCAAGAAACTGTATTCTTTCTGAAACTGTATTGTCTATGCAGACCCCTTGCATTTCTGCCACTGACCCATGACCCCAGCTATCAATGATGGGGGCCGTACAACTGGGGGAAGAAGACGGCAGCCTCCATTACATTACATTCATTTAGCAGACGCTTTTATCCAAAGCGACTTACAATAGTGTTTCAACAAAGGAAGGTAAGATCCATGTAGCCTTCACTGCGAGTAACAAGAAATGGTATAAGGAGGGTGTTCCCAATGGAACACCCACAATAACCCTGACCTGGCCTTCGCTGTGTGCCACAGTCTTTACCCCACACCAGAGAGACGCATCCTTAATAGTTTCCCCCGATTACACCACTGACTGTCTATCATCCATTCCATCACTGGTGCAGTCAGTAGCGGGCAATCCTGTCAGCAGATGGAACTTCCGGAAGACAAACTGGCAGTCATTTACTGCAGTGACAGAAAGAACATCAGTCTGTCTCCCGGACTCAGTATCACGTATGCAGCTTACTGCGAAGTGCTCATAGGGGCAGCAAAGAGAACCATCCCCTGAGGCTTCAATGCAAACTACATCACGAAAGCATGCAACCACCTTCTGCGTGACCAGCAGCAGGCTAGCTCAAGGGAAGAAGTGGATGCAACGGCAGCGGCACTACTACAAAAGTTGGATGCCACCCTTAGGGCCAGATGGACTGAGGTTGTTGGGTCAGTGGACTTCACCAGCCGTAAGGCATGGCCAACCATCAATCAGCTGCAGAAAAACAACGCCCCCCAAGTGCTCAGTGACAGCAGACGCCATTGCATCTCAGCTATTGAAAAACGTCTGCTTCACAGGTGCAGATAACAACTTCGCCCACCTTACATCGCGCAAGGTATCTTCCCTGTCTAGGGCGGCCAGTGTCAATGCTAACCTCACAACAGCTGATCTCAGTGCGGCCATCTGCAAACTCAAGCAAGGCAAGTCACAAGGCTGTGATAACATCCACATGTGAGTTTGTGATCCACAAGTGCAACAACATCTGCTTGGCTCTGCGCATTCTTCTTGTCCTGCTTTCAGAGGTCTAAGCTCCCAAAGACCTGGCACCGTGCTGCTGTCATAGCCCTGCTGAAACCGAACAAACCTGTGGAAGACCCCAAGGTTTCCAGACCCATCTCGCTGCTCTGAGTCCCATGCAAGATACTGGAGAGAATGCTTCACAGCCGCCAATCAAGCCAGTAGTGGACCCGCAGCTCCAGAGGGATCCCCACAGGCATGTGCATATGGGGAGCTTCAGCCAACTGCCGACCACATAATCACCACCTTTCTCCTGTATAGACCTCCTTCAGAGGGTGCTTCTTCAGAGTTTCTCTCCCTAAACTCTTCTTCTTGGTTGAACATTTAGTTTATTGTTTGATAATGCATACCATGGGTTTTGGTTACAGCTTGACATTATCAAGATGATAATATGAAATTGAGTTCCCTTAGAATCAATGTAATGGGTAAATTCATCACATTGGTATATTGGTATTGTTGAATGCATGATATGCCATTCAAAATGTGTTCATGATAAACAAGGTTTTCTTTTTGTATATGTTTATCTCCTTTGACTTGAGTAATGATATAGGAGGCTGATACGAATGATATGGTTAAATGATTGTGAAGCCTATTATTTTAGTATTATTTGAGTTATGTGTATATATTTTGTTTATTGTATGTTGTTTTGCTTATGTTTATTTACCCATCATTTATTCATGTTAATCATACCCCTGTATTTGTTTTAGTACATTTCATTGTGATGCAGGTTAAGTATACATCGGTTACAGCCACCCAATCATGCCATTGGGTTATCAACGAACGACTTGACCTGTCTAATGTGCCAGCCACTTGTAAGAATGTAACTTATTTTAAGTGATATTGTTGGTATCAAGGGGGGGGGGGGGAGTGGAAGAAATCACTAGAATGCCAAGCTAACTAGGTTAGTAGATGATGTCTGGTTTATATAGTATGTTTATATATGGACATGTTTCTGTGGACCCAGAGGTTCTCCAGAGGACAAAGGGACATAGAACCGACTGTTGAACTTATTGTTCTGCAGGCCATCAGGCAAAGAGGTCAACACTTAGAGCCCAACACCCCCTGAGCTCACCCTGCTGGAACAAGTATATAGTATCCATGAAAAAACACAACATGCAATGTCATGCAACATACAAGATACAATAACTTTATTTGCCATTTGTAAGTACATAGGAACACTTACTCCCCATTCCCTCCCGCAGTATACATCTTAAAAACAACATCATAAAAATAAAAATAATATATACAATAAAATAAACAAAAAAAGAGCAGCAAAGTGACTTAAATGATATGTACATGTTTTTTATTAATTTTTTACAAAAAATGTTTAAAAAACATTTAAAATGCCAGTAGTGCAGCAGCATCGTGAATACAGTGCAGTACAGTGCAGTAACTGTGATGAGTCCAGAAAGTCCAGCAAAGTATTTAAGTGTAATGTTAATGACTATGTTATGAAAGTGAAAGTGGCAGCACTCCTAGCAGTTCAGTAGGCGAGCCTGTGGAAAAACGATCCTTAAACATGGTAGTCCTTGTACGGATGCAGCGCAACCGGCGACCAGACGGTAGGGGGGAGAAGAGATGGTGCCCAGGGTGGTTGCAGTCCTTTATGATGGACATGGCCTTCTTCCGACATTTGGTCCTAAATATCTCCTCAATGCATGGAAGTGCACACCTGATAATCTTCTCTGCCGTCCTCACGACCCTCTGGCCTATACCGCTTTTTCTGAGGCACCGCAGAGCATAGAGGCGCTGGTGTGCCTTCTTCAGCATGACCTCCATGTTGCGGGTCCACGCCAGGTCATCGGAAATCTGCAGTCCCAGGAAACAGAAGCAGCTGACGACTTCCACCGGTGTCCCGTCCAGGCTGATGGTGGAGTGGGTGCCCCGGTGGCTTCTGAAGTCCACGATAAGCTCCTTGGTCTTGCTGGCATTCAGTGTGAGGCTGTTGTCCTCACACCATCGTGTCAGCCGGACTACCTCATCTCTGTACTCTGTTTCATCGCCCTCACTTATCAAGCCGATGACTGTGGTGTCGTCTGCAAACTTGATAATCCGATTATTGCTGTGTGTGGCAGTACATACATACTGTGTGTACAGCGAGTGCCCAAACAAGTCGCAGATTTGTTTGGGCCCCCGAAGGTTGTCCCCCACAAACACCCATTGAATAAGACAGACAGTGTCACAGTGTCAGACACAAGTTTTGCTTTAGTGTTCACTCTCGAGACTGGCCTCAGGTTAACTTACTTTACTTTGCTATTATATTGTACTTTCAGAATAAACTGAGTTATCTTTTTAACATTTCCTTCGTATTGTCTCCAACCATCGAACCTCTCGAAAGTGAAGAACGGCTTGAATTCTCCACGACACACTGTACCAGACTGCAGTGTTTTGTCCGCCGGCTGCACCTAGCCATTGGTAAGCTATTAACCCTTATTTATCTTATGTATTATTTATTTAGGTTGCAATGTTATAGCTGGTTAGAATTTAGTTATGAAACTCATTTAATGCTATACTGACCAAACAAAATAATTCAGCCATGTTTATCTTATCGTTTTAAACCTTCTATTCAGAATGTTTTTCCTAGTCAGCTACAGTGTAGATTTTTTTTTATAAAAACCATGTTTTTGATAGTCAAATATTTTACCTAATGAAAAGAACTGCAGACCTAGTAGACTATATACTATACCATGACTGTTGTCTTGTGATATTTAGATTGTTGCAAAAGCTATTTTCTTCATATCATCAACTGTAACTAGAGGTTTTATTTAATATATTTCGATTGCCTTTTCTGTTTATCTTCAGAGAGAAGTAGGAGAGACAAGAGGATCGAAAGAGCAGCTGGGGTGTGCCCAGTGGGTTAGTTAATTGTTGATTAAGCATTTCAACCCTAAAGTATGAATCCAAATTATTTCTTGAATGTTTTAAGTAATGATTTACTATCACTGGCGCCTCACCCCTCGGGCCTGTGGTGGTCCAAGCAGGGAGGGATTTTTTTGCATATAAAGGTGGCAACTTTGGCAATGATGAACAGATGCAGATAAGTTCCACTTGGTGGTGCAAAATCACAAACGTTGAACAGCCACTTTCAAACCAGACTCTAAGGGACAGGGATATTGTGATATTTTATGTGCAAGGGGTTACAGACAACAATAGATACAGATAACTACAGATAACAAACTTAAGAGGGAGAACCAGTTGTGTAGAGAACTCCTCTACGTCCCTCCCAGGAGAGCTAAATACTTTTTTTGCTCGGTTCGACGTGAACGGCAGCCTGCCGAAGCCAGCGCCGCCTGAGGAGACCAGCCTGCTGAACATCTCGGAGGCGGATGTGCGCTGCACCTTCATGCGGTTGAACATCCGTAAGGCGGCAGGCCCCGAAGACATCCCGGGCCGCGTTCTCAGAGCATGCGCAGACCAGTTGGCAGGAGTCTTTGCAGACATCTTTAACCTCTCCCTGTCCCATGCTGTTGTTCCCGCGGTCTTCAAGATGTCCACCATTGTGCCTGTCCCTAAACAACCCAAGGTAACATGCCTGAACGACTATAGACCTGTAGCCCTCACCTCGATTGTCAGCAAATGCTTCGAGAGGTGGGTCAAGGACTTTATTTGCTCCATGTTACCTGCCACGCTGGACCCATGGCAATTTGCATATTGTCAAAACAGATCCACGGACAACGCAATTGGCCATGGCCCTCCACACTGCCCTTTCCCACCTGGAGGGAAAGAACTGTTATGTGCGGATGCTGTTTGTGGACTTCAGCTCAGCATTCAACACGATAGTTCCTGCCAAGCTGGACACCAAGCTTAGAGGTCTAGGCGTGCCCCCATCTACGTGCAGCTGGATACTGGACCTCCTGTCGGACCACCGCCAGGTGGTGAGGATGGGCAGCACCACCTCAGAGCCACTGACCCTCAACACGGGAGCCCCCCAGGGATGCCTGCTGAGCCCTCTCCTCTACTCCCTCTACACCCACGACTGCATGGCTATGCACAGCTCCAACGTCAACATCAAGTTTGCTGACGACACGACAGTGATGGGCCTGATCGCCGCCGCCGACGAGACAGGTGCTTGGCCAAGACCAAACAACACATCATAAAAGACAATGCCCACCCCAGCCACGAACTGTATTCACTGTTACCGTCAGGCAGGTGATACCGCAGTATCAAGTGCCGCACAAACAGACTTAGAGACAGCTTCCATGGTCAGGCCATCAGGCTGCTGAACAATGGTGTATAGCATATAACAATGTATATTTTATTACATTGATTTATATATATATATATATATATTGCTCTTTTTCTCTGCTAATATATTGCATTTTATATATGCACTTTTAGATTTTTATATATTTAACTTTTTATATATTTTTACTTGTTTTTTATTCTATTCTTTTTTTTTAAAAATAATTGTTGTCTGTCGTCAGCGAATTTCACCCATTGCTTATACTTGTATAACTTTGATGTGACAATAAACTTGACTTGATATTGGAGATAAACGACAGGGTATTGCCAGTTTAACGTTTGCAGTTGACAGGGTCATCCGATATGAAATATTTGTATCTAAGGCCTTTAAAAAAAGAGTTGTTATTCATTTGGATTGAATTGTTGAACCTAAATCAAGATAAAAAAATACACATTACACTATGCACATTTATAAAGCGATGATATAACAATATACGATTAAAGACCAGGTGTTTTTGTCACTGCTGTACATTTACAGAAGACAGGAGCCGACTGATTGATAAATAAGTTATATTGCTCTTTATTCTTTATTTAAGTTAGGAAGACAGTTGCTGACCATATCAAAGAAAATTCAAGTGAAAGTTGCCTGAAATGCAACTATTACAAAGTAACAAAACATCAGGTTAACAAAAATGTCACTGCATTCAAATTATTTGTTACATCCATAATATTGTTCCAAACCGCTAATCAGCTTTGCTTCACAAAGCTTTCGCCCTCTGGCTCTTTAACTAGCAATAGGATATCACAAGCTCTTCCTTGAAAAAACTGTATAAAAAAGTTTCTGGTTTCATATCACCATCTAAGAAAAGAGAAGTGAGTGGCACGTTAATACAAATCACTACATATGTACAACATTTACAAGTCATGAAATTAGTCAGGTGCAGACACGTTAAGCAATAGAAACATTTTGTTGAAACGTGTCTTTCAAAGGCACAGACAGAAGAAAGGGCGAACCATGCAAAATAAAACAAACTGCTTTTTTGTGCAAGTAAGCAAAACAATACAGCAGATTGTAATTTTCCCTTTCTTTCTTTTTTTACAATGCCATCTAATACTAATAATATCTCTATACAATACTGTTTGCTTTTACTTAAGCAGAAATCAACAAAATGCCCCCAGAAGGTGAAATATCAAGCAATTCATACATTCATGATATTTACCGTATTGTGAGAATACACAGTACACACTACTATATCCTTCCAGTGTATCCTGCAGTAGTGTTGGTAATTCCAGTCTTTTGCCCCAAATTAATATCCAATACAAACATTTATCCTGATAGTACCATATATTCATAATAACATTAAATCAGGAATGTTTTTTAAATTTTATGAAGTGACAGGTTATCAATTGCTTGACCAACGTTACACTGGCTACTGAGACACCTCAATATCATGAGGACTAAATAACTGAAATCTGTGGAAATGAAGACTATTAACTCCATTACATTCATGTTAAAACACCGCCTGCACACGTGTTTTGTGAATTGCTTGCTTTACAGCGTACAATATGCCCGCCTCTACCCCTCCAACGATGCAAAGACATCCTCGCTCCTATAAAGTGTTCATGTACTTGTTAACCCACACTAAGTAAGCCACTTCTTAGCTTAAACTCAATTCACCCTTTCAGTTGATTGACAGCGCAAGAGCCGATAGAAGCTTCTGGGAAACATTTTCTCAAAAAGCCAGGAAAAGAAAATGAAAAGGAAAGACTTTAAGACACTAATCTATACCTCCACCCTGTTTTTTTCTTGTGCATTTCTCTGAACTCTCCCCATCTCCTTGGCTTTATCTCCTTTCTCCGTATGTTTTCATCCCCTTCTATAATTCACATACCTTTCGGCATCCTTGATCAACGTACCTAGTCCGTCCTTCGATGGTCACCTGAAGGTCACATGTGGGAGGTCAACTACGGGGTCACGCTACCTCCAAACTCTTTTGATTGGCTATCTCAAAGTGTCAATCTTTCTTTTGTCCATCACATAACGCCTTCTGTGTTCCTCATGTTACATGTATGTTTTTGCAGTTTTCATATCAGCCGTCATGTTATGAGATAAGGATATTTCACAGAAAAAATATGGTCCAGTGTTGAGTTATGAAATCAAAGCTATAGGTTAATGCCAACTGCAGTGAAAGATGTTGACAGGAGACAATATAAACAGCAGGTGTATGTATCTATGAGTCACAGTATTAAGACAGTTAGTCAGCGTGTGGAACCGACCCGCTCCTATTCGCTAAGAGGAGGAATCCCCCTTGTCAATACCTGTTCTGAAATATAAAACAATCAGAAATGTTCTTTTCTTCCTGCTTCAACAGCAGAGGGCGACACGTGTCTTTTTCAATCTTCTCTTTTCTACAGTTCGCTGGGAAAAGTCCAGTTCCTCATTATCCCCATTGGAGTCATTCCCCAGAGATTGTGGTGTCCGTTCATTCTACAACTGGGTCCTCCGCCCAGGCCACGGACTGCTATTTCTTGATCTCCAAGATAGAGGGATTGTGGTCCAGGATGGACAGAATGATCTTGTCCATGTACTGCCTCAGACAGAAGTTGATGTCCTCCTGCTCTTTTATGGCCTTTATGAGCTGGGGGTTGCATGGCAGGGAAAAAGCAGAGCAGGTTCATTCAGTATCTCACATTCAGGTGTTCATTGTACCTTAAAATAACATTAGGGTTCAGCAGTAGCATATGCTAGCTATGGTTGTCATTCCCTAGTAAGGGTGATTCCAGTAGATAGCTTCCATAGTAAACATTCTGGTATCACCATGATAGAGCTAGACGATTATGCGAGTAATCTATCTCATAGTACTAGTAAGTGCTATAAGCTAATGTCTTTGCAATGACCTCCATGGAAATTTGAATACATTTCTAGTGCAATGGCCTGCTGAAACATGACCTAGAACACAGTCTCAAGAGGATGCACACACACACACACAATGAACAGCAGCTTGTGTCTGGTGTTACCTGGTCTCTGGATGCATTGTCGATCTCAGCAGCGAGAGACTGGGCCTTGTTGCTCTGTGTGGCAAACAGATTCTTGGCCTCAAAGAGACTCAGGCTAAGAAGCTGTCCATTCAACTCCTCACTCTGCTCCCGCAACTTCAGGGTCTCCTGTAGTGGGTGGGGGGGAGAGAGAGAGAGAGAGAGAGAGAGAGAGAGAGAGAGAGAGAGAGAGAGAGAGAGAGAGAGAGAGAGAGAGAGAGAGAGAGAGAGAGAGAGAGAGAGAGAGAGAGAGAGAGAGAGAGAGAGAGAGAGAGAGAGAGAGAGAGAGAGAGAGAGAGAGAGAGAGAGAGAGAGAGAGAGAGAGAGAGAGAGAGAGAGAGAGAGAGAGAGAGAGAGAGAGAGAGAGAGAGAGAGAGAGAGAATAATGTTAGAAATTAAAAAGTGATTAATATTTATCTCTAGGCTATGAGTCTTCTTTTCAGTTCACTGGTAAGCTCCACACAGGTTCAAATAGAAAAACCCTGCCTGAAATGAAACTACCCAAGCCACAGTCGCGCACAAACACAGACACACACACAGACACACAGGTGTAGGGACCTCAGCAACAGACAAACAACCTACAGGATGGAACAGGGGGTTACGTGGTGTTACAGCACAGCTCTGTTAACCTGCCCACATCTCCACTCCATCGCTCACACTTCAATTGCCAATATCACCCTTTGTCCCGTTCATATTAGTTGTTAATCTTCAGTACATAGGTCACAGAAAACAGTTTTTACTTTTACCATCGGGCCAGTGAGGAGCCATGCCCTGGCCAAAGTCAGATTCTTGAATTCAGGGTTGAGAAAGCCCTGGGACACACACACACACACACACACACACTTAATCCATGTGCTGGCATTTGATGCTAAGTTGCCTGGGCTGACCGAACCAAAAACAACACATTTACAAACTAAACCTGAAATTTAAGAGGCTACAGATAAGAGACAGGAGTCAGCATAGTATATATCAAATATATATAAAGAATAGATGAGAGGCAGAGAGAATGAAATTAAGAGCGAGAGCGAGAGCGAGAGCGAGAGAGAGAGAGAGAGAGAGAGAGAGAGAGACTGAAATAGAAGAGAGAGAGAATGGCTGGAAACAGAGTGATAACTCCACATTGTCTCACAGAATGTGACAGAAGAATCAGCCCTGTTCCCCGACTCTCTGTGCTTGGCTGGACATGCCTGCAGCAGCCGAGCACAGAAATACGGAGCCCATCATCTTAACCCAGAGAAAGATTGTGCTGATTCAGAGAGCAGAGTTGGCACCACAGCACTCAGTACTTGGCTGCACAAACACATAAAAGTCAGCCTGAGTGACTACGCTATTCGCTAAGTTCTTTCATTTTACCTTTATAGATGTTACATTTTACATCTCTACCTATAACAAAAGCATACATCGTTGGAAAATATCATGGGTGACGTAAAACTTTGACAAACCACCAGCATGATTGCAAATTAAGCGTATCCCAGTGTAACATAACAACTTCAAAAAAGACTGGAACGCTACAGGAGAGCTGCTAGCTACAGCACGCAGGGTGTTGTAGGTACACGGCGGGTGTGCTAGTGGAAAGGTTTGACGGCGACGACGCCCCCCCAGAGGACAAGAGGCTTCGAGGACATCTTATCAAAACACTCAACTCAAATCTGGCCCATCTGTGGTGTTTACTCTGCGCCCGGTTACAGTTAGTGCACTTACGGGACTGAACAATGACATTAAAGCAATAACGCCGACCTCCAAAGAACCAAGAGACAAATGTCACGCGGCCTCGGAATTTGAAACAGAGAAGCGCCGGGCTATTCAGCGTGTATTCTTCCACACAACTGCCGTTGAATAGAGACTGAATAAAAAGACAGTGAACCAATGCAAAGACATGATGGAACCAAGCAAAGGTACCTCCTATTCATAGACAGATACACAGAGAGAAAGGCAGACACACACACACACACACACACACACACACACACACACACACACACACACACACACACACACACACACACACACACACACACACACACACACACACACACACACACACACACACACACACACACACACACACACACACACATTGGGTCTAACAGTGCTTAAGCCTTATTCTTGAGCATGGCTGCCTGTGAACTGTACTTTAATCGGCCTCTTTGCCGATTTGGCCTATTTCTTGGAAAACCCTTTCAGGGGAGTTGGGGCAGGACGGTCAACAAGACATTTAAGAAACAAGCGACTTTCAGGTCAAATGAACATAGTTGCGTGATTAATTTTGACCCCCAGACATATGTCTTCTTTATTTTTAGTTTAAAGAGTCACTGAAACAGACCAGCGGGATATATGACCTCACACGTATTATATAGCATACCGGCTGTATCTGGTTTTGGCACGGGTGTTAGCTTCCAGTGTAAAAAGAGACAGTGTTTCTCATGGCCCCTCATTACCTGCTTGAGCCTCTTGACCTCGTGCTCCAGCTCCACCTCCCTGGACCTGCTGGTGAAGTCGGCTAGGCCGGAGGTGGAGCCGCGGCCCCCAGGCCTTTCCGTCTCCAGCCGGTACAGCTGGAGGTGCTCCAGCTCCCTCCGCAGGTCCTCGATCAGCTGCTCGCACGCACGCACGCACGCACGCACGCGCACACACACACACACACACACACACACACACACACACACACACACACACACACACACACACACACACACACACACACACACACACACACACACACACACACACACACACACACACACACACACACACACACACACACACACACACACACACAGAGACAGAGTGGGGGGAGCCAGTGACAACCAGGTTGCAGACCAGGTGATGTTACATGCTTTCTGTTGCAGTGTTTATGTACAGATGCATATGTTTTACATTTCATGTTTATTCCCGTTTTGTGTTTCAACTTATAGTATAAGTTAGTATAACCTATTGTTTTCATGGGTGATTTTGCACAACAAAAAGTAAGTAAATAAGTAAATAAGTAAATAAGACCAACAATTAGTTAGATATGAAAAGTAATAGTAATAGACCGCAACATAGATGAAGATGAACAACATGGATGCTGATGAACTGTGGTGCTACCTCCTGCATGGCCTCCTTCTCCTTCTGGAACTGGTGCCTGTTCTGTCTCAGCTTATCCATCATCTTCCTGTACAGGTCCATCTCATCCTTCAGACGCAGGCTAGTATCCTCCAGCTTGTCTGTCATCCGCTGTTTCTCCTGAGTGGACACACACACACACACACACAAAATGCCATAGTTTACATTGTTACATTGTCTTACATAGTCATCTAGTGTGTGACATCTTCAGATAATAAGCCCTTGTGTTGACATATGTAAGTGTGGTAATAAAGAGAAGTAGAGCTGCAGGGGGGGGAGAGAGAGAGAGAAAGAGAGAGAGAGAGAGAGAGAGAGAGAGAGAGAGAGAGAGAGAGAGAGAGAGAGAGAGAGAGAGAGAGAGAGAGAGAGAGAGAGAGAGAGAGAGAGAGAGAGAGAGAGAGAGAGAGAGAGAGAGAGAGAGAACAGCGTGGAGTAATGTGTATGTAGCAACTGAGACGCTTCCAAAGTCGTACAAATATATTGCAAATATGAGGATACGGAAAAGAGAGGAACAAAAGACGAGAAAGAGAGAGGAAGACAGAAAGAGATACGAAGAAATATGCAAAACAAACGAAAGAGAAAGACAATGAAGGATAGATGACCTCATCCAGCTTCTCTGTCTGGCTCTTGAGGCGACACATGCCACTAGACATCTGGTTGTTGTCCTCCTCCAGCTGCTGGACGCTGTGGAGAGAAGCATAGCTCCATGTCGTTAACTGTTAGGAGTAGTGTTTACAGCTGCAAGATGGGCTTTCACTTGGAGCTAAACCCTAGTAATACAAGAAGATAGTGTGTGTGTGTGTGTGTGTCTCTCGTTGAGAGTGTGCCATTTGTTGGTTTCGAGGAGTGTGTTAAAGTGTCTTTATGTAGAAATGTTTGCATATGAGGCTGTGGGTGTATGACTTAGATCCGGATCCGGATCCAGGGGACTTTTTGGTGCGGCGGAGGTATGCACTCTACTGGGGTACCTCTAGTTTGTATTGGATGTGAGTGAGTGTGTGAGTGTCCGCATATGTGCCTGTGTGTGTGTCCCACTCACCGGTTGTTCAGCAGCTCTATGTGCGTGTTCTTGTCCCGCTCCATCTTGCTGAAGGCCTCGCGGTTGCGCCTCACCTCCTCCTGCATGCTGTGGTCCGCCCGTGCCTCCTGGTCCTTCAGCTGCTCCTCCAGTTCATGCACCCTGACACCACACAACACCAGGAGAGCCCAGAGGTTGGAACCGAGTACCACCGTGTTCCACGCGGGTGTCCGTGTTTGCTTTCGGTACATTAGTGGTAACGCCATTTGAACATAATTCATCATGTACTATGTGACTATCGGCCGCCATACGAGATGCGCCAATACCTCTACTACTCAAGAGTTTATTCCCATAGCCGATTAATTTACTCACAGATCCACATTCAAATATAATTTGGATCATACTCTCCAACCCTTAAGGAGGAAACTCCGAGGAACCCCAATGATGAAAGAACAAAACCTCTAGTGGTGACACAATCGGCTTGTGCACACGCTACACATGTTTAGTCTGAATCATGGCCAGCCGACGGGGTTGTAACACTGGAAGCCTCTCGCTACAGAAATATAGATATAGCCCATATAGGGCTGATGATTAGGCTGCCTTGCAATTTCCTGTTAATTCCCCCCCCCCCCCACCAAGTTTCAGTTCCTATCAGTGGTTAGTTCTTCATTCCAAAGTGGCCCATGGAGAATCTCCTACAGACAGACAGACATAATGCGGAACAGTTCTCTTCCTGTACCGGTGTACTAGCTGTGTGTTCTCCTGCTTGAGTTTGGACTTGAGTTCGCTGCTGATCAGAGCGTCATTCTCCAGCTCTGCCACCTTCTTCTCAAGGAAGCCCACCTGGAGGAAGGACACACAGAGAGAGAGAGACAGACAGACAGACAGACAGACAGATAGACAAACAGAGAGAGTCAACACAGACAGATAGATAGACAAACAGGCACGTTCACTGTAAATGTTCCAAGACATTTGTGTGTCCAAAACACTGAAGAATTTGCACTGTCAACATGCAACCAATCCAGCTTCTGATGAGTTCTATGCTTTCACACTAATACGCCACAATACACATTTTCAATGAAAGAGAAGGCTGCAGTATATAACACAAGTTACAATGTTCAGAGAGAGTGGTTGACGGTATACTTTATTTAGCATCTGAAATGTCATACAGGCTGTTCATCATTTAGGCTACTAAACTATATGCTATATCTAGTCAGGAGAAAACACACTTACCTTCTCACTAATGTCGACGTCACAAGAGTCAATGCTATCTCTGAACAGGTCCTCTGTGCTGCCGTGACTGCTGCTCAAGTTGCTGTGGTGGAGCAGCTGCCTGCTCAACCCACACACACACACACACACACACACACACACACACACACACACACACACACACACACACACACACACACACACACACACACACACACACACACACACACACACACACACACACACACACACACACACACACACACACACACACACACACACACACACACACACACACACACACACACACACACACACACACACACAGGATCAGTAAGGAGAACAGCAGCAGTGGGAATAAACAGAGGTGAGAAAAGCAGATGGTGTGTGTGTTGTGTGTGTGTGTGTGTGTGTGTGTGTGTGTGTGTGTGTGTGTGTGTGTGTGTGTGTGTGTGTGTGTGTGTGTGTGTGTGTGTGGTGTTTTCTGAGCTGCTGGGAGGCACCTGCATGCCAGGGAAAGATGGCACATAACAGGAAGTGTTGCTTCCAGAATAAACCACATAGACACATGATGTGTACTGCTAGTGTGTACACACACACACACACACACACCTGGAAGCAAGGAACATGGAAGCAACACAGAGGACCTTCAAACACACACACACACACACACACACACACACACACACACACACACACACACACACACACACACACACACACACACACACACACACACACACACACACACACACACACACACACACACACACACACACACACACACACACCACATTCGTACAGCCTCGTGCTCTGTCTGACAAATGAAATGTCTTAACAGCCTCCAGTCCTTTATGAAGATGAATGATTAGCAGAGAGACGAAGGCAGGGCAGAGGGAGGCATTGTGAGGCAAGGAGAGGATGGGGAGGTGGAAGAAGAAGAGGGAAGCTAAGCTATCTGATGAAAGACACCAGCCGAGTTCTCCTCCTACTGAGAGGAGACAAGGAGGGCTAGAGATGGAGACAAGACAGGAAGAGATGGGAGCAGACAGCACAACAGGCAGGGCTGGGCATGGCATGGCCCACTAAACCTAAAGCGAACTGAGCAGACCTGGGCACACCTTGGTGGAGGACAACAGAGGAGAGGTCCTCCCCCACAGAACACACACATCCGCACCTGTAGCTACACCGACCCCCATAACTCAGAGGGAAAGAGAAGTAGGACACAGCCTCATGATGGATTACATCACGGGCAATCCACCCTCTACAGCCAACATGGAGGCTCTCTTTTACATCGTACAACGGGGTCTCAACCAGGAGTATTTGTTGGTCCTATGGTGTATACCATATTATTTTAACAGTACAACAGTGTCTTACCCAGAAGTACTCTTGAAGCCACAAAACAACTCAATTGATTTGCTGACTAGAAAAGGCAGCTAAATACATCAACAGTTAAGCCCAATAACAATTACTGATTAACTGGAGGTTCGGCCAGAGCACTGCTGACAGTTCCGTACAATTGCTGTGTGTATTTGCAGCGTGTGCATATTTGCATTGAACAATACAAAATACACGTTTTGCACACACACACACACACACACACACACACACACACACACACACACACACACACACACACACACACACACACACACACACACACACACACACACACACACACACACACACACACACACACACACACACACACACACACACACACACACACACACACACACAATTAACATACCTTCCAAAATAATTGCTGGAGATTTTCCGATTGGGGCTATAAATGCACAAAAAAAAAGAAGAAGTCATAATTATCATAATATAAGTAAATGACAGAATAATAAGTGAAATACCCTGGTTATGTTTAGCTGCAGCAGAAGTCTGGTACTACTAAGTCATAATCCTCACCTTCCTCAAGCTCTTTTTCTCTGTACTTTTCCAACCATTTATATTCATCCTAACCCTCGACGCCCGGAGGTAGTCGGTCAAGGTCAAGGTCATGCTACAGATTCTCTCTACACAGAAGAGGTGTCAGATCAGGCTCGGATGCCCATGCAGGACATTGCTCTTTTGGAAAGGATATCCACATAAGCTACAGTCTAAAATGTGGATACAATAGGGGTTCCTATGTACGCTTTTCATACGATTTATGCCCGAAATGTAATAAATGGCGATTGGTTTTCAGACAACCACATGATAAACTGATAGTTTGCTTCATTCACCTTCAGAAGAAATCTGTTTTGCCTGAGCCCAGAGTCAATACACTGCTAGGTGTGCTTTGTCAGCAGGCTACAAATCGACTGAATTGAAGACATTTTAATCAAACCTGCACCATATTCATTTTCATTCATCACAAATACAAATTTATTTGAACACACAGCTCACAGGCCACGAGGCACACCGACTACTAACTTTACTGTCTATATTTTTAAATGGACGAGATCATTGTGCTGCAATATAAAGCAATGTCAGGTGTATTTCTTTAAGTATCCAATTTTGGAAAATGGCTCTGACACTGGCAAAAGCCGGAGTGTCAACCTATTATTATATACTCAAATTGAGATGTTAGATAACGTGTATTTTGGATGTATTATCCAACATCTCAAACTAAAACGGTGGCCTACATGTATGTCTCCATCACACACATTGTGTGTGTGTGTGTATAGTTTGGTTGTTGGCGTTGTGTGTATGGTTTGGCACCTGTTGGATTTGAGGTTCTTCAGCCGGGCTTCCAGGTCGTTGAGCAGGTTGACTTTCTTGCAGCACTGTGAGCAGTAGACGTCCATCTGTTCCCCCGCACACGGTTGACGCACCTTGCGAGGAGTTTGGCCAGCACTGTGCCGGCACACGCACATGCACACACACACACACACAAATTAAACACACTGTCACTGACAGTAACACAAAGCATGAGGACAAATAAAACATGAATTCGCCTATTAAGATGAATTGCTAAAGTTGTATTGGAAACTCTATATACTGTGTGTGTGTGTATGTGTGTGTGTGTGTGTGTGTGTGTGTGTGTGTGTGTGTGTGTGTGTGTGTGTGTGTGTGTGTGTGTGTGTGTGTGTGTGTGTGTGTGTGTGTGTGTGTGTGTGTGTGTGTGTGTGTGTGTGTGTGTGTGCATTTAATACAGTGCAGTTGGTGTTAAGCAAAAGCATTTTCCCTAAGGGTAAACTGAAGCAGTGAACCCTCCAGTGAGACAACAGCACACAAGGTTTCAATCCCCCCCCCCCAGCGTGTGAGTGTTACACTCATCAGATCCTGCTGTTTATCCTGACTCTTCGTTATGAGAGGCGTCAGGCATTGGGGGGGGGGGGGGGGGGGTTCCATTCATATTCATCAGAGAGCCTAGGTTTAAGAGAATGAGCTCTCTCCTTGTCTAATAGAAAGGGCCTGTCTGCCCTGCATACCAATGACGTTGGTATGCAGGGCAAAAAAAACCCCCAAAAAAACTCAGGGAAAAAAACTCTTTCTCTTGCCTCGGGTGGGTGCTCCTTTAACTGGAGGTCCCCTATTCCTCGCTTTCATGCCAACGGCGTGTTTCAGACTCACAAGTCCTGGGAGTTTAATATATGTTGAAGGCGTAGCTTAATGGTTTTAAAGAGCGTTTGGACGACGAGAAGGTCAGAGTGGGTGTGCGGATGCTGTCTTTAGAGCACTAATACCATCATGCCCTTCTCTCTATTCTTGTTACCACTCTCTCTCATTGTACAACTCATTCCTCTCTTCGCCTGTTTGTGGATGTGTTTCTTCACTTCACTGCACTTCTGGTGGCCAGTCCACACATCAACATCAATACAGTTTAAATGTTTGGCAGTGAGCATGTTATCGAGCTGCTGAGTGAGTGAGTGATCAAGTGTCTCTCTCTCTCTCCCCCCACCTTGACGGGACAGAGGATCCCAGGTCGGAGTAGATTTGGGTGCGGCTCTCGTCGTCAGCGCTGGGGCTGCTGGGAGTGTAATCTGGCTCCTCTCCCTCCCCGTAGTCCTCAAACTGGTCCTCGTTCAGAGAGGCAGAGGACCGCGTCGACAGGTCAGAGGTAACCGAAGTGCTTGTGTTACCGCGCCTGAACAAAACCCCAAACACACCGAAGCAATCGGTATTAAAAAGAGTTTCCCGTTACAGCAGTGCTTCATTTCACTTGATACAGGTAATAATAATAATAATAATAATAATAATAATAATAATAATAATAATAATAATAATGCATTTTCTGTGTTACAAAGAGTGCTACAAAGTTAAAAACATTGCAAACAAACAAATAATAAAATAACAAAAAATAGAGAGCACAAACTAATAAAGGTTCATTTGGAACCCCAAGTATTTGCAAGAAGCAAGTCATTAAAGTAATTCTGACAAGATAAACAAAGAAGCACAGAGGCTGAGCCTGGGACAGAGATATGTATTATTATGTATGAATTAATATGTATATGTATTATCACTTAATTACCACAATATCAATTAGTCTATTTGTTTATATATATTTATGTTTAAAAAAAAGAATTCCTTCATGTTCGTATTCATCAGTTTTTTTCGAGGTACGATTATCAAGAGAGAGTCACGTCAGAAGCACACAGTCCCAGCACTGAGCTGCTGTCTCACTTGTGTGTTGGGATGAACAGTTCTCCCATGGCGTCTTCCTTGTCCCCCGGTCTGGCAGGCCCGTCGGAGGTGTCTGACCCCTGGGTACTCCCCACCGCGCTGTCCCTGTCCGACTCCCTCTCCTCCTCTGGTTCCTCCTCGTCCCGGGAGCACAGCTGACCCTCGGCGGGGGTCTCTGCACTGGCCCGCGTGCACATGATGATGGGATGATGCGGTCGCGACTCCTCACCACACTGCCCAGGAGAAAGGAGAGAGAGAGGGAGAAGGTAAGGAGGAATACAGATGAGCAGGAATATCTTCGCATACTCTGCACAGACATCAAACAATACAATAACAATTCACATTGGTGAATGAGAAATAAATGCAAATAAAGGAGGGGTTGTGGTCTAAGAGATACACAAGGTCTTATTTAATGCCTCTTTCTACAAAGCCGCAAAATAAATGGCTTTCTGTGTACCATAAAGACAGAAGGAGTCTGCTACAAGTTCATGTGTACCATAAAGACAAAAGGAGACTGCTACAAGTTCATGTGTATCATAAAGACAGAAGGAGACTGATACAAGTTCATGTGTACCATAAAGACAAAAGGAGACTGCTACAAGTTCATGTTTACCATAAAGACAGAAAGGCACTGCTACAAGTTCATGTGTACCATAAAGACAAAAGGAGACTGCTACAAGTTCATGTTTACCATAAAGACAGAAAGGCACTGCTACAAGTTCATGTGTATCATAAAGACAGAAAGAGACTGATACAAGTTCATGTGTACCATAAAGACAAAAGGAGACTGCTACAAGTTCATGTGTATCATAAAGACAGAAAGAGACTGATACAAGTTCATGTGTACCATAAAGACAAAAGGAGACTGCTACTAGTTCATGTGTACCATAAAGACAGAAGGAGACTACTACAAGTTCATGTGTACCATAAAGACAGAAAGAGACTGCTACAAGTTCATGTGTACCATTACATTTATTTAAACACTTTATTACCATAAAGACAGCAGACTGCTACACGTTTATGTGTACCATAAAGACAGAAAGAGACATAGGGTATAAAGTCTGTATATTTTTCACAGCACACAAAACACAATATGTTCCACCACCTGTACTATATTTGTATTGTAGATGCATATGGGACACACAGGGGCGGCCCCAGGGTGGGGCAGAACTGCCTGTGTACAGTAGCTGTGTGTTCTCCTCCAGTCGTGCCTATTTGGCCGGGCCCTGCCCCTCTGCTGTGTTTACACAGGAGCCTGTCTACGTATGCGCCAAGCATTATTTGCATTGGCTGCACTGACGCTGGCCATATCTCCCGGCTGATGACCTCACCAGTAGTGTCCAGGTAGAACGTTTTCATGCAACACAAAAACCTTTCCTCACATTGACATTCAACATGGTCATGTGTGTATTCCATCGCGGTGTCTGCTGTCGTCATTCCTGAAGCCTCTTCGACTTCTTTGTCTTAGTGAAGTCTATAAGTCTTCTGGATGGTATGCTGTTTGCATATAGGTTACATGTAGCCGTGGACCAAGAGACATTCACATGTGTAGAATTGTGTCAATGTATGTGTGCGTGCGTGCAGGACATAGAGAGCGTGCAACAAGGAGAGTTTCCTGCTTCAAAGTTAACACACACACTCACAGGCATAAACCCACACACAAATAAAAAAACACACACCTATCTATCTATATTCTATCAAATGTAGTGCATAGTGTATTCAGTGTAGATGTACATAGTGTATAATATATTAATAGTGTAAATGTACATAGTGTACATATAATTATGTATTGTACTACTACTATAACAAAAGGCTGTCGTGTTGAAAGACCAATATTGACATGTGGTGTGTTATGTGCCAACTACTGAGGAAGGCTGTGGAAACAACAATATAGAGAAACAATACAATACAAGGTAATGTCTTCATTTGTCTGGTAACTTCCCGTAAACAGGAATTACCATTTGAATATTACACTCATGGTGGCGTCTGTTTGGCTGAGAGACAGGGAAACAGACAGGTGGGGGGAGAGAGAGAGAGAGAGAGAGAGAGAGAGAGAGAGAGAGAGAGAGAGAGAGAGAGAGAGAGAGAGAGAGAGAGAGAGAGAGAGAGAGAGAGAGAGAGAGAGAGAGAGAGAGAGAGAGAGAGAGAGAGAGAGAGAGAGAGAGAGAGAGAGAGAGAGAGAGAGAGAGAGAGAGAGATACAGACAGCTAGACAGAAAAAGCTTTGTTACAGGTTCCTTCTTTCTAACTCTCGCTAACTCTCATGAAATGTGCCCCCAAAACACAGAGTAGTTGTTGTAGAGGCACAGAAGCTATTCTTAGAAATCAAAATGAACGTATCAATGTCTCCTCATTAGCATTTTTAAAGGAGACATCTGCTCAGTCTGTGTGGAGAGATAGCATTATTATGCTGATTCAGGACGTTTCCAAAGAGTCCACACATGCACACAACATTGAAAGTTTAAAAACCTTTCTTTCTATTCTTTCTATCTTTTTTTTTTTTACCGCATCTCCCGCACACACACACAGCAATGTAAACTCAACTCTTCATTATTTTGCTGTTACCCTTCGATCTGGGGACTGTCCCACACCCCCAAACATATTTAATCACCTTGAACAACAACATTCTACAGGCCACCATTACATACTGGACTCTGCCTCAGTCTCTGCCTCAGCGAGGGGCAGAGGGTCAATACACTTTTACTGCTGAGCAAATCATTAACCTGCCAGCATGCTGCGGGGCAGGGCATTATGTGGACGGATGTGGATTTGGAGGCTCGATCGATTCACGTCTAACAGGAGAGGGAAGAGGGGCATGGTTCTCGCCGTGACTTGGCAGAAGAGCGGCACCACCGCAGAGGCCCTACGAGTCCTCTCATCAATATCAAATATATAACATAAATAAGGCATTAGACTCTGTGAGAGGAGCGGCCAATCAGGCATGCCTACTGAACGGGCATTCGGTGTGGAGGTTTTGATCAGAGACAGGGAGCAGGAGAGGAGAAACAAGATACAAGATGCTTTATTGGCTGTTTGTAACAAGTACAATGGAATGCTTACTCCCCATTCCCTCCAGTATGATTTTTTTTAAAACAATACTATAAATAAATACTATATAAAATAAAAATGAACATAAAAAGAACAATATAGTGGAGCATTATATTTTCATGTTCTGATGTGTCTACAGATTGAATAGCTCTTCTCCGCAGAGGATGTTTTCCTGCTCACTACCACAAACCTCCTCCCTGTTTTTTGTAAGACTCAAATAAAAAGTCAGCTTTAATTATCTTTATCTCACTCTGCCACGCTTTATCTTTGACCTAGGGCTGAATCAAGACTCTATCCAGAGGGTCCACAAATGCATTGCTGTGTGTGTGTGTGTGTGTGTGTGTGTGTGTGTGTGTGTGTGTGTGTGTGTGTGTGTGTGTGTGTGTGTGCGAATGTACTGTATTTTTTTAACTTCACACCACTTGAAAAATAATTTCTTATGACACAGCAGATACTCCTCCGAAACAAAACACGCACGCACACACACACACACACAACTGCCAATGAACTAATGACTCATCGTTACTTTGGGAGGCAAGAGTGTGGGTAGAAGAGCTAAGAAAACACAAGACACACACATCCACCCACTGAAACTGCCCTCTGAGAACGAGTCGTAAGCCTCCACGCTCCTCCCTCGTCATTCAGCTTCAAGGAACACACAGACACACAGTGGGACCCTTTCAGCGCAGGGTTCTGCGCGCGCGCGCACACACACACACACACACACACACACACACACACACACACACACACACACACACACACACACACACACACACACACACACACACACACACACACACACACACACACACACACACACACACACACACACACACACACACAAAAACTATTACTACACTACTATAAAAAATATTGCACTCTTACACACAGTAAGGCTGACACAGAAAGACACATACACAAGTAAAAATATTTTACGCACACACACAAACACACGTTTGCATCCACCTGAGACCCAGGGGGAGGGGGGGGGGGGGGGGTGCTTGGGTTACCAGGAAGGTTGTCCTCCTGGAACAGAGGACAATGTAGGGAGGAGAAGTGCACTGGAGCCACTGGGAAAACACGGTGGAGGAACACACACCACCGGCACAGGCGCACACACACACACACACACACACACACACACACACACACACACACACACACACACACACACACACACACACACACACACACACACACACACACACACACACACACACACACACACACACACACACACACACACACACACACACACACACACACACACAGCGTTCAGCCAGCCTGTCACAGTTAGTAAAACGTTGGCCAGTGATACGTTCAAAACAGAAGACCAGAATCCTGAGGGACAGCCAGTCCCAACTGTTGCTGTTGTCAAGGAACATGACATGTGCATGGGAGCACCAGATACATACAGACCTTATATGTGTGTTTGTTACTTTGTCATTGTGTGTGATTCTGTATTCTCTTTCTTCGTGAGAACACATACTACAGACAAACTAATAAAACAAGTACTCAAACCTTTACCTTGTGTGTGCATGCCTGCCTGCGTGCATGTGCATACTAGATGTTTTGGGGACAGTGTAAATTATACTATTTGGAAAACCGAACAGACACAATGCGTGTGCAGTCCTTTAGAAATAATCTGCAAATACAATTGTGATACAATCTTACAAAAGACAAAAAAAATAAAACAAGATTTGTGTGTGCGTATGAGAAGGCAAATGAGAGCAGGGGAGAAAGAAAACATGTGCATGTGTGAAAATCGTGTACAAAGTCTCATATTGCATTCATTAGCTGGCAGTGTCACGCCCAACACAGAATAGGTGTGATTGCATGCACGTTTTTGTTATGCCATTCAACCACCCAATGACGGCGTCTGTTGGTTAATCCGTTGGGCCCTTTAGGTATCACCCATCTGTTCCCACTGAGAGCAACAAGTGTTGAGCAACTGGTCACGTTAAACCAGCTGAACACCGAACAAGGACGCCACAGAGAGAGTCATGAATCAACAATGGGAATCAGCCTCATCACTAATCAACAATACAGACATCAGGAGAGGACATATTGGATAGGCAGTAGACAGTTGGGATCTTTCCTTTCCTTATTGCTCTTGCTTAGATCAGTAATTAATCAGTAATAAAACCAACATGTTTTCCATTACTCATACACGAGAATCCTTGTTAAAATGTTTTATACATTATCATATGTAATATGTAATAAAGATTTATTGTTATTTATTGATAATTTTCAAATGTATTTTTTCATTAGAAGGTTCAAGAAATATGCAGTGTCGTGCTGCATATTTTTGCCCCGGACCCCAGGTTAGGAACCAGTGGCTTAGATGATCGGTAGTATGGAATCAGCATTACCCACAACAGAGAACCTTATAGCACTGCTCTCCCATTAACGTTGGGGAATCGACTGCTGACAATTGAAACAAACTCATCTCTTCTTAACCGTCGTAACACTTTGTCCTCCATTGTCCTCTTGTACCGAGGAGCCACCTCTGCCCCTTCTCTTGTGTGTTTGTAACGCGTTGTGTTTGTGCTGCTGGGACTGTTGGCTACGGGTCAGACCCAGCCATCGCAGTGTGGCGGCGGCAACAGTGGTGGCAGATACCTAGCAGGTGGTCTGACCTCCGCTTGACTAACAGCTGCCTGACCTCGCTGGCATGAGAAAAGCCTCTCACAGTTGACTCCTAATGATTTTCTGCTACGGGCCGAGCGCTAAATGTTCTGTGTTGGGGGAACATTCCCTCATCCCTGGGACACAAAGAAAGACCAAACGAATCAAAAAAGATAGCAAGAATACGACTGTTTAAGCAAAGTATGATACAATAAGAACTTTGTGCACACAAATTCCTCTTTCAACTGCAGATAACGGGTAAATCATACCAGTCAGTTCGCTCCAAGTTAGCAGGCAAGAGAAGAGACTCTTTCATGCATGCCAAACAACACATATTTTCAGCAAGCTCGGGGTAGTAATTCATAAAAAAACATCAACTATAAAACGTTTTGTCATTTTACTTTCCATCACTTAAGAGAACCAATCTGTTGGACAGTGACAGAGCAACACGAAAGTACTGCTGTGGATTACAGTCCATTCCCCGAGCCCAGCTCAGCACAGGTAATCTAGTTAGCCTAGTCCCTGCTGTAAATACTACCTGAACAATACACAGTGGCTTCACGTACACCACACGGTATCTACCTAAATCAAATGAGACAAGCCTACCGATGAAACACCAAAACTGAGCATGGGCAGAAGAGAGCTCCAAGAGGAGTGGAGAGCCCGGAACAATAAAGAAGTGTTTTCCCGTTAAAGACTTAGTACAGTTAAATCTTCTTACGCAATGGCAGGTCACACAGTGTGTGAATATCCAACAAGAATGCACAGGCTTATTTCAACGTCACATTTTGTGTTACGGTTCCCACCACACACACAAGCCGAACTCTCCCGTCTCTTTATTTTATATTGGAAATTCATTATGATGACCTATTTTTAGAAACAGGAAGTAACAAAGCATTGGAAAACAAAGTAGCCAGTCTCACGGTCCTCGTCCTAACCATGGCACCTGGGTACTGTATACCAGGACAACAGGGATGATTGAAACCCAGTTCAAAGCTCATGAGAATGGTGTTTACATTTTGTTGTCCTGTGATATCACCATACAAGTGTCTGTTGTACACCAAAAACATTATTTTACACGCACACACACCAATCAGTAAGTGTTTCCCTTTTCTTTTTTTATAGGTACAATCGGCACCTTAAAAGATCCCTTCCACGATACATTTTGTTCGTACCATTTGTACCACACTCGGATTACACAGCAAAAAAAAACCTAACAACACATCTAGTTGCTGTAAGAAGACCAACACTGTCCCGTTGTCTCTCTCTCTACATCACTCTGCATCCCTCTCCCTCACCGGGTTACCCCGAGCATTGCCTTGCTATCCGTGTCTCTCCCACACCGGCCCTGCGTCATTCCCTGGCTGGTTGTACACTATGTCGCTCTCCAGCCTCTTCATTAAACGCATTAACGTCAGGGAGATGAACCGACACCGAGTTGTCCACATGGGCCGAGAATCTAAGAGGGAGACAGACACCAGACAGGCACAGCGAGACAGCGAGACAGAGAGAGAGAGAGAGAGAGAGAGAGAGAGAGAGAGAGAGAGAGAGAGAGAGAGAGAGAGACACGCACACACTGGAGTGGAGAAGATGAGGAGTGTAGGGGAATATCCAATCAGACAGATGGTGGTGATGAGAGAGTGATGATGACAGGACACGAGTGTGATGGGACAGGCAAACATATCACACAAGCACAACACACCACGCATACACACCAACCCTTACGACCTGTTTTGTCTCGTTAACTGTAATTTTGTTCTATCATGATACACTTCTTTCTTGCTTGTTTTACCCACATAACTCCGTTCACACCATCACACACCCTCCCCCCGTTAGCCCAGTTAGTGTGGTGCAACCCCCTCTCTCTCTTACCCCGTGTTTTAGTAGGTGGGGGGCTCCATGGCTCCCCTGCCCCCACGATGCACCAGCCAAGCCTTCGCCCGCTGAACTCATCCACGTACTCCGGATACCAAAGGCAGCGTCCCACCGCCTCTGGTCAAACACGCTCACACGCTGAAACACAGCACCGAGTTAAGGTGCTCTCTTCTACCGCGTCGGGATAGTCCACAGTCCAAGGGATTCTAATAGTCCAGAGTGAGAGTGAGAGTGAGAGAGAGAGAGAGAGAGAGAGAAGCCGGTGGTGTAGTTCACTTTAAAAACACTGCACTGGCTTGCTGGGTTGTTCTCCACCTACTCCACTAGACTGCAACTGCCACTGCATACGGACGTACAAACACACACGCGCGCACACACACCCACACGAGCACGCACAAGTACTGACTGTGACTCAAACGCACACACACACACACTTTTCCCTTACTCTCTTGCTGGTTCGCCGGTCAGCCTGCATTCACACTGGGGAGAGGACTGCCGATCAGGCAACAGTTGTTGGCTTTGTGGCTCCTCCCTCACCTCCCTCCTCCTGTGGGGCGGTTGCTTAGCAACAGGCTTGGGTGGGCGGGCCCGAGCAGCTCGTCACATTGCTGAGCGCTCTTCTCCAGGCTGCCGCCCACTCAGGCTATATTTGCATACGAAGCCCTGCCTCTGCCTGCCTGCTGGGGACAGAGCCGATGGCTGTGGTGCGGCACAGGAAGGAGGGGGCAAAGTGACACACTGTCGACACTTCAACTCCAAGGTTTTTTTTTAATAGTCGCTATAGGCGAATGCAGCCAACTGTCAACCACATTCAGTCCACCTCTTTATTGACTCGCTGTTGTCGTTTGTTGTTCTGCCACCTTTTCTACTAGTCCTCTTCCTCTCCTACCACGATATAGCAGGTTAATGTTTAACTCATAAAGGGCCGTGCTGATCAGTCTCTCTCTCTCTCTCTCTCTCTCTCTCTCTCTCTCTCTCTCTCTCTCTCTCTCTCTCTCTCTCTCTCTCTCTCTCTCTCTCTCTCTCTCTCTCTCTCTCTCTCTCTCTCTCCCCTTCCGTGCTGCTGGGGCAGAGACAGATGCTGGTAAAATATATAGGACTATTTCAATGTTATAGTCGTTTTGTATTTGTTATTTACTCTTTATTTGTACTGCACTTCGTGATGCTGCTGCACTACTGACACTTTAAAAAGTTTTGCACGATATAACACATACCATTCACTTTATTGTTCTTTTTATGTCAATATTTTATTGTGTATAGCTAGAAAATAATACTGCGGGAGGAAATGGGGAGTAGGCATTCCATTTGACTTATCTAACAGACGGGACACTGACGCAAATACATTTAAAAAATACAGTTCACTTTGCACTTTGTACATAACTACTATATTGTTCTTCACCTTCACCTTCACCACATACCAGATTCAGCATTATAGTTTGTCTCCATTAGAGATGCCATTCTCTTGCCGCTCTCCCTCTGGGTGGCTTCGGAGACACACAAACACACTTACGAACATACAGGTGCCACGCTGAAGGAATTTCTCCCTTATACTCAACATATGTTCTCCAAACTCACCATTCTACACAGGCCTGGTTGGTACCACATTGACATTGTTGTACATGATTCAACGTCAAAATATTATCTAGAACTGGATGTGTGAAGGAGAGTACAGGATCGGATGACCACATTTCAAACAGGTTTAACCTTCTCAGGTGTTCTACCGGTAGCTGACACCGGGTGCCTTGAGAAAGCAATTCCAAAGCCTTTGTCTGTACTGCACAGCATGCAATTCCATTATATGTTATGCAAGTCCCCGAAATCTTCTAAACTTTCAAGATTCAATTTGATTTTTATTTGCCATATGCAACATGTACAATTGAATGCTTACTCCCCATTCCCTACCGCAATATGCATTTCTAAAACACAATACTATAAAAATACTATACACAATAAAAATGACAATAAAAATAAGAATACAGTGACTATGTTCATGTGTTGATTGTGCAAAAAGCAAGTGCCAGTAGTGCAGCAGCATCATGAATACAGTGCAGTACAGTGCAGTTACAGCCAGCAAGTACTGTCCAGCAAGTATATGATAGTGTAATGTAATATGGGTGACACTGTTATGATAGTGGCAGCACTCCTAGCAGTTCAGGCTCACTGCCTGTGGATAAAAACTATCCTTGAACCTGGTAGTCTTTGTACGGATGCTGCAGAACCGGAAAACCGTATATAATATAGTAGGCCCACTACGTATCTCGCACCATCAGTCGTCGCCAACCTAATCCAATTCATTAAAAGGCAATACCAGGAAACCCATTCTCTCCCTCTCTCCCATATATATATATATGATACGAACACACAGCTTTGTAGAACCCCCCAATCTGTGGTTCAGAATCCAGCTGCCTGCATGCAGAGTTATGGCCAAGGTTTTCACCACTGCCGCTGAGTGCCAATGCGGTCACGGTAATTCTATTCAGTGAGGGAACAGACTATTGGATTACCTTGTGGCTAAGAAGTGCACTGAAGAGGAACTGATGAGGTTAATTGCTAAAATGATGGTTGTAGGAAAAGTGCTGCGACCCAGGCCCATATTGAGTACAGAGGCACATGAGACATTTCCGTGCACTAACTACAAATGGGAAATAGATTCAAGACTATTATTTATTGTATTGCATTGTGTTCACTGTATCAAGTCATTCCAATTTATGAGATAACACTTCAAATGACACAGCCCAACCCGGGGCCAGGTCTCGTGGTTCATACGGGAGAAGGAGCAGGTATGTCTAGCAGGTATGCTAACCGTACAGCAATGAGGAAGGGAAACTCTTCTGAAAAGACTTAATAGGCCCCTGTGTTTCTATGGAGTTGTTGAGATTGAAGCAAGTCAACCTGCTCCACTTATGTTCATTCAGAAAGACCCAAGAGGTCTGTGGAATGTCTTGGGAACAACTGGGAAGTATGAGGAAGAAATGCTAATTCTGGGAAATTGAATTGGGCACATAAAAGGGACCCGTGGGCATGTTCCAGCCTGTATCTGCCTAATACACAATTTATAAAACGGGCGTGTCAATCATGTGCAGGCCAAACACAAGAGAGCCAAGAGAACATGTTTAACTTCTGATGTCAGTACATGGGGTTTTCCACCTGTTATCTCTCCACATTCTTTGGTTGACAACATGCCTCGAAAAATGCCTCAAAGGTTTTTGAATTTTCACGTCCATTGATTATATATTTTTGTTGGGTCATGCAAAAAATATGAACCGGCTTCATTTAAATAAGCGTGACCTAGGTGTATGAATATTTTGTATAAAAGAAACAGATCATTATCCACCTATGGTAACATAGATTACCACTCCCAAGCCAAGCATTATAATTATACTTAATTAAAAGTGATGCAATGAAGCAGAGCCACTCCTTATGAACGATCAGGCCTCGCTCTACATTTCTAAAAGATCTTTGGCTGAACTATGGAACAGAGATGATTTCAGAAATGTCAGCTAAATGCGAAGGTTGGATAATAACAGTTCATTAGACAAACTAATTACAGAGTTTACAGTCTACTTAGTCAATACAATTAAATTCAAGATACAAAGAATATATTTATATGTATATATTTTTTGGAAAAATGTTGCTCATTGCATAAGTTTGGCTAACCAATGGCATCAGACCGAGGGAGTAGAAGAAGGGGCTGGGATGTGGGCACATTCGTTATGGTGCGTCCGAAGCTGGATAGTGAGTATATCCAATCTGCTATTGATCAACATTCAAGCACATACGTTTCTGTATATTTAGGGCATTTAGATCATGTATATCTGCTAATTCACGTGTGAGTGAGAGAGAGAGAGAGAGAGAGAAAGAGACGGCACTGTCATCAGTCTTCCCTTGTGTGTCTGAACTGAAAGGACAGGTTTGATATAAAGATGAAAGCCATGAACAAGCCAAATACGGGGTTGTCAAACTGATTGAATACAAGCAATGAAGAAAAAAAAGAAACCAACCTGTTCTGGAGACTTGGAACATATGGTCTGGGCCACTTAGGGGTATTGATTTGTACAACAAGTGTGCTTTTGCCTGGTTGGTGGTTGTTTCTTAGCCATCATACTGTGTGTGTTAATTTACCAATATTGCCGTAATCGACAATGCCTTAGTGTACTGTTAAAAACTTGGAGCTAACAAAAAGCTGCAACAATTAGGGCTAAACTCAATAAAATAGTCACAATTTCAAGCCACTGAAACTGGCATTGAAACATTATTTCATGGGCCTCTTTCTAAATACTATGGTCTAGCATAATGCTCACTGCAGAGTCAACACACGCCAAGTCAAATAAAGAACACTTTACATGGCGCTCTGTGCCTGCTTAGAGGTTAGAGGTCATCACATACGGCTTCTCTCCCGTGTCACAACAAGGGCGCCGTCCGTGGGTCATGGGGGGGGTAACATAAGGGGTGAATAGAGCTAACTGACACATGAGGTGATATGGAGCATCTTCCCCTTTCAGATCTTCGGTGATGTACTTGACAGTGATTGATGTGTACAACATGTACATTTAAGAATAATTACCTTAATACAATAGCTTGTGGCTCGCAGATGGTTTACCTGATACAAAGCGACAGACAATGACTTAACTGTTGATGACTAATCACTGGTTAAACCGGGCTGTAACATTAGCATTGCACTGGGATATAGGAGGAACAATGAGAGGTATGCAATAGAGTTAATCTACATCAAGGTTTCTTCTGTTCAGGAGCTGTATTAGTATTCTTTTTTTACGTTGAACTATTTAACGAAGTTATTTTTACTACCATTGTCCTTGCTAGTTCCCAGTTTTATTTTATAAGATGAAAAATTAATAGTGACAGACACAAACAGACAGATAGCATTATACAATTAAAAGTACAATTTGTTTTTAAGCTGCTGTAGGTAAGATCAAAGATTTGTAAATGGAGAGAGTAGAAGAGAACAAGAACAACTACAAACAGATACACACAGAGGTAATAGCTAATAGCACTAATAGCTGAGGGATGGCTATGGCAAGTTACACTTAATGATAGCTCTTTTCAAATTATAACTCAATGTCCTTTTTGATTTTTGTATGTTGTAAACATTAGAACATACATAAACACAACATGAATGCGTTCAAGGCCAAGCTCGGTGTTTGGACCACACATCTAAAGAACAGGAGGCGGACACACACATCAAAGAAATGGATGCTTTTCACCCTGAGCAGTACTGTCCTCACCTGGACAAAGGGGCAAATTAGTTGAATCAACGTTTTGGGGAGTTAGACGTCATGGAAGATATTGCTGCATATGTTTCAAACCCATTCCTGCCCATTGATATAGAACAGGTAGCAGATCAATTCCATCAAGTTTTTGCTTTGCCAGGTGGAGATAGTTGATTTGCAAAATGACAGAGCTGAAACCCAGATCAAGAGACAATGACTTTTGTGGACTTGTCAGCAGAGAGAAGTTTCCTCTTCTCAATGCCTGTGCACGAAGAGTGAGGGCCTACTTCGGATCCACTTACCTCTATGAAATGGCGTTTTCACACATGAAAATAATCAAATCAAAGTACAGGAGCCGCCTTATTGACAGACCTCACAGACTGCCTCAGACTAGCTGTCTGAAGCAATGAGCCAAACTACAAGGCACTCACAGACACCATTCAGTCACAGCCATCACACTGACTTGTGTGTGAGTAACATGATTCTTATGGCATTACGAAAAATGAACACACAACACAAGCTTAACTGCACAAATTTGTTAGCACACATGTTCTTCTTTCTAAAATGTTGAAAATAAG